>CM062815.1:1147841793-1148191925 GCA_031772625.1 Pinus tabuliformis
AATGTTTCGAACCCCAAAGGGGGTCCATCATCAGGGAAAATTCAGATAGAATTGAATAAGAATAAGAGATTATTGAGACAGAAGAGTATTGCGACTTGATACTCTTCTCTCTCAATAATCTCTCATTCTTATTCTATTCTATCTGATTTGTCCTGATGATGGACCCCCTTTGGGGTTCGAAACATTGGCAGAATGAACTAAAAACTGTGGATAATCCGGATCATGAATCAAAGATTTACTAATTTTAGAAAAAAGTAGGAAAAACCCTAGTTTTTTCGTTGCTCATTGCGACCAAATCGTAGCTCCGTTTAATGAACTGTCAGCATCGTTGGAAATCTCTAATCGAGTTATATAATGGGTCTCTCTTTGTTTTTGATAATTTGAAACTTCACCTGGAAGTCATTTTTTCCATGAGGTCTCACTTTGCCACCTCTTAAAATCGAATCTCTTCCTCTGAGCCATCCTTACTCTGGTACCACTTTACCTTTGAATTGGTTGACTCACGTGTCAATTATCATCCTGAGTAACCATCATTTACTCATGTTTTCATAGTCCCCACTGGGCCTTTCCCACGTGGCAGCATCATTGAGTCACCCTTGTTCAGAGCATATGAGATGTGTCACCATTTTGCTTATGGATTCTATTTTGAGTTCCCATTTGAGTCCCATTATAGTGTTTCGTTCGTCATCGTGTCACCTTTATCTCATTTTACTTATACTTGGCCTCTAGTCCTTCTGCTCTGTCTTTGTCAAACCCCCCTTTTGAGTCATCGACCATCCCCTCTCGAATCGAGTCAATCGCTGCCAGGTCAAACGCTTTTTATTATGCTCTGACAAGGGAAGTCATTAGTCCTCCATCCATCTTGTTTCTATCCATAATTATCTATGGTGTCAGTCCATCAGTCACTCTACTATATTCCCTCGTGCCTTTGTTACAGATTCCTCATTTCCTTAACTCTGGCGGGCTCTCTTCTGTTGACCTCAACACATTTATTCTAGAAGAGTGATCTAAAGGGTGGTGCACCTTGGTTCCAACTTCCATCTTTGTTCGGTGCTTCAGATTAGGCAAAGGGACTCATTATTTCCCTTTGACTTGGTTGTTTCTCACATGCTCGACATCATCTCCTTATCGCACGATTGAGATTCGTACACTTAACGGTTCGGTGATCCAAATGATTGTCCCAGTGATTCCTGGGTGTGTGTGATATGTTTCAAACCTCATGAGGGGGTGGCCCTTTAGGTACCCCCCCACATACTTGGATGACCATAGATGTTGGTCCAACCTCCGATGTAGTTCCACAGATTTGATGGGTTTGGTTTCCTCCGCTTGCACCATGTTGGCTTGTTGGGGCCTGAACTAGGTTCAGAGGTGAATTAACCAAACAAATCCTGGTACTACTGGCCCTTTCGACAACAGTCTGTCGAGCGCAGACTGAGGTCTCACCCAAAGTAGTATGGGAGGGTGCTAGAACCAGGTTTCCGCACCCTGGGGATGTCTGATGGGTTCCAAGTGGTCCACCGTTTTGACCCTGCTTGCACTTATCGGTATCTCGTAGCCTGTGATGTTGTTTTCGTGCAACCCTACTTGGGGTCTGAACAATGTTATTACCCAAGTCCTTATTAGTAACCCGATATCAGTTGATTAACTTAGCTTATTTGTATGCTTTCAATTATACTTAACAATATTCACCATTCATACAAATGCGCATAGTAAATAAATAATATAATTTCAAATGATATGAACCAGGTAATAACACAAGAACAGATACATGGAATTTAGATAAAAATTCTCTTTATTATTCTTCCTTCTAGGTTACAAACTCGACTCCACCCTGCGCACTCAACTGCAGGGGTCCGCGCACTCAACTGCGACTCTACTAGGCCTCTGCACACTCAGCTGCAGAGCCTCTTCCTACTACTACGGCCCAAGATACACTTAGACACTTGCTCTGTACTTCTATCTCATCCTTCGCTCTTACTTTCCTCGTCTACTTATAACTATCTTTTACACTTAGAGCTTCGCTCTATTTATACAATCCCATGGTTTATGTACCATGGGTAGGCCGACATTACATTCAAACTTAGGGCGGACAACTCTATGACTCTAACATACATTCCGCGCCCGAAATTCGCAGGGATTTACAATAATATTACTCAAAACTTGGGCTTTGAGCCCCATAACATGCTGTGGGGGGATTCCATGCCCAACAGGCCCCCAACACAAACATCATGACTCGCCCTCGAGTCACTCTGTCGGCATGGTGATCTTGGTGCGGAGTCCCTCCAACTAGTCCCGAATGGTCCTGATGTCCATAACGCATTGAGCCGCTGCTTGTTGAACCTGCTGCATCTATTCTTCTGAAGCCTCTGTTTCCTATGTGCTACCCTACATCTGCACATGCATTCCTTGGATGTGCGTGAGCTTCCCCTCAATATTTTCCATGATTGTGAAGGCCTCGTCAATCCATGGCTAGAATGCTCTTTGAGAACTGCTTCCTTATGGCGCACCGTGTCCACCTGCTCCTTTAATGCCTTGGCTTGCTGCATCCTTGCAAGCCACTGAGTGAGGAATACTGTCTATGCAGTCCCTCTGATGTTGTCGTACTGCTGCTGGAGTTCATGTGCCTCTGTCTCCAGCCGCTGGATGTTGGGATCCTCCTGCAAAGTCGTGAGGACCTCCAGTGCCTATTCCAAAATATTCGCACAGTCGCGCACTGCACCTCCAATATCTTCCAACCCTGCTGCACAAGTGCTGACGCGCTGTTATCTGATTTTTGGGGGAGTGGAAGGTTGTGCCTTCAACCCCAGCTTGACGATCTAGAGATTCAGCTCCAGTTGCACCCTTGTCGTCTCTTCTCTCGCGTCACAGACTCTACTTCCCAAAATGTGGATTCGCACTTCTACCGGTATATTTGCTGCGATAGCTAGCTCTAGGACGCATCGGCAAGCGTCATCTACCGTCTGCCCCAACCGTTGATTCTGCGACACCATCTCGTCGTGCTGCAAGATGAGCTGTTCCATATTGATATTCTGTTCACTAAGAACTTGGATCGCGCGGTTCTCCCTAGCGCACAACTGTGCTGTGATCCCATCCTGTAGCTGATATATCATTTCCGGGAAGGGCAGCTAGATTAAGGCTAAGGCATTTCATCATGCTAACTGACAACCGATCCATCGCATTTGATGATACTAACGCTCCCTCTAGAAACACTATTGTGTTAGCCATTCGTGCATGCAACATCTGCTCTACTGCTGAAGTTCCTGCTGCGACGTGGGTAGACAAGGTACCTTCCTGAGGGGGCCGCACCTGTAACTCCTGCAGCTGCATCTTGAGGCCCCCCAACACAATCTGGTGCTCTGTCATAAACTCTTGAAGTGCTTCACTAGTGACATCGCGAACCGTCTCGCCGATGTCATGGAGATCACCTTCGGTTAAGGTGATTGGGTCAATGGCCAGCTTCGAAGCCTTAACCTTCTTCCTTGGACCTGATCTCTCTGCGATACACGGCCGTTTGAGCTGTGTGGACACGGTCCCTCGGTCCGCACTCCCTTCTTCTATTTCCGTGTCTTATGCCTCCTGCCCTGAGGACGTTGCTTGGCTCTCCTTTGCCTGTACCGTTGCTGCCTCTGCTTTTTGTGTTGCTGTTTCTGCTTCTGCAACCTTCTTCTGCTCTGCAGCTTTCTGTGCTGCTTCGCGCACTGCCCTTACCTCAGCTGCTACTTTTTCGTTCCGCCTTCTCTCGGCCAGTTGGGTGATGCGAAGCTTGGCATCATCCTTATTTTTCTGTGCTGCCACTTTCTCCAATTTCGCCAAATCTGGGGCACGCCACTCGGGAGGCCATGTCTCCAATACAGTAAAGATCGCGTCGTCAGTGGCTACAAATGGTAGCTTCGTCCACTGCTTCGCCGGATCCTTCTGCGCCCTGATATAGATGTTGTGCATATTGGATTTGAAGTCTGCAAAACTTTGCAGACTATTGTGCACCATAGGTGACAGGCGTGACCTCCAGTTGATCCACATCTGGATGCTCGCCTTCATGAGCACCCAGAAGTTTTTTATGTTGCGAATCCGTTTCGCGTCCTTGGTGGCCTAGAGCGAAGCATACTTCACGGCCTCTAGTAATTCTCTGTCAATGTTGGGGAACTGACTGTCCTCCAACAATTCTCCCACTACGAGCAGTATGGATAATAACAACCACGCGTAGTGGAAGGTCTTACCCTGCTCCTGGGCTTCGCGACAGTTTATCAAAAAATCTTCGCAAAGGAATTCGGCCCAGTTGAACTGGACCCCCTCTGCGAACTGCTCGACCAACGCGAAAACCAGCACCGGTACCTCTTCTGCGCGACACTTTCTCATAACTTTGTCGGCCAGGAGTTGGGTCACTACGCACACCCCTTTGCCTTTGATGCTTGAGATGACGTAGCCCCTCTTCTTCTTGCCTTCATGGCTTCTGCAAGGGCCAAATCGCTACCTTTTCCGGCTATAGTCATAGGGTCCTTTATTTTACAGGTGAGCCGATAGATCCTGTGAATGAGGTCGGCCGTGATGGGAATAGGCTCCTCCAACCATAGATACCCATCATGCACCAGGCATAGCAGCTACCTAATGACGAAAATGGTGATGGGCGCGCGGTGGAAATGTGGTATTCATAACAAGTGCAACAACCCGGACTTTTCCACACCACGCAGCCATTTCCGTGGCCCCAACGTGATCACCGCCCCCTCAGTGTTCTGCTTCATTAATTTCTTGGTCTCCAGGTGTGGGAACTTCTCGCTGTCAGCGAGGTCCCAGTATTCAAATTTCATAGTTGGTATGCGGCCTAGGTGCGTGCCCTCAAATACAATGCCGTTGGGGAGGAGCGGGGTCTGGAGCGAGCTTTTCGTTTCATTCAGGTTCTTCGGCACTTTGGTTTTCCCTTTCTGCGAAGGGATATACACTGGCAGTTTTGTTGCAGGGCACAACGGTTGGATATCCTCCTCCTCCTCCACTTCTTCTTCTTCCGCTGCGGCGATTAGGGCCTGTAAGTCTTCTTCTTCCTCATCTGTTTCTATTGTGACTGCTTTCCCATTCTCTTCCATGGAGAGTTTATTGTGCCGCGAATTCCTCGGGGACATGCGTATTAGACCCATCACCTGTTTATCCTTCTTGGGCCGCGGTGTTCGCGGTGATTTGGGGATTTCTGTTACCACCTCGGCGCCTTCTGGAACGTCCTCCATCATTTGGGTCCGCGCGGCCTCGTCAGCGGGTACCTCTTCAATTCCTAACCCATCCTTAGTGGTCGTCATCATCTCTAGACTGTATTCTGTCTCTCGCGAACTTAGGAGCTCAATTATCGCTCGAATCTCAACACTCTATGCTCTGCTCAAACGATTAATTCTCAAATGATCAAGTGTTGTTCGCTGGCCAACCCTTTGAGTTTTATAACACCTTTCGAATTTGAATTCGACCATTCCCCCAAATTTTGGGCCATTAATGCTTTCTTGGCGGCAGATTTTCCCAAATCTTGCCCATAAATCGCGTCTTAAATTCCCGCCGCCCACTCCATTTGGCCTCAAATCGAACATCCCATCATGAATAGTGACACCAACGGTCACTTCCCAGCCAACCCGCACGACAACGCAGCCCTCCATGCATGGTTGCGAACCCTGTGACGTTCTGATTCTGCACGCATCTCCCATATCGCGCAGCCCCCAGGCAGAATATTTTATAGTCCCACACTCCCTTTCAACTGCCTGGAGTGCTAAGACTGTCCTTCCTATGGCTAGTCAAGTGGGCGCACCACCCATGCAGGGCTTCATCTCGTCCTCCACCATGTTTTGCGGAGAATCCCCATCTTCCATTGTGGTGATCGGCATCGCGCACTCTACTATTTTCACTACACTACCCTGGTCATTACGTTTGGCGAGATGTTGTCTCAACCACGACAGCAAACTAACCAGTTCACGGTGATAGTTTTCCAATTTTTCAGTATGACTAGTACGCACCTTGCCTTGCCATCCTCGGTTTTTCGACGAGAAATTCTTCCTTTATTTTGTTTTCCAGCTTCTTGACCTCTGCATCCATTAAAGTGCTTTTCTCCCTTAGCCGTACCCGGTCTTTTTCAAGTTCGTGAAGTTTAAAGTTTCCCTGTTGGATTTCTTCCTCAAGTCTTATATGTTCTATTTTGCGTAGCCGTGTGATTTCTTCGTTTTGGTCTACGCAGACCGTCGTATCTACGGGTGCTGTTACGCATGGAATTAGCTTCACATGCTCCACAGGGACTTCAGCCCCTGCTTCATACTTCAGCTTCGGAAGTTCTTGCGTGGTCAGAGTTTTGCACATTGTCCTATAAGCCCACACAACTGCTAGTACTTGCAGGTCCCAGTCAGTGCGTCTCACATTGTGGACCTTGTTTAGCACTTCGCACACCTTGTCAAAGGCTTCCCCGTGTATGATTTTTTGTGCACTAGGTTTTATCATGCTTCATTGTTTGCGCACTTTTCTTGCCTGCTTCTGCTTGTTGTTCCTGTTTCCTATTGTGAGAGTGGCGTGCGTTTGTGCAAGTTGCGTACCATTCACCTGTACCCATCTGGAAAGGTGAGCGCATAGGTTTTTTCGTCCATCATGCCCGGCTCCCACCCACATCTGAGGCTTCCCAAATCATAAGCGCATCATCTTTTTGCATTCGCGCCAGCTCTCAATACTTCTCTGATGCGTACCCCACCACCTTGCGGGCGTAGCGCGCAATGCCCATTTCAGAGCATTGAACCACTGTTGTTTTGGCATCGCGCTTTCAAATTTGTTCAGGAATTCATCCACCCCTGTCAACCCGTCATACATAGGCATATCCCTTAACTCTATTGTCACGCAACACAGTGATCTTACCATCATGTTGCGATTGAGTGTGGTTACCTCGTGTAACCGGTTCTGCCATCGTTCTGTTTCCTCATCTGATTCTGATGTGCAGGAGCTTTCGCGCTCCCACGAATTCTGGCCATCCACTGTAGGATTCACCCAATCCTGTTCCCGAGCAATGATCTTGTAGATACAGTCTAGCTCGTCATCACTCTCGTCGTCGCGCACTGGATCTGTGTAGCGTGCTCCTTCCGCAAGGTCTAAAGGCACCACTACGTGTAGTGACTTCTTCTCAAAAATCATTTTGTGCTTCTTTAGATTTATCAATCCATTCATATCAGTGGTCCAATCTATTCCCAGTAGCACGGGATAGGGATTGCTGTCGTCGACAATATCTATCACCTCGAAATTTGCAAGCACTCTTGCACCTTCGATGTCTACCGTTATGCCCTGCAATCTTCCCATCGGTAGGATCTTCTGCTGGTTTGCCATTCACAATTGAATAGGAGACCACTGTAACGTGGGCCTGCCCATGCGCTCCCAGGTCTGTTTTGGCAACACATTTGCATCTGATCCTAGATCCAGAATCACTTGATCCATTTCATACTCACCTATTTGCGCAGTCAATTGCATTTCCCTTCCTGTTCGTGATGTATGTTTCCCGAGCTTCTGGACTACGCGAGGTTCTCTTGACCCAACGCACCTAGTGATAAGTTCCTGCAGTCCTTTCATAGCCTTGATGTCGTGCAACAATTTCATACATGTCTCCAGAAAGGTAGTGATCATTGAAGGATCCATCTCCAACTCTAGTTGATCCTTACTACCTGAAGTGGAGGCTTCTATGAAGCTCTTCTTAGCTTCCATGAATGTCTCCTTTGCGTGCTCCAAATCAAATTCAAGTTCCTTTGTAGGTTGCGAACCCACACACTTTCTTCAGGCTGCTTACTTTTGTTATCTCGTATCGTGATAGCTTCGAAGCACTATGTTTACATTCGGGTCCTCTTCGCGTGGCTCAGACCTCATCATTTGCAAATTCTAAGTTGGGGGAGGCTGGAGTATCCCTTTATCGCGCAGCCTCACTATCAGTGTAGGGCAGTCCTCTGTCTCATGATCAAACTGAGTACAATATAAACATGACGCTCTCGTAGGATTTGTACATTCGTGGGCATAATGCCCCGTCCCTCCGCAATTGTAAGAAATTAGCGATCCGCGACCCCTTCCTGGTCCCATTCCACCTCGACCTCATCCGCGCCCTTGAAATCCAGCATGCGTCATTCCCTCATTTGGGTCGAGGGCTCGCATTTCGGTCTGCACTCTGTAGGTAGGGGTCTGATTCATCATTAGTTCATATCTCCTGCAGGTGCACTCATCATGGCCTACCGACCTGCAGAAATTACAAAACAATTGCTGGGACGTCTGCGTATACTTCTGCAATAGATGACAATTATCTGTAGCATGTTTTCCTCCTATTTGAAAAATCACGCACCATAATGCAAGCGCCACACTCGGTCCTACTTGTGCCTTTGGTCTTAATGGAATTGGCCCTCCTCCCGCCAAGTAGTTAGCGAAGACTGGACAATGGTCCTTGTCATGCCCCCTGGCCTTTGCATTTTATGCACCATACCTCCTCACGCGTTTCTAGGCGAGTTGTCCTATCCTGTTTCAAACTCTGCATTTCCAAACATCAATTTTGCAAGTGCGCGTGGATTTGTTGGACTATTAGGCTAGGATCTTGTATTGGGGTCTCGTGCAATATCATTGAAATCTCCAAAGCTTTGGCCTAGGTGGATAACATCTGTTGCGACAACGCCGTCTTTAGATGTGGTGTTAGTGACACTACAAACCATGCATAGTGTTGCCCATCTGTCAAGGTCATGTTGGCTTTGCGAATCATACTCTTTAGTCTCTGATCCAGATCCCATGGGGTCTCGCCTGGAAGCATCATGATCTCCTTAAACCCAATAATTGATTGTGTCTTCGACTTTGGCCTGCTAAATTCCCTGTTCAGCGCAGCCTGGATATCTGCGATCCCTACATTTGGATGGTCATTAGAGTGCTTAATGTACCATGTTAGTGCGCGATCCTACAACGTGCTTACCAGTGTTGCCTTCTTTATATTGTCATCCATGACTCCTTGTGCTTCCCATATGGCCCTTACCACGAACCAAAATTGGTTCGGATCTTCATTCCCTACTCCTCTGAATACTGACAATTTTATCGCACTCGCCATATTGAACTATGGTGGTGGCGTAGGTGGTGTGGGTGGAGATCGAGGTGAAGTTGGTGAGACTGGTGGTGGTGTAGGTGGGGGTGGTATACGCAGAATTCGTTGCCTTATCAAACTGATTGCGCTTCTTGGAGAAACTTTTGTGAGCTCTTCCTAACTTTCCCACTGTGGCGAAATGAAGGGGCTATTTTCTATCTTTGTGCTACCTTCGTTTATATAGATCTCCCCACTTCGCGTAGCCCCAAACATCAATTTATTCGCATAACTCGCTTTTCACACAATAACATCTTAATCCAAGTGTTCAAAGATTTAATGTACTTACCTCGCGGTCCTTTAAGGAAGTGTCGTTCCGCCTCACTGTAACTGATTGTTGTGTCTACTGCGAACTCGGTGATAAACCCTCCTATAACTTGATCGAGCCAATAGTCCACATCGCGCGTGATCTTATCTTCCGATGCTTCTAGTCTGCGCACTAATTTTGGAGTCCACACGATCGGTTTGTCAAGCCTACACCTTCCCTGAATGTCTGCTAGCTTCGCGATCCACTCATACAACTCAGAGGGAAAGGATGCAAAGAAAATTTCATGGATTTTCGTATATAAGTAGTGCTCCAACCACTGTTCCTTTGATACTCGTGGATTCTTGCTTTCCTGCACCGCGAACTCGTGAATTTTTCTGTCTAACCACCCTTCAATTTCTTTCTTTGTTAGATTCCAGTGACACTACAATAGACATCCCTTATGCAGATCCCGGTCCGGTAACGGAACCATTTGTTGGCTTGTTGGGGCCTGACCTAGGTTCAGAGGTGAATTAGCCAAATAAATCTCGGTACTACTAACCCTTTCGATAACAGTCCACGAAGCGCGGACTGAGGTCTCACCTGAAGTAGTATGGGAGGGTGCTAAAAACAAGTTTCCGCACCCTGGGGATGTCTGATGGGTTCCAAGTGGTCTGTGGTTTTGACCCTACGCGCACGTCGCTACGCGCACTTATCAGTATCTCACAGCCCGTGATGCTGTCTTTGCAGCCCTACTCAGGGGCCGAACAATGTTATTACCCAAGTCCTTATTAGTAACCCGATATTAGTTGATTAACTTAGCTTATCTGTATGCTTTCAGTTATACTTAAAAATATTCACCATTCATACAAATGCGTGCAGTAAATAAACAATATAATTGCAAATGATATCAACCAAGAAATAACACAAGAAAAGATACACGGAATTCAGATAAAACTTCTCTTTATTATTCTTCCTCCTCGGTTACAGACTCAACCCTACCCTACGCACTCAGCTGCAGGGGTCGGCGCACTCAGCTGCGGACTTTACTAGGCCTCTGCGCAGGGGTCCACACACTTAGCTGCAGACTCTACTAGGCTTTTGCGCACTCATCTGCAGAGCCTCTTCCTACTATTACAACCCAAGATACACTTAGACACTTGCTTTGTACTTCTATCTCATCCTTCGCTCTTACTTTCCTCGTCTACTTCTAACTATCTTTAACACTTAGAGCTTCGCTCTATTTATACAATCCCATGGTCCGCGGACCATGGGTAGGCTGACATTACATTCAAACTTATGGCGGACAATCCTATGACTCTAACATACATTCCGTGCCCACAATTCGCGGGGCTTTACAATAATATTACTCAAAACGTGGGCTTTGAGCCCCAAAACATGTTGTGGGGGGATTCCATGCCCAACACACCACCCACAACATGCATGTCTCCTCCATATGATCCATTTAGATCTTTAGATCCCTTTCCTGTTCAGCAGGGCTTCCTTTGTTGTGATCCCCCCTCCCCATGTTATATTGAGGGGCATTATATCTCATGTACTTAGATGTTATTGTATTCAATCCTGGCATATGTTTTTTCCAGTCGCATTATGTATATGGGATCCATTGTATTATTTTTGGCCCATTGATGCCAGTGTATCATGTGTCATGTATCATGTACTTTATAGCCCAATCCCACATTATTGGGCTCACCATTATTATTTGTACGCAGTTAGCTCGACGGGTATGTGTATACCTCCCCCACCTCATTTGAGATCATGTACTACCACATAAAATGAAACTTCTATCAGTTTTTAGGTCTTGCCCCCTCCATTATTTGTTCGTCCTTGACTTGCTTCAGTTCTCTCTCTCTCTCTCTAACTCCCCCGTTGGTGTCTCATAGAAGTGTAATATACAACGTATTTCAGTCATACGATTTTCTCCTAACACTCATACGTGTGGGGGAAATCTGTTATCACCAAAAAATGATCACCTAGCCATTTCTTACTAGGTGGATCGAAATACACCATATAAATTTAATTTTACCATAGTAAAATCACTTTCACTATTGAAAATAGTTTAGTAAACCACTTTTATTAAATTATTTTATGATTTAAATAAAAAAACCCCATGAGAATAATTAGATAAATCATTATTTATTTAAGTTTATCTAGGAATAATTATTAAATCATTATTTAAATAATTATTCCTTGTCACATTTCACTAAATCCCTTAGGAATATTTAAATAAATAATTATTTATTTAAATTTCCTTATTTATGTTATTAGAATAATTATTAAATCACTATTTAATAATTATTTTGATTTCACACCTTTCTTGTTTCTCGCAAAATAATTAATAAATCATTTTATTTGTTAATTATTTCTAATAAATGTATTTAACCATTTTAAATATCTTTTCCCTTTCCAATAAATATAATAAATTATTCCAAGTAGTTAGATCTAAATCTGGTTAATAATATCTTATTATTCTTGATTTTCAAGATTAACTCCATACTTTGCTATATAAAGGAGGGATTTTCATTCAATCTTCACCATGATCATTATCATCGTCAACATTATCGTTATTTTTCTTGAGCTACCATTTTGAGTTCTTCACTTTTGTTTGGGTTTTTTTACACATTGAGAGAGAGAATCAATTTGTGAAGCATCAAGGATATCAAAGGACCCATCCCATGGAGGGGGACTTACAGACCAATCTGTAGATCTCCTTCACTGGGTGTTATCAATAAAAGATTAATTCATCTAAAATTGTCTTTCCAATTGGGATATTATTGTAGAAATTCCCACTGTAGATCACCTGGTAATGCAATGTACTAAAACAAAACACTTGATCTACTTCTACAAAAAATTGAGCAGAAGCTTAATCGAACATGAGAAACATCAAGCATGAACAGATATAACTGAGAATGAGAAGTAATCAACCATAACACAGAAGATATATCACTGGGGAAAGAACCAACCTAAAACCCCAACTCTGTATTATCATACAAGTGGAAATATTGTTCAAGTTACAAAAAGAATCAGCGCTCAAGCTATCCTGCTCTCTCTACAATCAAACAATACTACTCACAGACTCAATAGACATAGAATATATCTTCCTCAAGCCCTCCAAGCCTCCTATTTCCTTGCGCAATTTTGATTGGGGTCCAATGATATCACATGTGTGAATTGGCCTCATCACACTCACTGTAACCTCAGGTTCAACTGCACAATCCTTAAGGAATAATATTCCTTCTGCATGCAAGGAATATTCACCAAGGAATATTCTAGCAACTGATAGTACACTGTCCCTCCATCTGATCTCAACTGGGTCTCTGTCTGAACTGACATGCATGAGTTATCCATGAGTGAATACTCAGTTATCTGAATTACAGTAGTTACATGCATGCAAGCATTAACTAACTGAACTCTCATTAATTTAACAAACTGTTAAATTAATCTAACTGGACTTGACTAAGTTAAACTAAGTCAACTGATTACAACTCATCCTTATCTCTTTAACTGATGGATAAATCCCTCAATCAAAGGAGAAACTGTTGCATGTCCTCACATAGACTTCAAGTTTGATTTTCCTTAACTAATTAACTCAGGATGAATTAATTAATCAATTTTCAAACTGCTGTTAATATCAAATTCGAATTTTACTTCCTATGGTTAGTCTAGGCACTGACTAAAATAAGAAGGGATCCCGAAATGCTATTTTTAGAAAATTTATTTTTAGCACTTTCACTTTTCTCCCATTGTTGCTAATATCACCAATGACTGAACTGCTATTTATAGTCGGGCTATTTACAGCAGTGCTATTTTTAGCATCTCTATTTTTAACATTTCTTGTTGCACATTTCAACACTCCCTTTCAACAAGAAAATGATTATTAGCAACCCCGATCCTGTCTCTGTGGAACTCGAACTTGCATTTTGAGAATGCCTTAGTCAAAATATCTGCATCCTACTCCTCAGTCGAAACGTACTGCAACATCATGATACTCTTGACCACACAGTCTCGTAGATGATGGTAACGGATATCTATATGCTTGGACTTGTCATGAAACACTGGATTCTTAGAGAGTTTTATGCAACTCTGATTATCACAATATATCACTGTAGGATCCATCATCTGACCAAACAATCCCACTAGAATATTCCGCATCCAAATGGCCTCGCACGCTGCCTGACTGGCAGCCATGTATTCAGCCTCTGCTGAGCTAAGTGTAACTGATCTATGTTTCCTGCTATACCAAGAAACTGCAGCTGAACCAAGGTTGAATATTCCTCCAGAAGTGCTCTTTCGGTCTGATGGACTACCTGCCCAATCCACATCTGTGAAGCCTTGCAGCTTCACTCCCTTTGTCCGTCTGTACCATAATTCGTACTGTGTAGTTCCTTTGAGATATCTCAGCACATGCTTCGCTGCCTTCCAAAACAACTTGGTAGGCTGAACCATATCTTGACTCAACTGGTTCACTGCAAAGCATAAGTCGGGTCATGTGTTCACCAGATACATAAGTGAACCCACCAGCTGCCGATAAACAGTAGCAGCTACTACCTCACCTGAAGTAGCATCCTCTTTCCTCCAGTTCCCAGCTAGAGGAGTCTACATGGGCTTGCACTTCTCCATGTGAAAGCGCCTGAGTATCTCATTGGCATACTTGCCTTGAGACACAAATACTTCCCCATCTTTCTGCCACACTTCCATGCCTAAAAAGTAGTGCATGAGGCCCATGTCCTTCATATCGAACTCTCTTGCAAGGTCCTCCTTGCAAGATTTGATCAGCTAATCATCACCTGTCAAAATCAGATCATCGACATAAAGTACAATAATCAATGGCTTACCTTCTACCATGATGTGTTAAAGGTTCGCATCTGCTTCACTCTTGGTGAAGCCCAACCCGGTGAAATAACTGTCGATCCTGGTATACCAAGCACGGGGTGCTTGCTTCAGCCCATACAATGCTTGCTTGAGTTGGTAGACATGTGACTCGCGATCGAAGGTCTCAAATCCTTCGGGCTGCTCAATGTATACCTCTTCCTCAATCTTCCCATTGAGGAACATCATCTTCACATCCATCTGATGGATCTTCCAACCCATCTAAGCTGATAGAGCTAGCATCAATCTGATAGATGAGTACCTTGCTACGGGAGCAAAGGTCTCATCGTAGTCGATCCCCTCAACTTGTGAGAAACCTTGGGCAACAAACCTTGCCTTGTGTTTCTCAACACTGCCATCAGCTGCCTGCTTTACCTTGTAAAGCCATCGGGAACTAACCACTGATTTGTCCGTAGGTCTAGGGACAACATCCCACACACTGTTCCGCATGATAGAATCGTACTCTTCTACCATTGCATCAACCCAGACTGGTTAGTGCACTGCCTCCTGAAAAGAAGAAGGTTCAGTCGCTACACACTGCCCAACTAGGTCCATGTAGCCAGTGTATCTCTCGGGAGATCTCCTATGTCTGCGCTGAGAGGATGGCTGCCCCACATTCTCTCTCGCATGCTGCATCAATCTATCAGCTTCCCGTGAGCGTTTCCATCCATCTTTGGAAGACTCTCCAGCAGTGGTGGTCTCCACTACTGTATCCTCTGCATGTGGCTGATCCACATCATCAGGAGGCTCCTCCTCCTTCGGAACTAAAAGTTCCTCATCACCATGCAACTTGAGCTCCCTCTCAAGTGACACTCACATGGCTCTTTGCTCGTTGAACTTTAGATCCCTGTGCACTATGGTCCTCTGACTAGCAGGCATAAACACACGATAGTTGTGGGGTGTATCTGTGTACCCCACAATAATCCCCAACTCAGCTGTTGGGTCTAGCTTCTTCCAAGCATCTTTGGTCACATGATAGAAAACTGGTGATCCAAAGCTACATAAGTGACTCACATCTAGTCGCTTCCCTGAAAAATCCTCCATAGGTGTCTTCATCCCCAAAATACGATGAGGACTTCTGTTCTGAAGATACATTGTTGTATTGCATGCCTCAGCCCACAGATGAAGTGGTAGGCTTTGATCATGCAACATCGCTTGAGCTGCTCCCACAATAGATCTATTCTTCGTTTCGGCCACCCCATTCTGTTGTGGGTTATGAGGTGCCATCAGTTCCCATTTAATTCCTTCTACAACACAAAAGTCTTTAAACTGCTGGGAAACATACTCTCCACCATTGTCACTATGCAAGGCTTTTGCTTTCTTCCCAGATTCTTTCTCTGCCAAGGCTTTAAACTCACAAAACCTCAAGAAGGTCTGATCTTTCTTTTGCATAAAGTAGATCCAACATATACAAGAAAAATCATTAATGAAAATAACATAATACCTTTGTTTAGCGGTGGAGGCTATAGAGAATGGTCCACAGACATCTGAGTGAACTCGCTCCAGGATTGCTCCAGCTCTACTATCCCGATCCTGAAAGGAAGCTTTCACATACTTACCCAGGGTGCATCCTTTGCATGTGTCTGTTTGCTCCAGTTTTCCCTTGGGTAAGCATGTAGAAATTTGTTGCATGATCTTCAAGTCCCCATGATGCAAGTGGCCCAGTCTCCTATGCCATATCTCCCCAACATCTTGACTTTGCACCACCTCTGCTTTGGAACTCAGTGTAGCACATTCATCTAACTCCAGCTTGTAGAGATTCTTTACTCGAATCCCTATTCGCTTGGTCTATCCAGTGCCAATATGCCTTAGGAAAACTTTTCCTTTACTAAAGACTACATCATAGCCTTTATCTTCTAGCATAGCAACAGACATAAGATTCTTTTTCAAACCTGGTACATACTTAACAACAGATAGGGTGAGAGGAGCACCATGCTCCCTCTGAAACACAACTGTACCTTCACCTGAGACACAGTACTTTCCATCATCGCCCATCTCGATCCACATCTGGAGATCCTTCTCCTCCAATGTACTGAAAAGATTCTTGTCACTCGACATGTGGAAAGAAGCTCCACTGTCCAGGTACCAAACACATCCCACCATGGATGAAACCATGCATGCGATAAGCGAGAAATACAGCTCAAATTATGAAGCTAGTGCATCACCATCAGATCCCTTTGAGGAACCCTTCTTGGATTTCTTCTGTGGACAATTCATAGCATAATGGCCCACTTCATGACAATGAAAACATCGCACCTTCAAATTTTCAACCTTCTTCCCACCATGAGAAGACTTGGATTGGGATGCCTTCCCTTTCCCTTTCTTAGCTTTACTCGCTAAAGCTAGATTTTCTTCATCATCTTGTTTCGATGAAGATCCATCCCTGGTGCTTTGTCTTATCTCCTCCTGCATCAGATCCGACCAAAGTCATTCCCAATCTGGCAGTTTATCTCTTCCATTAACCGAGTCCTGGTAGCTATGCCAGCTCTTAGGAAGATCGAGGAGTGCTAGACTCACCATGTCGTCATCAGCAGTCACGACCCCTACACTTGCAAGCTCATCCCTGCAGGTGGTGAGCTTGTTCAGGAATGTAGAGATTGTGTCGCCCTTTTCGCACTTGATCTTGCGAAGTTTGTCCTTCAACGCCAGCTTCCTCTGATCGCTACTATTCTGATAAAGATCTTTCAATGTTTTCCACATCGAAAACGGAGTCTCCTTCCCATGGAGGCTCGGGACAATGTGATCTCAAACTCCCTCCAGGAGGATTCTCCTTGCTCTAGCTACACACTTTTTCCATTCTGCCAGTTAAGTAGCATCAGTCGGCTTTTGGACTTCTTGATCAATGAAGTATTTAAGGCCTTTATCTTCCAATACTGCCTCCATGTGATCCTTCCAGGCTATATAATTCGAACTACTATCAAGGGCATATTCAAGTCTTAAATCACTGAACGCCATCGGTGAAATAGATGTGATAAGAACTCAATTCAATATTCAGAAACCAAACTTCGTACTTCTCCTTCTTGTATACTATTCTTCCTTTATCACCTTTGCTCTGATACCATGCAGAAATTCCCACTGTAGATCACCTGGTAATGTAATGTACTAAAGCAAAGCACTTGATCTGCTTCTACAAACAATTGAGCGGAAGCTTAATACAACATGAGCAACATCAAGCATGAACAAATATAACTGAGAATGAGAAGTAATCAACCATAACACATAAGATATATCACTAGGGAAAGAACTAGCCTAAAACCCCAACTCTGTATTATCATACAAGTGGAAATCTTGTTCAAGTTACAAAAAGAATCAGCTCTCAAGCTATCCTGCTCTCTCTGCAATCAAACAATACTGCTCACAGACTCAATAGAAATAGAATATATCTTCCTCAAGCCCTCCAAGCCTCCTATTTCCTTGCACAGTTTTGATTGGGGTACAATGGTATCAAATGTGTGAATTGGCCTCATCACACTCACTGTAACCTCAGGTCCAACTGCACAATCCTTAAGGAATAATATTCCTTTTGCATGCAAGGAATATTCACCAAGGAATATTCTAGCAACTGATAGTACACTGTCCCTCCATCTGATCTCAACTGGGTCTCTGATTGAACTGACATGCATGAGTTATCCATGAGTGAATACTCAGTTATCTGAATTATAGTAGTTACATGCATGCAAGCATTAACTAATTGAACTCTCATTAATTTAACAAACTGTTAAATTAATCTAACTAGACTTGACTAAGTTAAACTAAGTGAACTAATTACAACTCAATAGTACAACTCATCCTTATCTCTTTAGCTGATGGATAAATCCCTCAATCAAAGGAGAAACTGTTGCATGTCCTCACATAGACTTCAAGTTTGATTTTCCTTAACTAATTAACTCAAGATGAATTAATTAATCAATTTTCAAACTGCTGTTAATATCAAATTCGAATTTTTCTTCCTATGTTTAGTCCAGGGACTGAATAAAATAAGAAGGGATCCCGAAATTCTATTTTTAGAAAAGCTATTTTTAGCACTTTCACTTTTTAGCCATTGTTGCTAAGATCACCAATGGCTAAACTGCTATTTATAGTTGGGCTATTTATAGCAGTGCTATTTTTAGCATTTCTTGTTGCACATTTCAACAATTATACTGGATACTTTATATTGCTTCTTTCTGTTTTGGATTATATCTTCTTCTACTGCAATTTTTCTATTTATGTTTCAGATCTAAGACGACAACAACCATCAACTTATTTTTAGGGTCACTTGTCACCTAGTGACTTAAGTGAAGTAGTTTTGGTACACCTTCCAAGAATTTTCACACTAACAACATAGATGAAATTCAAGTTGAGTTTTAGTTGGTCCTATGACCCAATAAGGAAAATTTTAGCATTAGAGGTTGAACAAAATTATGATCCTTATATTCATGTTCCTAAACTAGAGATAGAGAAGTTTTCCAATAAAGAAACTTGGAAGAAAACAAACTACAAGATTTGGGAGAAGAGAAAATAGTGGAATAGTCAGTGGCATAAAAAATATTAACTACACCTCATGTATCAAGCCTCTCCAAGTCATCAAACTGGGTGGTCGTGCCCTTTGCACGACTACCGCATACACAATGATGATCACCAAACTCATCAATATGCCTCCCATGAGGTAGCACTGCATGTATCTCCCTTACCACCCCAAAGGGGGGCAATACTGTAAAAAAATATATATCTTGGATCGTGAGCTCGATCCTGTGCCCTTGTACTACAAAGACCACCTGATCTGGGTCCTAGTAACTCACTATCCTCGACAACAAGGGCTCACTAGCCCTCATTAAAGGGTCCTCTAAGAACTTCAACATGCCACATTGTGCCAACATCCCTCTCATTGCTTGATTCCCCTGAATACCAGCACGGAGGGCCTCAAACTCTCGTTCTCGCCATAATATCCTTAACTCTACCATCCCTGCAAGACATCATTATGTTTTGTTAGTCAAGGGTACAAAATAAATTCATGTCAAAACTCATTGTCAGCCTCCAGCAGACCACTTGTCCTGCCCATCTTCTCAGTCCAGAGTGCAACTTTTGCTCTCAAAACTGGCTGTACACACTTGTGGGCCCCATTTCTCCACTATAAAGCGCAGATTAGGCCCTAAATAGTAGGTTTCGGCTGTAAGGATGAGTAGGGGTCCCCAGCAGGCAACTGAATCCCTAATCTAAAAATCTAAACCACTAAAAATGACGAGTATGATTAGGCCACCTGCCTCCAACTTGAAAATTTTGATTCCGACGGTCGGTTTGTATACTATGATCTCCACAATATTTAGGGCCTTCTCCTCCTCTCCAAATTCTCCACAGCTCACTATGCACATGAGTTGGATTTGGAGGCAAAAAGCCATTTTATAGGAAAAACCCTAGTTTTTTTCGTCGCCCATTGCGACGAAACCATAACTCCATTTGATGAACCGTCAACACCATTGGAAACCACTCACCAATTTCTATAATGGGTCTCTCTATGTTTTGGGTAACTTGAAACTTCACCCGGAAGACATTTTTTCCATGAGGTCTCAGTTTGTTGTCTCTTAAAACCGAATCTCTTCATTTGAACCATCCATACTCTAGTACCACTTTACCTTTGCATTAGTTGACTCACGTGTTGATTTTCATCATGAGTAACCATCACTTAGTCATGTTTTCATGGTCCCCACCGGGCCTCTCCCACGTGGCAGCATCATCGAGTTATGCTTCTTCAAGGCATCTAAGTTGTGTCACCCTTGTGCTTATGGAGTCTGTTCTGAATCCCCATTTTAGTCCCATTATTGTTTTTCATTCACCGTGTCGCATTTATCCCATTCTAGTTATATTTGGCCTCCAGTTCTTCTGCTCCATCTTTGTCGAACCCTCGTTTGAGTCATTGACCATCCCCTCTGGAATCGAGTCAGTCCCTGCCAGGTCAACCACTTTTTATTATGCTTTGACAAAGGAAGTCGCCAGTTCGACATACATCTTGTTTCCTTCCATCATTATCCCTGGTGTTAGTTGATCAGCCACTCTACTATATTCCCTCATGCCTTTGTTAAGGATTCCTCATTGCCTTAACTCTGGTGGGCTCTCTTCTATCGACCTCAGAACATTTATTCCATAAGAGTGGTCTAGAGGGTGGTGTACCTTGGTTCTAGCTTAAATATTTGTTCGGTGACTCGGATCAGACAAAGGGACTCATTATTGCCCTTTGACTTGGTTATTTCTCACGTGCTTGACATTAGCTCCTTATCGCACGATTGATATTCATACACTTGATGGTTCGGTGATCCAGACGATTGTCCCAGTGATTCCTGGGTGTGTGTGAGATGTTTTAGATCTCACGAGGGGGTGGCCTTTCAGGTATTCCCCCACATGCCCAAATGACCACAGATGTTGATCCAGCATCCAATGTAGTTCCATAGATTTGATGGGTTCGGTTTCCTTTGCTTGCAGTGCCCACAACATGCATGTCTCCTCCAGATGACCCATTCAAATCTTCGAAGCCCTTTCCTTTTCAGCAGGTCTTCCTTGGTTGTGATCCCCCATCCCCATGTTAGCTTGAGGGGCATTATATCTCATGTACTAAGATGTTATTGTATTCAGTCCCGACCTATGTTTTTTCCAGGCGCATTATGTATATGTGATCCATTGTATTATTTTCTGGCCAATTGATGCCAATGTATCATGTATCATGTATCATGTACTTTATATCTCAGTCCCACATTGCCAGGCTCACCTTATTCTTTGTACGCAGTTATCTCTACAGGTATGGTATGCCTCCCCTGTCTCATTTGAGATCATGTACTACCACATAAAAGGAGACTTCTATCAATTTTTAGGTCCTGCCCCCTCCATTATTTGTTTGTCCTTGACTTACTTCAGTTCTCTCTCTCTCTCTGACTCCCCTTTTGGTGTCTCGTGGAAGTGTAATCTACAACGTATTTTGGTCATACGATTTTCTCCTAACACTCATACGTGTGGGGGCAATCTGTTATCACCAAAAAATGATCACCTAGCCATTTCTCACTAGGTGGATCAAAATACACCATGTAGATTTAATTTTACCATAGTAAAATCACTTTCACTATGGAAAATAATTTAGTAAACCACTTTTATTAAATTATTTTATGATTTAAATCAAAAAACCCCGTGAGAATAATTAGATAAATCATTATTTATTTAATTTTCTCCAAGAATAATTATTAAATCATTATTTAAATAATTATTACTTGTCACATTTGATTAAATCCCTTAGGAATATTCAAATAAATCATTATTTATTTAAATTTCCTTATTTCTGTTATTTTATTAAATCACTATTTAATAATTATTTTGATTTCACACCTTTCTTGCTTCTTGCGAAATAATTAATAAATCGTTTCATTTGTTAATTATTTCTAAATAAAGGTATTTAAACATTTTAAATACTTTTTTCCTCTCCAATAAATATAATAAAGTATTCCAAGTAGTTAGATCTAAATTTGGTTAATAATATTTTATTATTCTCCATTTTCGAGATTAACTCCATACTTTGCTATATAAAGGAGGGGTTTTCATTCATTCTTCACCATGATCATTATCATTGTCAACATTATCGTCATTTTTCTTGAGCTCCCATTTTGAGTTCTTCACTTTTGTTTGGGTTTTTCACACATTGAGAGAGAGAATCAATTTCTAAAGCATCAAGGATATCAAAGGACCCATCCCATGGAGGGGGACTTACAGACCAATCTGTAGATCTCCTTCACCAGGTGTTATCAATAAAAGATTAATTCATTTAAAATTTTCTTTCCAATTGGGTTATTATACTGGATACTTTATATTGCTACTTTCTGTTTTAGTTTATATCTTCTTTTACTATAGGTTTTCTATTTGTGTTTCATATCTAAGAAGACAACAACCATTAACTTGTTGTTAGGGTCACTTGTCACCTAGTGACTTAAATGAATCATTTTTGGTACACCTTCCAAGAATTTTCACACTAACATTTCCCACAATATTTTCTTCAATCCTTAAAGTATCGTCTTTAGCTTCGGTGATAGTAATAAGACTCATTTCTCTAAGAAGGAATGCAAAATTCGCTTCAAAATCTTGCAAATAATATTGCAACATTATATCATCTAGTGGTTATAAATTCTTCGGAATGGTTTTTACAAAATGATTGACCTTTGGTTGAAACTTCTAATGTCTTTAGATTTTCCTTTTTAACAAAGCATAACCTACTGAAAAATTCCCTACAATCTATCTTCTTGGCCCATCTTTCAGTGACATTACTTCAAAACGTATCCATGATTTGATTCTTTTAACTAGGAGATTTTCATACTAGGTTTGGCATTACTATCTAGGGATAAGTAAAATAGTCTCATTATTACATATTCACTTGTGACTTTGTCTAGAGGATTAACAAGATATCTCAAAAGAGCATAAATATTCAAACGTGGTAGTGGAGTCATTTCCATGAAAATTTGGTAACCATTTATAATATTAGGCATTGGATTAGGGAACCCTAAAATACATGTGACCAAGTGAATAAATTTTGATTAAGTTAAAAGACATAAAAAGTGTTAAATCCATGAGACAAGGTCGATAGGTCAATAAGCCAACCCCCAAAGATAACCTCTATAAAGAATAAACATGAAAAAAGCCTCAAAATAAACCACATGTGTAAGTAGGAATGCCTCCAAGGGTGACATCACCATTAAAAGGCATGTCTCTCCATGAAAAGGTGCAATAAATAACTTAAAGGATATATATCATCCCATAATTCATCTCACTATCCAAAGGAGGTGCCTCATTACCAAAATAAACCTCTCAAGCCATACACTATCCTACAAATGCTCATGCCATCATCAAATAGAGTGATAGGGTTACATCATCAAGTTAGAGGATGAAATTATCAAGGTAAAATGTGTAGATACCCCTCTAAAGAGATCCCAAGTGATCATAATCATTAAACACCATCAAGAGAAGAGAAATGTTCATCAATAAGGTAGAATTGAAATCTATGGGCGTCTTGTCATCTCATGGGTGCACCAGCTCTCCAAGTCAATGTCCAAGGTCTTTAGGCTAGAGGAGGGTCTCATCCATCACGACAAGTCATCATAAAGGTTAATTATCCTATTAATTTCCATAACATCCTCCATCAAGTTTCCCATGTCATCATGGAAGGTGGTTGGGCATCCTATACAAAATTTTGGAGAAGCATATATAGAAATGGACGTAATGGGAGGAGAGGAAGGAGGAGCCCGGGCTCACAAGGAGCGGGTCCTCCCTCCATATATGATGTTTCTTGAAAGCTCAACTCTTATATGTAACCATCCGAAGCCCAAGTGAGCTTCTGAGCCTAGGTGGATTTGAAATTAAAATTAAATTTTCTTTTGGGCACTAGAGGTCAGGCTATTTTAACATAATTTTTTTTTATATATTTGTTATTATATAATTAATATAATATTTACAATGATGTTTTTATTATACAATTTTTAGTTATTATATATATAATGAGCTCGGCTACGATGGTTCTCTAGGATATTTACATAAATAAATAAATAATTTAATATAATAGAAAAATTTAATAAAACAATAATAATTATAAACTGATTAAATCAATTATAATTAACTGAACTAATCTAAAGCGATTACAAAAATTATTTAAATCATTATATTTACATAAAAAATTAATTATTATTACAAAATAAAAGTAAAATACATTTTTTTACATATTTAAGCACAAAAGGTTAAATTTAACCAAATTTTGCATAAGGGCCATTTTCTAACCGTAAGTCCAAATTCAATGGAATTTGAGTCGTTAGGAAGATGGGAATAAAAAACACACAATGAAGTAGTCAAATCAAAAATACGAGAAAAGTTAAAATCTCACAAAATTAACAAAATCAAAACATAAAAGAAGTGATTTGTCCAAAATTTACATGAAGGGTCCCCATATCTTTTATAAAAATTTATGGGGGGGGGGGGGTTGTGGCCACAACAATTGGCGACGTATGGGGAAGAAGCAATTATCTCTGGTTAAAAAACAATAGGACAAAATCTACCAAAAGATTAAAAAGAAAGATTTCAAAAATTTTCTCGCACATAGCACCATTCCCAAGGGTCCCACATAAGGTAGAATCAAACTAAGATAATTTATTAAATATAAAAGTACTTGAATGCCCAATTCCAAGATGGTAAATACAAATATGGGAAATATTTATTAGCTTTTAATTACATCTCTACTGTTAGGTGGTAAAAATAGCTAGGGGTTATTAAATATTTGTATGCATATGCTAGATATGAAATTATCTATTTTCTCCCAACATTGCTTCATTTCCAATAGGTCTGTTCAGTACCCCAACGAAGATATTCGGGTACCATGTAAGCATGGATTCGATGCCAGCGAGCCTTTTCAGTACTTCGACGAGTTTGCACACACTTCCCACACATATGTGCTTTCAACTCTCTTTTGCCACCCTTCTGGTTAGCATATTTTGAGGATTTCTTTTAGCAATTAGGTGAAGAGAGCGTGGTGGTAAAATAGGTTTTCTACTTAAATCACTAGATGCAATACCAGTTGAGTTTGAACCTAATAGTCTTCTCTTCATACCCAAGTAGAGGATTTGATATGTGAAGGGGTATGGAAGGGATTCAAAGCAGAGAATTGAGACAACTCATTCCTTTATAAAAATGAGCTCACACCACATAAGTAAAATCTTCCAAGTTTATGGTTAATGCTTCCAATAAAAGTGAAAGCTAAATGAAAATGATATTTTTGTAAATGAAATCCTATTGAAAAGAGATAGTCGAGATCTCCCTACATGCCAACCAAGGTTGCGTAAGAAAGATTGTCCCATTTAGAATTCAGAAATATCTCTCACTTGAACTCAAACAAAAAGGAAATCACACTATAAAACATTGTAAAATATGAAAGGAAAAGAAAGCTGAAAGGAAAAGTTGAATAAAAAGCTAAAATTGAAAGAAAACTTCAATAAGACCACTTATAAAAGTATATCTCAACAAAAGAGTGAAAATAAAGAAAATATGCATGACTTACTTAAGTTGAGATCTTAACAAATTAAATCTTTTTTTTTTTTTTTTTTTTTTTTTTTTTTTTTTTTCCGGAGAAAAAAGCGAACTTTTTATATATGAAATAGATAAAAAGTTACAAGCATATGCTAACGCATTCAGTTGCAGTGAGGAGAAACCCCTCAGCTGAACCAGAGAAAGTATCTCTTCTCTGAAACTGTCCAAAGACAAACCAAAAGTCCATATCCCCTGAGGGTGGGAACAGTTCTGTTCTTTTTACAAAGAAAACCAAAAACCTCGGCAGATTCTCTGCCTGTAACAGTCACCAAATACATTACTCCGACTGTATGAAAACGTGGGCCTCCATAAGAGGATAAACAGCCCATTGTTTACATGTAATAACGCCCGAAACACTTGGGCCGAGAAGAAAAAGCGGTCTCAGCAAAAACATCAAAGTTTATATGCACAAGATACATACGTCCGTGACCAACAACGAGACTGATAAAAACAGAAACATCGAGCGGAATTTAGACATAAGGAGGCTGGAACGACTCCTGTAGCTGATCATGATGCTTTTCAATCACTTTCCAAATGCCCACAGCCTGCTGCAGAGCATCTTTAGATAGTTTATCCGCGTCTTCATTCCGGCTCCTGTATATGTGATCAATGGAAAAGGCATTAAAAGACTGTTTTAAGAGCATAATTTCTTCAAGAAGAGGTCGTAGCATATAGTTTTGACATCTAATGGTTCCATTAACCCATTTAATCACATTTAAAGAGTCCCCAAAGATCTGGATTGCGAAGATGTGTCTGTGAATAAGCCAACAGAGGAGTAACTTGAGGGTTGACAATTTAGCGAAGTTGTTTGAACCAGTGCCAATGCCCACCGAAGCCGAGAGAGAATGAGAATCATTTAAATGAATGACTATGCCTGCCCCTGCTGTGTTGTTTTGTGAGGCTCCATCGAAATAGGCCCACGGGATGTTTGGTCTTATTTGTTTTAAATCTTGTAGAGTTGTAGGTAATTAGGCTTTTTATTCAAATAAGACTCTAAATTTAAATATTAGTTATGAGAAAAAATGAAGTTAAATAAGATGTCTCTCCCCTTGCAATTTTTCTTGTTTCAAAATTAATCATGCATGGAAAAACCTTAACTATTTTATAATAAACGAAAGCAAAAATAGAGGTTTAGAGACTTCCTAATTTAGCGTATTTTAAATTTGATCACCATCATAACTGATTTACCTAATGCAAAAACAAGAAAAATGATGAGAATGAATTCCAAATCTCAGTACGCAGGGGTGCGAGATTTTCAAGGAAATTCTCGAAGACTTGTAGAAACAAAACTTCAAATAAACAAATACTAAAAACAAGGTTGAAACAAAAAGTATAAAGAAAATGTTAACAGATGAAAATGAACATTTAAGACTTACCTTGAAGAACTTCGATATGATCTACCTAAAAGATAGCAATTTTCTCCAAAAAGAGGTAACTTCTTCTTTTGATTGAAATTAAAAGTATGAAGGAGTTGCATTTTTAGTAAAATTCAGATATGCCGAGGATCATCCGTTTATTAAATCTAATCTAAGTCAAGCAATATGAATATTAATATATATACTTACCAAAAAAATCATTCCATGTCCAAGAAATAATAATTATCAAAATTTAATATTTATGATAATGAAAATAATGAAACTCTGCCCAAAATGCACTTCGTTTTGTATTGCAACTACGATCATCCCCTTTTCCTGTTATGATTTGAGTCATATTCTTTATACGTGCATGCTAGATTAAAGCATTCCAATTTTATATCAGCCCTAAAATTTTACTTCAAGATCTCATGAAATAAGGCCAAAGTCCCAATCTATGTAGCAGTTGCTATAAATATAGAGATTACTTGGACCTTTTCATAATTGGGATTGGAGCGGAGTAGTATATATACATATAATCAAATCACAAGAGAATCCCTCGAATCCTATACAAATTGAAAAGGCGTGATAATGTATGAATGGAGCAGAACCACATAAAAATTGTAGTGGATGACCATGGCACCCTGATGGTAAAATATGAGAAAAACTCAAAGCATGCTTACCAATTTGCCGCATCAAAATAGTAGCTGCTCTGGAATAACAAGCAGTGTGAGCTGACGAGCATTGTGGACATTCCACATAACCCTAGATGGATGGAGCTGGGGAGGTACATGCAATTGCTAAAATAGAGTTGCCAAAGTGCTTTAAGAGCAGGCACGATGGTAGCAAGACCCATCTTATATTATAACATGATAGTTCGCGGGGCTCGACCTTTTGATAAAATGCATTGCCAAAATCTTCTGGGGAAGCTGGCATTCGGGTGAGCGAGAAACATGGGTCCAACACTTTATATATGTGTAGAGTGCTTAAGTATTGCATCAATCCGAAATTCTGCTGCCCGGGAGATCAAATAAATCGGGAGATCAAATAAATTGTAATTAAGGGAAGGTTTGGGCTCCCGAGATCTCGATCTAATGTGTAATGTACATAAGAATGGAGTGAGGAAAGGGACACCTATCCACACCATCTCGAAAAAAAATGAAGGATGAGCTCTGAGGAATAACTGAGTTGAGGTGGATTTAGGCTCACGTGGAAAGCAAGGAATGAATTCTCAATGAAAATGGATTTAGGCTCACGTGGAAAGCAAGGAATGAATTCTCAATGAAAAGACAACAATAGGGATCCAAGTGCATACAACATGCAGACTGGATGATCTTGTAGGTACTAAATAATCAATGAAAACACAACAATAGGGATCCAAGTGAATACAACATGTAGATTGGATGATCTTGTAGGTACTAAATAATCCTAGGGTTTATAAAAAGGGCTCAACCAAAAGCGAAGACACAAGGTGAACAATGCAGTGAAAAGGTTTGATTCAACATAGCCTTAGCAAATGCAAAATTTCAGAAAGTGCAAAGGTATGGCTATGGGCAAGAGTTTTACTGCCACTGGTGTAAAATTCTTTGTGATTTTCTTTTGTTTTCAAGAACCTTCCTTTCATTAGTCATAAAAACTTTAGAAACCAAAGGACTGCGGCACAAGTAGGAGCCAATCATTCTCTTTTATCTACATCAATAAAAGAAACAAAATATTATCATGACTCATCTTGCAAATTTGCAAAGAAATATAAAGAAAAACACATGTACAAAGCACAAAAATTAAAAATTCTGATGAATATGGGCGAATATTGAATAAAAATATGTAATTTACTATTAAAATTGGTAAGTATTTGGTGAATTTCATCCATTTAATCATATATATGTAAAATAAAATGAATTTTGGGCAAATTGACAAATAATTTTTCAAAAAAAACTTGATTTTTTTCTCAGAAATAATTATTAGTAAAACCACATTTTTAAAATTACCTATTTTTAAAATTCTAACCATACAAATTTGAATACCTCTACTACCTATACTCAATTTTTTTATTTTTGAAGCTTATAATTATATTACCCTTCTTGCATTAAGCTTGAGATCCATAACAAGTGTCACTCTTTATAGATTGAAACCTTTTGAGAGAGGTAAACATATACTAGGTACAACAGAGTTCAACAATTGTCTGCAGAGTTTGAAAATTGATCGCAAATATTGACAGTTGACCGTAGGCTTCTAAATTAGGGTTTTGATTATTAACATTGATGGGTTCATCTCTTGGATGTTGTTTAGTTGGTTTTGCTCGAATTTGAAAGGGTTTTCCCCCTTGTGGGGTTTTGGCCTGGTCTTCGACCAATCCTAGTGTCTCTATATGTGACTACTTTTCTTCTATTGTTCCTTTATGTTCTGTTGCATTGATGATGATATTGTTCTTTCTATATAATTGCATATGTTGTTGAATAATGTAATAATGTTGTGGGGTGAATTCAATGTGTAAATGATGAAATGAAATTATCTAAAGCAAAGAACAATATATCCCTAAGAAAAATTAACATGGTATCAGAGTTGGGTTAAATAAAAGTCATTGAGATCACCCCTAAGAAGACACCTTTCATGGAAGTAAGAGAAGATGGAGGAGACCTAAAAGAATGCTAGGGTTTGAAGGAAACCCTAGGCAATTTGGTTATTAGGGTTTGATGGATGTCATGAGGTTAAGGTTTGAAAGAAATCCTGGGATAATATAAAGTTTTGAGTTTTGCAGTTTTGAAACCCTAGCTTACTCAATGAGAAGTCGTTCTAGCACTTGTAACAAATTCAATGTTATACAATATTTTGTTGGACTCCCAGTCTCATATCTTGAAGTGTCGCACTTTGTGTCGTCAGTAGAGATTTTTTGAGATCGAAAATGGGCCTTCTAAGAGAAATGTACAACCAAAATAAACTTTATAAGAACCAATAGGATTCAAGATGATGATTTCAATCACAGGGATGATTCACCATTTTTGGAGTAAAAAAATAAAAAGATTAAAAAATAATAAAATAATAAACCTACTTTTTCAACTTATCACCCTAATGTTTTACTCAAATTTTGAGCGGGAGTACTCATTGGATGCAAAATTTAATTCCTTATCGAAGGAGTGCCCATTTGCATACTTTCGATGAACCCTCATACATAAAAAAATGAGAAATACATGAAAAAAACGTGATTACAATCACGTTTTTCATGTATTTCTCATTTTTCATGTAGCAGGGGCCATAAAAGATATGCAACATGAGTACTCCTTGGATGAGGAATCAAATTCTTCATCCAATGAGTTTTGCCGCTCGAAATATGAGTAAACCCATAGGGAGATGATTTGAAAATACGATTTGAAAAAGTAGTTTTTTTTTCCCCTCTAAAATTTGATGATGTAATCTAATCTTATTTTATTATTTCCACTATTATTTTATAATTTCCTTAGGGGGCCCATTTTAGACCTCAAAATTCCCCTAATGCAATGTAGCAAGTGTCGCAAAGTGATGAAAGATGTCACAAACAATGAATTCACCATGATACATGTTTGGAACATCCCTGAAGAAAAGGAATTAAACTTGCCTTGAAAGCATTTTGAAGAGCTTGTCAAAAACCTTATTTTGTAAGCCTAACACTACTTTTATCAGGAAAATTCACGCTGATAACCTCTGGCATTACAAATGTCTAGTGCTCCCAGTGCTACTTTTATCAAGCAAATCCACGCTAGTCCTCTTCGGCCATTTTTTCCCAAAAAGCAGGAGAAGTTTCTCTTACTAGAAGGCTCGAGAACGACAATGTGGCTTCATGTGAATGCATATTGGAATGAGACCTCCCATTCCTGGTCCTAGATCCTACTTTCATGGATCTATCCCTTGAGATGTGGAACTCCTCCCTTTTTTCATGGATCCTCAACTCCCCCTCCTTCACTATAAACGAATTGCCCACCATCCATTAATGGTTGGATGTTGGTTGGTTGGTTGCCATCCTAGTGCTGAACTGTGCCCAAATGCTGCCTATTTGCAAAGGAGAAAAGGTGTTTGAAGGCTAAGGCTTGGACTTGGAATCTCACTTGAAGGAGGCTTCCAACATCAAGGCTTCATTGGTTGTAATGCTTCCTTTTTCATCTATTAATAATACAATATATGTTTTCTTTCCATAAATGTGTCAATTATTATCCATTTATTGTAATACTCCTTGATTTGTTACATAATTTGTGTTAGGAAATGTTATGCTTTGCATGGTTTTGTTGTCTACGCTTGATCTTTCTTTCAGGCACTCATCTAAACAAGTGAAGAGGAGATCGTGATCTTGGAAGCCAAAGACTCAAGGTCGACATCAAGGGTATTGAAATCGGAGAGTGGTAGGAGATCTATCCTCCTTTGTATTTTCTAGTATAAATTAGGAAAGATTGCATGTAATTGTCTTCTGTAGTTGCTAGATCCTCCAATAGGACTAGAGGGATTGTTTCTATCCGCAGAAAGGATTGTCTGCACAAAAAAATGATGACTCCACTGGGGAGTACATAACCCTTCAAACCTCCTTTTATTTTTGGTCTCTTTTGGTAAGTTTGGCCAACCTTGTAGTGATCCATAACTTTGATTGATTATGGATCCACATTTTGAGTTGTGTGTGGTTTAGAGTGTCAAATCTAGGTCTCTGTTCAACTTTGTTTGTTTTCTCCTAAATTTTTCTCACCCAATGCCATTTTTCTTGAGAAACAGAGCGTAGCTAGCACAAATTTTTCTCATTATAGTCATGTTGAAGACCCTATCAACGCGGATTTTGACCATTACAGTTGCACTAGTCCAAAAAATGAGATTTTCAAGGTTTTTGACAGAAGATCTTGAATGTCTTGATCTCTAAAGCTTTTCTCCTACTTTGTGTGCATAGAATTTTGACTTATTGTTGTTAGATTCTTTGTGGTTTGCAAAAAATTGTTCCATGTTTAAGTAGTGAAAACGAACTTTGGTTGAATCTTTAGTTCTTTGGGTAATTGAATTTACTGTTTTGTTGCTTGCATGTATTACTGATTTGCTATTTGATAATATTTTTTAGTTCTTTTGGAAACCATAAATAAATTTTGTTACACCTTTATCTCAAAATTAATCATTACTTCTGGAAATTTCATTAGGTTACATTGCACTGAAAAGTTGTTTTTGAGATTGTCATTGAGCATAGATTACATTGTTTGGTGTTGAAAGATGACAAATGCATCTTCATTCATTTGAAAAAAAAGTCATGTAGGTGAACTTTAGAGAATTAAAATTCATTTACTTTTTTATCATTGCATTGGAATTGTGGAATTGAAAGATCTAGTTAGGAAGTTATTGTTGGTTGCATATTTGATTGTTGCATCAATGTTTGCACTTCTTCCCTACACTAGATAGCTTTCATTGAAAATGAAAAGAATCATTTTTCATATTAGTTGCATCGTAGGTGTGTTTAGGTGACATCGATTTTTGAGCCTTGAAACCAAAATATAATTCAAGATCAACTTTAAAATTCATCTCAATTAACCTAAGGAGAATTTGGAACATTAACGCAAACATTTAGAGGTCTAGGATAGAGACGTGTTTTGGCGTTATTAAACGTAGGAGCTGCCATTGTTTTCCAGCTTTGCATCCTGTGGGTGAAATATCATTCCACGTATGTAAGTGTATAGGAGCGTTCTCCACGTACCTTTGGGTATATTAGACGACGCTCCATGCATGAAAAGTATAAAGGAATGATCTCATCAAACGATTACACATTAGACATCACTACTATGGATTGAACTGCCATGTACCGTCGAGTATATTTTGGGAGTCCCCTATAGGTTGCTATCCATCCATAGGTAACCGAGTCTGCCACCTTGTATACCATGATACAACAAATACAACATTCAGGGAGATTGACTGCCGTATGTTAAGTCCTTGGTTCACCGAGGTGTATATTGCAGTTCATGGTTGATTGGTAAACCCTTTTCCCTAGTTACCCCTTTCATTTTTTTGTGTCTTTAATTTCTAAAATCAATTAATTGACCACACAACAACATACTTCCTGTGGAAATACTCCTTATTAGATCTTAGGTTGAGACTAATGGCAATAATTCTTGAGTCCACCAATCAAGGAAACCCCTTTGATAGGAATCCTGGTCCTTTTCCTTCTTTTGGAAATATTGGTCCTTTTCCTTCTTTGTCCCTTCCCAGATTTACCATTGGTTTGTCAGTTTGGTTATTTTCGACCCCTATGGTTATGAATGTCCAAACTTCTTCTCAACCGGGTTCTTCTCCACCTGAACAATATCAACCTCAAGTTGATCCTAAAGTTGACTCTTTGCTTTCTTCGCCTGTTTGGTCTTCTTCCTCTTTGTCTGGTGAAAGACTATAAGTTAGTAACTAGGTGGATAAGAAGAAGAAGAAAATGAATATTAAGAAGAAGAAAAATAAGCAAGGGGACCACCAAGCAGCCATTTATCTAGATGCAACTAGTAAGGAGAAACCTTCCAATCAGCCCCACAAAGTTAAATTCCCTTGTATACTTTGTAAGGGTGACCACCTTCTTAGAGATTGTCCTGGTATTCCCAAGGTATTAGAAGTGTGGTCTACAAGCTCACATCGACCTTTGTCATCAGCCTTTGGAGATCATGCTAGTGACACACCCTCAAAGAGTGATAGTAAGGTTCATGGGAAAAAGGGTAAATTAAAATTTCCATGTAAGTTATGTGAAAGGAATCATCCTATTCAACTTTTTCCTTGTATGGGTGAAGCCTCCAAAGTGTTGGAAAACCTTACAACTTCCCAACCTCATCTTTTGATTGGTTATCGAAATATTTCCCTTGATCCTCTACTAGTTGATCAAGTGATTTATCATAATTCATCTCTAGTCAATCCCACTCTCTCTGAATGTGAATCCCATGAGCTCATTCCCAGCCAACCATTGGTTGAGAAAATGGTTGACTCGATTCCACCTTTGGTTGATCGTACCTTTCCTGTAGAGAGTGAGCTTCATACCACTTAGGTTCTTCTTGTTTCTTTTGATTCCAATGAATTGGTGGGAAATCCTCCCATTACCATGGTATAGGGGGGTGACCCTATCGTTCCCATAACGCAAGGGGGTAGTTCTCCCATTCCCATGACACCCCCTCCAAGTAGTATGGTCACTTCCTTTGATTGGAGTTGACTGACATGATATCTTCTTCCTTCTTACGTGTGCTTCTAGATCATAGTACAAGATTATAATATACTTGTACCTAGCACAATCATAGATGAAGGCACATATGTTAGTATTATGTCCTCAACTACTTGGAAATATTTAGGTTCTCTGCAGCTTATTCCTGTTACCCAGAATCTGTTGGCTTTTAACAAAGGAACCAGTCAACCGTTAGGGATCCTTCCTAATTTACCTATTACTTTTGGAGGAAAAATCGTCTATATCGATGTGATGGTTGTCCAAGGCCCTTTGGATTTTAATTTACTCCTTGGTTGTGACTATGTTTATGTCATGGGAGCTCTTTTCTCTTCTCTTTTTCGTGTCATATGTTTCTCGCATGAAGAAAGAATTGTGACCATTGATCATATTTCGTTTGTTGGTCCTAATTTGACTCCCAATAAACCATCTTCCCTAAATGGTCCTTATATGCAAATGGTATCACCCCCACTACAGGTTAATTATGTGGCCACCTATTCCATGCCCGCGTCTACTGATGATCTAGTCGGTGATATAGTGCATCATGTACTAGGGGCATTGGAGCCTGATATTTCCATTAGATCCCTTGATATGTATCCCTTCCAGAGCATTGTTCTCCCATCTGATGAGAACCTCTTGGAAGCCATGGCCTCTTATGGTCCATGAATCGAGATTCCCAAAGAAAAGTTCCTTGTCTTGTGTCAAGCTCCTTAAAAAATGACTCAAGGTTTCCAGAGCAGAGTTCCTTTACTTGTGTCAAGCTCCTTAAAAAAAGAATCAAGGTTCCCAGAGAAGAGTTCTTTGTCTTGTGTCAAGCTCCTTAAAAAATGAATCAAGGTTCTCGGAGCAGAGTTCCTTGCCTTGTGTCAAGCTCCTTAAAAATGAAAAAAAGTGTCGGAGCAAAGTTACTTGTCTTGTGTTAAGCTCCTTAAAAAATGAATCAAGGTTCCCGGAGCAGAGTTCCTTTACTTGTGTCAAGCTCCTTAAAAATTGAATCAAGGTTCTCAGAGCAGATTTCTTTGTCTTGTGTCAAGCTCCTTAAAAAATGAATCAAGGTTCTCGGAGCATATTTCCTTGTCTTGTGTCAAGCTCCTTAAAAAATGAAACAAGGTGTCGGAGCAGAGTTCCTTGTCTTGTGTCAAGCTCCTTAAAAAATGAATCAAGGTGATGAAGCACAATTCCTTTTCTTGTGTCAAGATCCTTAAAAAATGAATCATGGTTCCCGAAGCAGAGTTCCTTGTCTTGTGTCAAGCTCCTTAATCAAATGAAACAAGGTGTTGGAGCACAGTTCCTTTACTTGTGTCAAGCTTGTTAAGAAATGAAACAAGGTGTCATGAGCATGGTTATTTTCTTGTGTCAAGCTCTTTAAAAAATGAAAATAGGCGTCATGAGCATGGTTCTTTTCTTATGTCAAGCTCGTTAAAAAATGGAACAAATCCCCTTCTAATTCGAGTTGATTAGATCTCGTAAATTTCTAGTCGAGTCTTTCACTTGATATTGTAAATTAAACTTCATTCTATCCACCTACTAGTACCCAGTAGTCTACTTAGGTGAATGAAATGAAGTTTGGGGGGCAAGTACCTCGAATTGAGTCATTATGCTGGGGGCATGGAAACTTATCTCATCATAGCTTTTCTTTGTTTCAAGCTTGTGTAAAAATGAGACCAAATCCAAGCATAGTATTTTCTTTGTTTCAAGCTTGTGTAAAAATGAAACCAATCTCAAGCATAGTTTTTCTTTGTTTCAAGCTTGTGTAAAAATGAAACCAAATCCAAGCATAGCTTTTCTTTATTTCAATATTGTGTAAAAATGAAAACAATCTCAAGAATAGTTTGTCTCCGTTTCAAACTTGTGTCAAAATGAAACCATTCTCATCTTATATCTCGTGATTGCCATTTTTATCATCTTGTTTTTGCTAAATGAACCTTGGGTTTTTCCATTTCATCGTCACCGTCTCTTTGGCCATCATTCACTTTCACTTGGTTGTTTTACCCTTCCCTGGGGAACATCTGCGATGAGTGGTCTTATTAGCCAACCTCTTGACTTTTACATGTTTTGAACAATTCCATCATGACTGGAACCAAGTTCTACCCCTTTATACCACTCGTTCCTTCAGGTGGAGTCCTCTTTCAGTTCTTTTCAGACTCCCAAAATATGAAAACATTTCCCAACATTTGTCTTTTTGAACTCATAAAAGTAAATGAAAAGACATCTACTCAGTATAAGTTTAACCCTTTTCCGGACTGAGATAGAGTAGCTACGAAAAAGAAATACCTTAGTCAAACGTGGCTAAGAGGTTCTCTTGAGTATTGTTTTCTACCTTTTCGTACTTAAGAGACTATCTACGAAAAGGGACTTATGGAGTTTTCTTTTCGCCTTTTTTTCAAGCTCTCTAAACATGAAAAAGATGTTGAGTTCCGCCTCCGTTGGAATCGTAAAACTAAAACGACAAAGGATTGTCATCATGATGAGACTCAACTACTCCTTCCTAGGGCTCATTATAAATATTAGGATGGATTCATCTGAAGGATGAACTTATACGACAAGCATATGGTATCCTCTTCAAGCTTGAGATTAAACATAAGGAGGTACTTGCTAGAAATAGTGGGGAAAAATGGAAGGAAACATATATCTTGTATGTTGTATGAAAGGAAACATATTGCTCTTGAACATGACTTTTATCTGTATCTCGTGTCAGGTTTGGGTTATCCTCACTTCGTCATTTGCCTTATTGGGTTTTGGGAATCCCTTTTCCTCTCCTTTTATTATATCTTATTGTCACCATGACCTCTGATCCTATTTTGAGTCAAATGCTGCCAAATTCCAAAGTCATGTCACCGATATGTTCAAGAGAAGTCCCACCTGTAAATTCAAAATACTTATACCCTGTTTGAATTTTTCTGCAACAATCTTGAATGACTCTTGCCAACTCTGCAAAATTCTATGTTTCACGTTGATGATGTGGGGAACATTATGGCTCTCCTTCGACGGGTCATTTCCTGTCGACTCTAACTCATTATCTGGGAAGATGATCTAGGAACTCCCTTTCAGTACCTTAGAGCTTGCATGCCTCAATGGAAAGTTCTTTGCATTCGACAATAGGTTCACATCATTAGCCTTCGATCGAATGATTCTGCAAGTTTTCAACTTCAGCTTCATTTCTCACACTCATGGATTGTGTTGTTGTACCTTGAGAGCCATCATCATCATTGCTGGTTTATCTCGTGCCTCTTAATTGTTTACATCATTGACTGGAAATCAGGTGGTTTCTACCATGTTCGACTCTGACACGTCTATTCACATGGTGAGATTTGTACTTTGGTTGGATCAATTCCAAAGTGAAGAACTTGGATTTCAATTGATAAATGCAGGTTGCGTGGAGTTATTAAGTATTCATGATTGTAAGCATGATCCTTTCTATACGGATGGTTGTATCCATGCCGTGGATCCATGTATTGTTATGTGCCTGGTCAAAGATATATTTTCAAGCATACTTACATCAGAGATGTCAGATATATTGAATTATGTTTGATTTGCAGGTCTCCTAACAATGGTTCTCTAAGTCCTTTCCTTTGCTTGTAAAGCATTTCAGCCATCACTTCTCGTTCTAACTTCATGCTTTTGGGCGAATCTATTATACAATATTTTGTTGCACTCTGAGTCTTGTATCCTGAAGTGTTGCACTTTGTGTCATCAATGTCACAAGTGTCACAAAGTGATGAAAGTTGTCGCAAACAATGTATTCACCATGAAACATGTTTGGAACATCCCTGAAGAAAAGGAAGAAAACTTGCCTTGAAAGCATTCTGAAGAGCTTGTCAAAAACCTTGTTTTGCAAGCCCAATGCTACTTTTATCAAGCAAATCCATGCATGTAGTATCTGGCATTACACATGTCTAGCGTTGCCAATGCTACTTTTATCAGGCAAATCCGTGCTGGTCCTCTTCAGGTAGTTTTTCCCAAAATGGAGGATAAGGTTCTCTTACTAGAAAGCTCGAGAATGATGATGTGGTTTCAGGTGAATGCATATTGGAACAAGACCTCCCATTCCTGGTCCTAGATCCTACTTTCATGGATCTCTCCCTTGAGATGTGGAACTCCTCCCTCTTTTCATGGATCCTCAACTCCCTCTCCTTCCCTATAAATGAATTTCACACCATCCACTAATGGTTGGCTGTTGGTTGGTTGGTTGCCATCCTAGTGCTAAACTGTGTGCAAATGCTGCCCATTTGCAAAGGAGAAAAGGTGTTTGAAGGCTAAGGCTTGGACTTGGAATCTCACTTGAAGGAGGCTTCCAACATCAAGGATTCATTGGTTGTAATTCTCCCCTTTTCGTTTATTAACATTACAATATAAGTTTTATTTCCATAAATGTGTCAATTATTGTCCATTTATTGTAATGCTCCTTGATCTGTTACATAATTTGTGTTAGGAAATGTTATGCTTTGCATAGTTTTGTTGTCTCCACTTAATATTTCTTACAGGCACTCATCTACACCAGCGAAGAGGAGATCACGAGCTTGGAAGCCAAAGATTCAAGGTCGACATCCAAGGTATTAGCATCAGAGATAGGTAGGAGATATATCCTCCTTTGTATTTTCTAGTATGAATTAGGAAAGATTGCATGTAATTGTCTTCTGTAGTTGCTAGATCCTCCAATAGGACTAGAGGGATCATTTCTATCCGCAGAAAGGATTGCTAACATTCAATATAACCCTAGATGGGCTAGTCTCAATTAGGCCTAATGGTTGATGAAGTCAATGAAAATAATGAAGTCAAGGCTAGTTCAAGAGGAAGATGATCACCTATTGTTAAACATAAGTACCTTTTATATTTATGTTATTTCTTTGTGACACTATTCTTGTTTTGACTTATTGTTTTGATTATTTCTTATACTTCTTGCATGAATATTTGAGTATATATATACTTTCTACCTCTAGATGAGATGTCAAAAGTAGATCCTTCTTGAGGATCATCTGATGTGGAGGAAAAGAAAGCTAGTGGATGAAGAGAAGAGTTAGTGAATGAGAAAAAAAGAACTACCTGAGAAAATTATTTGAAAATTTTCAAAGTAGCATCCAAAAATTACAATATGCAAGTGTTATAACTACCAAAGACAAATAAATGTTACAAGTTGCAAAGGTATATGAATACTACAAGGTATGTAAGCTGCAATATTGGATGGCAAGGTAAGCCCTGAGGTATGACAATAATATCACCTTCATGTATACATATGAAAGTAAGTTTGATTTATGGTACATGTGATATATTGATGTTTGACAAGTATTTTACATTTTAGACATGATGAATTTCATGAAGCAGGCTAGATACATTGATTTTGATATATGGAAACTTGATACTATTGTTAATGCTTGTGATAAGCATGATGAAAGTGTGACAATAAGATTGATACTCTTGTTGATCTTTGTAAGGTTTTGTTAAGCTTAGTAAATATAACAAGTGGTAAAATTAGATGCCCTGACTTAATGTTGTGATTATGATCCTTGAAGTATGAAGATACACCTAAATGACACTAACCCTTAATGAATGTTTGATGACATGTTCATATGTGATGATGAAGCAAATGATGATGACTTGTTATGATATATGTATGAGAACCTGATATAGTTTGTGATCTAATAATTTTGTTGTAGCATGAAAATATTATGATAGATAGGTTGATGTCACGAATAAAGATGATTAAAGAGGCTTCCCTTTCAGAGGGAGAGACTCTTGATGAGATCCCTGCACCTATCATTTTTTGAAAATAAGACAATTGAACCATTTGATGTTGTTGAAGAAGTTTTGGCAAGCTTCGATTTGTGTAGAGAATGTTTCTACTAGTCCAAACCTCAACTACTGGGATAAAGGCTTAAGGGTGCGGTTATAAGCATCCCAACCACATAAAAGAAGGCCTATTGGTGCGATTGATCCTGTAGGATACAAAAACTAAAATATTATGCACAAGACTAGGAACGCACTAGGAGTATGAAAGACCTACATACATGGAGCTGATGATAGAAAGTCCTATGAGAAGAAAGCATTGTATGGTTTGAAGCAAGCTCCCCTAGCCCAACATGTCCACATGGAAAGTTACCTAGTGAAGCCTGGAAGTAGTTCTGATATGAACCTCTAAGTCTGTCCAAGGTATGCCTTTGATTTTGATTTTATATAGTGACGATCTATTCTTGACAGGTAGTGAGCCTTTGATGATCGAGCGCAAGAGGGAGCTGACCTCTGAGTTCGAGATGAAATATTGTGAGATTTACTTCTGGAGATATGATTCTAGATGTATACTCTGATTATTGGGCTGGAAAAAGAAATAACACATCTGGGTGCTGCTTTAGCTAGGTATCTGCAATGATATATTGGATTAGCAAGAAATAGAAGTTCTTAGCTTTAAAGCACGATCAAGGTTTCATACATTGTTGCTAGCCTGACTAGCTGTGGGGCAGTTAAGGAAGATCTTTGGAGAGTTGTTTGAGTAGGTTCTAGATATGAAAGTGATATATTGTGATAACAAGAGTGGGATTCGATTCGAAGAAAATAATGTATATTTCTAGGACTGAGATATCTCCTTGTGTTGAGACAATGCTGCTGTATGAGACAACCTTAGGCTTGTGGTTGATGTCTTTGTGAGAGGGAGGATGAATAAGGTATCATTTTTTTCCATGCATTAATTCTAACATAATATGTGATGTAATGTCCTATATGAATATGAAAATAGAGGACTACTACTCTTGTTAATGTATGAGGCAGTGTGATTGAGCTATTTAGCGAGTTGTTTAAGTCGGTACCATATATGAGCACGTTGATATGTTTCTAATATTCAAATAGAGTAGCATGGGTTAATGGATTTGAACCTCTAGAGTAAGGTTCTGGGTTGACTGAGGACACTGAGCCGACTCTTCCCCCCTGTTTGAGTTCCCATGGTGAGGAATTGAGATGTAGGGCTCCTGGGGTTGAGTGATCTCTGAAAAATAGGTATCACCCTTATTTTTCACCCATAAGGTGGAATATGTTGCTCCCTTATCTTGGTCTAGCAGAGTATACCCCAGTTGGCATCTATCTTTCCCACCCATCTGGCCAATGGGTGTTGGTTGCTTGAGTTAGTTGTGATCTTTACAACTTATGGCAAGTGGCATCCCGCTCAATCTAGAGATGCAGGTGTTCTACCACTGAATCTTGAGTTTCAGTTTGGGAATATCAACATATAATAGGATAGGAATGCTCCTTGCAATTTATCGTAAGTGGTATCCCTCCTATTATCACCAGGTAGTGGGATAGGCGCAATCCATACCTCCTAAGGTAAGTGGAATCCCTCCTATTTAGGGTGGTATATTGAGCTCCCCTTCGATCTCAAATTCTTCTTCTTTGAGATTCAATAGTGTTCAACAAATGAACATAGTGACAAAGATAATGAGCAAAGTAACATAAGCAGAGATTGGCAAACGAACATAGATAAGCATAGGTGATCACATGAGAAAATATGGGATGAGATGAGCGGAGATATACAGTGGTGAAATTTGATGATGATGAGACATTTTTGATAAGACATATGTTGCAGTTGGTAATTTCTCCCCTGCTAAGAGGGAGTGTTAATTTTTGGCAGATCAAGGACAAATTCCCTCTGGAAAATCTTCCTCATCAAGGAAGACCCCTACTAGCCCTTGGAAGAACTTAATTTGGTTAAGAAAAAATTATTTTAATATGGAAACCCACATGTGCACAAAAGGACAGGTCGACCCAAAAGAGAAATTGGACACCCATGGATGGCTATAACTACAAGTCAGGTGACCCTCATTTGGACATGATTATCATCATTATTCTTTCTATGGTTTAGCTTGCAAAATTCTAAAGTGGTTTGTAGAGATTGGTTCGTACAAGTCTGAAATCATAGGGTCCAAAGCTTTCACGTGTGATCTAGGGTTTTGATTTGCAGCCACAGGGTTGCCACAAGTAATTTTTAGTTGCAACCGCAAGCACATAGGCGTATGAGTCTGGCTAAAGGGTTTCAACTGCACACATGTACACTCTCTCCGTGTGGTTGGAAACTAGGGTTTCATTTCATCAATTGACCGCAAATTTTCACAATTGTTCGCAGAGTTCGACAATTGATTTCAGATATTGATTGTTGGCCACAAAATTCTGAATCATGGTTTTGATTATTAACATTGTTGGGTTCATCTCTTAGATGTTGTTTAGTTGATTTTGCTGGATAGTTTTGTGGTTGAAGATATGGATCATTGTACTCTCTCTTTGCTGAAACATTCAATGACAATCTAATAAGAAGAAAAATTTGAAAGGGTTTTCCCCTTGTGGGGTTTTTCCTTGGTGTCTCTACGTGTGGATGTTTTTCTTCTATTGTTCCTTTATGTTCCGTTACATTGATAATGATATTGTTATTTTTATACAATTTCATCTATTGATGATAATGTAATAGTGATATGGGGTGAATTTAATGTGTAAACGATCCACAAATTGTCGTGGATATTCCATTGGAAAGTTTGTCACAATAAATCTATAATATTATATTAAAACTCTGAAAATTCTACACTGTTACAATTTATTAAACTTTAAGATTTGTGGTTTTAACTATAATTAGTGCATGCCTGTGAATGGAAATTATGCAGAAAAGTAGTGAATGAAATAATAAGCACACACACACACAAGACACAAAATATGTTCTCTGGGAAACCCTTTCGGGATGTTGACACCAAATCCTCAGCGGTTGGGTGTACCCGGAATGTGAACAGTCATCAAGAAGATGAACTGATCAGTCACATTCATGTATATAAACAATAGTTACCTAATGAAATATATCAATCAGTTTTTTCTGCCAAGTTTGGAGTTACCCTGGCCTGACATGGTATTAGAGCAGGTCCCAGGTTCTTGTTTTAGCTATTATGCTCCTTGTAACTCCTTTGTCCTGACCTCTGCTTCTGTCCATAACTGCGCTCTGTCCATAACGCTTGTCTCAGACCTGCTCCACCTGCGATTTAGCATTATTCATTGCCAGACCTGCTCCATCTGTGATTTTCCATATAATACGCTGCTCAATTTTCCATATAATAAGCTGCGCTGCTGATGGTGTCAGCTACCTGAAGCCGACTCTAAACCGTTCTGTTGGGTGTCAGTATATGTTTTATTGACTTCGCTGGGAGGCTCTTTAATGATTTCCTGCTTCGGGTTCAAAGTTTCCATTGAACACCTTCACTGATACACTTTGCCGCATCCTGATACACTTTGGCACTAAATCTGGGCCTTTTCTCACCGCTGATACTCTTTAAACTGTCCCATCGCCCCTTTTCTGCCTTTTAATGCAAAATTAACTGCTGCAAAGGTTCCCCGTGGCTATTGGAATGCTATCGGCGCTGGCCGATCAAAAATGGTACTAAAAATGATGAACAACTGCTAACTGGCGGAAGACTGGATGCTGGAGGCACGCCGAGGCCAAAATCCTGCAATTTGGAGCTATTTCGGGCCTGGAGCGATCAAATATGGACTACAGAATGCCATGTTTCTTTTGGAGGCGGGGCGGGCACGGGCGCCAAACTGTTTAAAAGAAAATGGCCCTTTTCCCTCTTATAAGGAAAAAAATGCTTTAAACGTGAAAATCCATCAAAATTGGGGCGGAAGCGATTACTGTTCATAAGATTGAATGCTAGCCGTTGGATCCGGCGCGGGCCGCTCCAACGGCTGGCGCTAAATCGCATCGGGGTGGACCATTGGTCCCAACACATAAGACCTCCGAAATGCCGCGGACCCGAAATGCTTTTATGCCCTTTCTTTATGGAGATCGGGTCCGGCCCATCGGAGCTTTCATATCGGCGGACTTGGTAAAAATGGGTAAGCGGACCCGATATGCCTTTATGCCGCGCTTTATTACTTTTTGGCTCCGCTGGTCGGAGCCATATAGGAGTGATGCGATTAAATATGGGCCGTTGATCTCTGGGCCTGAATGGGCGGCTGAGATTAACTCGGCAATTCGCTATCGGCGGGGTCATGGGGTTGCCACATAGAAACGCCGAAACCCATCGGACCCGATAAGTTATACAGGCCCTCTTTATTTTATTTCGGGTCCGACCCATTGGCGGAACCCAAATCGGCGGTTTTAACAGTGGAATGGGTTCGCGGACCCGAAAACCCTTAACACTGCATTTGATAACTCATCGGCTCCGCCAAATCGGAGCAGTATATGGGGCGATGCGAAGTGGGGGGCCGCGCGACAAGATCTGGGCCATCAGATCTGGGGCCCGATCCAACGGTCCTGGATCCGTCGGCGAATCAGCAGTCGGAGGGACCAGAGGGCGGCACATATGGAATCGCCGAACTGCGCGGACCTGATATACTATTACCGGTCCACTTTATGTGTTTTCGGGTCCGGCCCATCGACACTATGCCCCATGCCTTGAGACTTAGCCATTTTCGCTTATATATGCCACTGCCCCCTCCCGATATCGATATCGCATCGGAGGGGGATCAAATAGATCTTTATCTCATCGGAGCACGCTTTTTATGAAAAGGCAAGGCAAATGAATTCGCAGGGGTTATATATGATGTTTTAAACATATGATTGCCCCCTCCCGATAACGATATCGCATCGGAGGGGGTCCAAATGAAACTTTATTATATCGGACCCATGTTTTTGTGAACTGCCAAGCCTTTTGGGAAATCGGAAGGGTTCCTTTATAGTTTGGCATGGATTCTAAGGCATCGGAAGGGGTCCGATAGCCAAAAAAGGGAGGATTTTATCCTTTTTTGAAGGTTTTTCATGGTTTTTGCATGGTTTTTGTATTCTTATGCCTTGGAAGGAGTCCAAAGGCACTTAGGGGAAAGTGATGTGGTTTTGAGAGGGGTTTAGTGGCCAAAGAGGGTTTCATGCCTTATAAAGGCAAACCAAGGCCAAAGAGATGATTTTTATACATATGAATGTAAACTATGCAAAGGAATGAGTCCTTTTGCATTTGGAAGATGGTTAGAGGGGTCAATGAGTGTTCTTGCTGAGTTTCAGATAAACTTAGCAATTCCCAAGGATGTATATGGTTATTTTTCAACCAAGGGGAGGGGATAAGTATATAAGGGAGTTATAGAGATAGTTTTAGTAGGGGAAGGGAAAAGAGATAGGGAGTTACATAATAAAGTTAGTAGTTAATATGATAATGATGAGAAAAAGCGCTAAGAATGAAGTCTTAGGCTATCAATGGGGGAAAATGACTGATAGAAGAAGTGTGAATATTCCTTTAGTGAAGCAGATCTTCACCAAGGCAGATGATATGGAGAATGATGAATCTAAGAGGTATCAAGCAGATCTTGACCTCTTTAGGGGAAGTTAGTGAGTGATTTGGGAAAGAGGGAGAAGGGGAAGTTAGACATGCATTTCTTGAAGTCCTCCAACTGAAAAATCACCTTCAACTTGTGATATGATAGATATAACACTTGACAATATGAAATGGATCACAAGCCATGATTCTGCAACCACAAAGCTACCTACCCGGCCTATTCACCTAGCATTTTCTCTTCTTTTTGGTTTGGGTGCACTTGAACTAGCATACCCAGCTTTTTGTTCTTTTCTTCTTACTGTCCTCCTATCTACAACTACACTTATTGCATCCAGGGGCTCAGATTAAGCTGTTGAGCACCCTTGTTTCTCTACCTATCTACAAATCTGCCAAGATTACGCTGTTTGGACAGATGTTCATTCTCTATATTCTACAACAGGAAATTGAAACCTAGGGAGACCAAGATTAAGCTGTTTGGACCTCCCTTAGCTGAAAACTCATCAAAATGGATCAACTCATCAAAAATGATACACAGCAGTGGCATTTAGACTAGCACACTCTCATGGATACTTCTCTGACCATCTGTAGCAAATATGGAGCATTGCAACAAGCAAAGTATGACATATTTGGCATGTAAAAATGTCGATCATGAAAGATGATTAACCTGCTGTAGCAGGAGGCTAACAGAACCCATTTCATATCCTCCCCCACAAACTTAGAATATGAGTGATAAGGCTAGTCCCTTGTCTCTTTATTTTCTAGCAGTAAAATTTTCTTCTTGACTTCTAGCGAAATAACATCAAAGATGGTAGCACAAAGTCATAGGGAAAGGGTCAACTCCTTTTATTTCCCACATTACATCCCACAACCCTCCTACTACACATTTTGTACCTAGGAGGCATGAGCGCAACTACCAAGGAACACTGAGAAGAAGGATTGAAAGAACCTTTACCTAAAAAGCCAGAAAAGGGATGAGATACGACACCTTGAACACCCAAACTGAGAATTACTAAATCATCACCTAAATGCCACACCACAAGAGCGAATTCGAGAAAATTCACAACCACTCCCCACAGTGCAGAAACATGTCACAGCCTAACCACTAACAATGAAAATCCTTAATACATAGACTTAATTCAAAGGAGCTATGACAATATATAGATTATTTGATGCTGCCAACTGACACCAGATTGTGAATAATTCGACCAACTTGAAATGGAACAGTTAAACTAGAACCCATAACATAAAACCCAAACACTAAACCCTTTTGAAACAAAGTGTAAAAAGGACAATTCAAACTAACCCAAACAACTACAAACTCTCTCAGTGATTGGGACCCAAACAAACAAAGCAATTGAGAATCTACCCTCGTGAAACCAGGAAAGTAAAATGAAAGAACAAACTGGCCAAAAAAATAACACCAAACCAACAAATTTGGAATGAAGTCCTTGACAAATTTTAATAGACTTACCAGAACAATGAGGTGTAACCAGTCACACACCAACAAACAAAACAATTTATTGTGCCACTCCTAAAAGCGAAAACTAGAACGAAATCTCACCAACTGAAAATAGTTAAAGGATGATGAGGAACTGTCCTAGCCTCTCTGCACACATACCTCGTATCACTGCCTTACAATCATCATAACTGCCAATTTAAATCGACGAACACACCTATTAACCTTCACTTGCTCCACAACTAACCTCTGCCATGTGATTATGAGGATGAGGCATTTGGGAGGATGGAACACCTTCCAAAGAAGCCCTTATATTCAAAACAACACCCCCATCGTGTTTTTTAATAAATAACTTTATTTACTTATTTACTCATTAATAATTATTTAGAAAACATTTTTTTGATTAATTCTATACAAATAACAATCATGCACATACATATAAAAAAGAAATAAAACATTTTTTTTTTCTCAAATTAGGCTAAGCCTAGGCCAGTGGCAACCCTAATGTTGGATAGAAGAACAATTTCCCATTAGTGGAATGTTATCACCAGGATTGTGCGAATATTGGTTGCGTGCGAATGCCCCTTGGGATGGTTTAACCCCCCAAAGGTGGCTGCTATCCTCAACCCCTCCCCATGAGATTTGAGCTTGTGACCTGGTGTAGACTAAACCCCACAGAAACCAAACAATCTACACCTCATTGGTTTTTTTGAACTAGGCTGAATCTACGCTAGGGTCAACCCAAATGTTGGATGAAAGAACGATCTGCCCACCAATGGGATGATATCACTAGGCTTGTGCAAAGCTTAATCGAGCTTGGACGCCCCTTGGGATAGTTTAATTCCCCCAAAAGTGACTCCCATCCTATCACTAGGATTGTGCAAAGCTTAGTCAAGCTGGGATGCCCCTTGGGATAGTTTAATTCCCCAAAAGTGAATCCCATCCTTAACCCCTCTCGTAAGATTTGAACCTGTGACCTAGAAGAAACTAAACTCCACACAAACCAATTGAACTAGAGATCATGACTAAAACATAAATCTAAATCTTATATGTTTCTAAGGATATAAATATGTTCCATCTTCCCACTTTGGAGTTTGTTAGTGACATTAGGTATGACTCCATTTTATTTTAAATCTGGTTTGGTTAATGGTTGGATTTTACTATGGCGCACTCCATAGAATTAACCAAAGCAATAGCCAAATTCAATATAGAATTAACCAAAGCATTAACCAAACGTATTGTCTCTATTTTATCTTGAATTTGGTTCTGTTAATGGTTGACGTTTACTATGGTTCACTCCATAATTGTTTCAAAATATATTTCCTCCTGCTTTTGCAACCATGTGACCTAGTTATAGGTCTCCCATAAAGTAGGACCCACAAGGAACATACTCAAGTACGCCATTTTCATTTGGGTTTGAATTTGGGCGATTTCCATTCCCCTCATTTTCCTAAAATTAACCCTAAAAAATGTCTCCCTCCATGAACTCCAAATCTCAAATTCTAAAATCTGCTCCCTCCATGACCTCCAAATCTCAAATTCTAAAATCCACTCCCTCCATGACTTCCAAATCTCAAATTCTGAAATCCACCCACCCGCTATTGATTCAAATCATCTGAATCCAGTCTTGCAAATACATCTCACACTTATCTCCCCTTAATTCTTCCACACTCACTGTCTGCTTCGCTTCTTCATAAACAATGTAGTGTAGGCAGGGAACGCAAGTAATACTCTGAATTTAGATGATTTAAATTAATGGTGGGTGGGTGGATTTTAGAATTTGAGATTTGGAAGTCATAGAGGGAGACATTTGTGAAATTTAAATTTTGAGAGGACTAGGGGAAATGGAAGTCAACCAAATTTAAACTAAAAATGAAGAACCAACGGGGCTGTGAATAGTGGAAATTTGAAATTAGGGGTTTATGGCAGAGAAATGTCAACATTATAATGGATGAGGAGACTACCATCCATTGATGGTAATCATGTTGGTCTAATTTTGGTCCATTTTCTAAGTGAGACTTCACACTACTTGCTCGATGTCTTCCATGATTCACATATTTCAAGTGGGTCATAGGACCATTAAGTGCCAACCAGAAGCATATCCAAGGTTTATATCAACACGACTAGTGTTGTGCAAGGAGTCTTTTGAGATACATGACAAACAATGGTACTATTGGGCCACAAAAAAATGGTTACTTGAGAGCTATATCAATGTGGTCCACATCACACAATGAGTCATTTGAGATAGGTATCTAGTAATGTTGTCGGCTGGCCCCAAACATTTTTTTTAAACTTCAATAGGAGTATTACTCGAGCTTGAGTATATATCAATGATATAATTCACAAATTTTTGATATTGTAGTAAATTATTTTTTTCTTCAACTACCTATTTCATAAAGGTTAATATTTGTAGGGTATTAGGGACAAATGAGTGTCAAACATTATAGCTCTCTAATATAACTGACAATTTTCAATAATAGGACTTCATGACCAAACCTATCATGGAAATAACTAAGGAGGATAGATTATAACCTTGGTTGTACTACCGAATTCTTTGGTAGATCACCAAGAACCTAATTCTTGGGTTGTTCTCGTTGTACTATAGTAACATGATCACCAAGAGCCTTATGAAAAGCTATTTTTAGGGATTCCTAGGAGACTTGATATATTTGAAGGTATGTGAAATATTAATGTAATATAAAGGCAAATTTTGTCTAATGTAATATTACTCATAAATGACACCAGTGTAGATGTACAAGGGTGTCTAACTAGGTGACTTGACTTGTATTGATTTGCGTGTATACTTGTTGCAATTTTATTTACTAAACAATAGATCTTGTTTAAAGTTGTTGAAACATGTCTCTAGGCTACAAATGTTTAAAAATTTTCACTATAAAGTGCACCTTGTTAGTTGGATTAAAGACAAAAGTATAACCATAGAAAGTACATAAAACAAAGCCAAAGTATCAAGGCAACAACAATACTCATATTTTTATTGGTACTTTAAATAGCAAGTAATATTCGCTTACATTTAAAAAACTGTAGTCTAACTATTAGAAGTTTTGGCCATTTTTCAAGCATATTTTTCAGTCAAGTTTGCTCAAAATCACACAAGAATTTGTTGGAATAGAAAAGTTTGAATTGTGTAATCCACATAATGTGAATATTCACACGTTATTTATAACACTAAATTCATTTATATATTAAAAACACATTGTAAATAATGAAAAATCACAATATTGCTAAAAAAAAGAGAACTAAACTAAGACATCTAATACTTAAATTAAACCCATTTTAAAATGAAAATCCTTTAATTAAACATAGCTTCAATACAATATCAATTATTTGATTTTGCTGCATAAATTTTAGTATTACCACTAATTTTTATGTCACTAAAACCTTAATCACCTAATTGTTGTTGCTTACGATAAATCACCTTCTTTTATACAAACTAGACTCTATTTTTGATTCATCAAATCTTACAATTTAAATATTTATTTCTCAGGTATGAATTAGTTATATATATAGAAATAGTAAATCCCTGTATGTTGAACTTATGAGAAAGCTCAAACAATTAATCTAAATAATCTAGAATAGACCCAGCAATACCTTTATCCAGCTAAATTAAAATTAAATTTCCTGGCTGGAAACAAAAACAGGAGACAACTCGGTTATGTGATCTCCACGTTGGCCGCTATCGGCGCGCAAGAAGTTGAGGAAGAAATTAGGCCGAGGAGGTTGGGGAACTTCGAGGGTTCCTTGGAGCATTTTAGCAACATTTCCCATGGAAGGCCTGTCCTCTGGTCGGCTCTGAATACACCAAAACGCTGTCATCACCATTCTCTCAATCGCCTCCAGCTGAAGGCGATCATCTCTTACTGCACTCACAATGTTTTTGTCCACCACCTCCTCCACATTCCCCTCTAAAACCACCCACTCAAAAGCCTTCTGTGGAAAGAAAGATCCATCGCTCTCAGCAGCGGATTGACTGAAGCATAAATTCCTCCTTCCGCTTACAATCTGCAGAAGCACAATCCCAAAGCTGTATACATCTACTTTTGCAGTAATAGGCCGGTTCTCCTGAACCCAATATTCTGGTGCCATATATCCAGGAGTCCCTTTGACGTTAGACACGCTCAGGCTGCGTTCTCTCTCCACCAGCTTTGCCAGGCCAAAATCAGAGATCTTGGGACAAAAGTCCTCATCCAGCAATATGTTCTCTGGTTTGATATCTCGATGGAGAACCCATTCCAGGCACTCTTCGTGCAGGTAGGCTATGGCTCTCGCTACCCCTACTGCTATTCGATATCGTCTGTTCCAGTCCAAAATAACTCTTTCGCCTAAATCCTCAAGCTTAACAAACAAATATTTGTCTAATGACCCATTGGGTATGTTCTGGTACACAAGCAATCTGTGTTCACCTTCTGTGCAGAAACCCCACATACGAACAAGGTTGAGATGATGGATTCTCCCTATAATTGTCACCTCTGCCCAGAATTCGCCTTCGCCTTGAGATACCCCCTCAAGCTTCTTCACTGCAATCTGTCTCTGATCAGGCAGAACACCTCTGTACACCGTTCCGAATCCTCCTCTTCCCAATTCATCGCTGAAATTATTAGTCGCCGTTTTCAGCTCAGCGTATGTGAATCTCCTTGGTCCCCCACCAGAAAGCTTATGTAGAATATGTAAGCTGAATTTTCCGGCTATGTTTCTGAATCTGGAGTACTTTCTCAGAAATGCCCAGAAAGCCAAAACTCCGAAGAAAAGCTCCATGCCAAATATAGAACAAACTATGATAAATTCATGGCTATTTTGCGGAAAGGGCAAAGCCAATGCAGCATCCAAAACATTCTCAGCCACATAGAGCATACCAGTGTATGGATTTGACACATTTTTCTGTTTTGCAGACAGCTTCAAGTAGGTGCGCGTCAGACATTCTGGAGACCAAAATCCATTCAGTAATCTGCCAAATAGGTGGACGCAGTATCCACTGCCATCCAACCTGTATGAGAAACCCAGACATTCACAGTTGTTCAAACAAACCGACTTACAGTCCTCCAATCTGAGAATATTTCTATTTGTCTGATTCCATTCGCCAGTAAAATTAACATAATCCAATGGGATGAATTCATAGTCGGCACTCTGATAATTGGAACTGCACGACAAATTGGGAAATTGAATAATTCTGTGGCAGCTGGGAGGATCAGTAAGATCCGGACGAAAACCGGGTGGGCATTCGCATTCTGGTGTGCTGTCATTCAATTCGGGGGTCTTGCAGATAGCGTTGTCTCCACAAGTACCGTGAATGGTACAACGCTCTTGTATTGCTTCCCACACTACTTCCCAAGAAGAAGCTGAGTCCCGCTTCCAACTATAAATTCGGAGATTTCCATCGGGGTCTAAAGTTAATCTTCTCAAGGGACTGGAGGGATCCCCTCTGTCTGATGCCATTAAAATCTTTGAGTTGCTTGACTCTCTCAGATACCCATCATCGCCTAAACTTAGAGACCCATCAACGCCCAGACTAAATACAGCACCAGTATTAGTTGCCAATTCCCAACTCAAATCCCCATAAAAATCAAATTGATCTGATCCTAATTCGCTCCTGTTATAATACAAGGAGGGAGTTTGCGTGTTGTACTGAGAGGCAGAGAAGATGTAGACACCTGAGGCGTAGGTGCTATCATTTCTCCTCGATATCAATGTGCTGTTCGCCGAGAAAATCTGTGTTGGAAGAAGAGTAAAAGTAGGAGAGTCGAAGCTCTGCCAAACAATGTTCCCGTCGCTTGTATTGAAGACCAAATTCCCCGATTCAAGCAAAACCATCTCCATTGTAGAACCTTGGATATTCGCACTCCATATTTCTTGGGCATCCGAATCAGAAATAGAGAGATTTCCATCCTTTAAGGTTAAGGAAGAATTATAACCTACGAGATGATCTCTATTAGCCATCCATGCCACGGTTCGCTGAGGATCGTTGGCATACCATACAGCAAAAGCATAATTATTTGGAGAAACATTATAGAAACCGGCACAGAATGTGGCGTTTGGGGAAACCAGGTATGTCTTATCCCCAGGCTTCCAACCGGGAGTTTTCAGCCTAGCAGAGGACATAACTACTAATTCATTTCTATGCTCTTGCCCTCCTATCCCACACCCCGCCAAAATCATTAACTGAGTAAATAAAAACACAACTAAAAACCGAGGCGCAGTGTACATGGCGTTTGACTTACCACACCCAAAGTGCCTCTTCTGGTGGAGGTAGAGATGCGGCGTACAGCAGAGAGGTAGAGATGCGGCGTACAGCAGAGAGGAAACAAATTAGATTGCAAATTCAAATCCGTTGTGGACAGAAGAAAGGAGAAATCAGCTCCAGCGTGCATTCAGTTCTCTTCTATCAAATTTGAGCATTTAGGTCCATAAATAAACAAAGCTTAGGATCAGGGGAGAGAACAGTCAGTCTTTGTTGGGAAATGAAGAAACGCCTAGTCTAACGAGGCGGCGGAGGAGTTGCAGGGCAGGGCAGAGAAGAGAAAAGTCTTCGCACGTCTTCGCTGCTGTTGTGTGAGCAAAGAAAACTCGTCAGTCACATTGAGGCCGTGCCGTGAGGGAGAGGGAAGTAGGGGTCATTGGTTGATTAAGTATATTTTTCCTTAATTTTTCAAAAATAGGTTTTGGAAAAAGCCAAAAGAAATGGAAATTTTTTTAATGGAAACAAAAAATATTTAATTTTAAAATATGAGGTTTTTAAAAATAATTGGAAAATTAGGTAGATATATTTTCAACTAGTTTTTGAAATAATTTATTTAGCTAAAAATTTGTCTAAAATTTAATAACATTTGATAGCATTTATTGTGAAGCTTCATAAAAAAATAAAATATATTAAACGAATAAATAAAAAATCTGTCAAATAAATTATCTTTTAATAACATTTATTGTGAAGCTTCACAAAAAATAAAATATATTAAACAAATAAATAAAAAAATTGTCAAATAAATTATCTTTAGCTTCATAGAACTTTCTTTATACCATTTAATAGCATTGAGGCCATTTAATACCATCGAGGCCGTGTCGTGAGAAGGAATTTGAATGAATGAATATTTTGAATGGTAAATATTCGTACCTTCGCTAGCGATGACTTTTCATCAAATCTACATTTTGCGTCATTAACTATAGCAATATTTGGTTTTGTTTGTGTATACGTATCGCTCACTTTACTTTAATTTTGAATTTTAAGAATATTTTAAAATAGAATAAATAATTTTGAAGTTAAATAATTGACTTCATTGTTATACGTTAAATTTTAACAATATTTCAAAACTTGCCATTAAAATTTATATATAACAATAAAATAATAAATAATAGTTTATTATAGGGCTATAAATATTAATAATAATAATATTATTATTATTATATTATAATAATTTTATATGGTCAATTTTAATTTTGTTATTATTATGATTATTTAATTTTATTCACAAACTCTAAAATTAATATTATTAATAAACTACTCATATTAATATTATTAATAATATATTTAATTGGACCAATAAAAATCACTCAGCCTAGAATTCCAAGAGGAGGGAGATGGCTAGGGTTTCTGGAACGACCTAAGTCGCTGCCGTCGAACTGCATCAACCAGAGCAACCAGAGTTAAACCCTAGAGATCAGCAAGAGGATGAGCATTAAGGAGTTAAAAAGGGAGATCCAAATAAAACTGGGAACCCCAACAACATACCAAAATCTGATATATACAAGATACAGTCTGCAAGATAATCACACACTTCAGGACTATGGCGTCACCAAAGATTCAACCATCATACTAAATCTGAGACTGTGAGGCGGATGCAAGGGAGCCAGCTCTAAAACTTCAGACTCTTTTCGTGATGCAGTCAAAGGAAAGGAACACATGCAAAACAAACCAGCACCAACATCAAAACTACCAGGCCCCTACATTGTGGAACAGAAGCCAGAATCTCCAACGCTTACAGTATCTATGCGGAGGTAATTGATCTATACACAGATTTAGCCCAAAATTCTGTTATATGTAGATTTAATGGTTTCTGGCCAAAGTCTGATGCACTGCATCAATGGATCTTCTCCGCGTGGCCACCCAACTGTGAAATTTATCTATGCCCAAAAGGGTTTTTCATAGTCAGATTCGATACAAAACGAGATCGAGATAACATCATCAATCAGGGGCCTTGGTTTTGGGCCAATGTTGGCCTCTTCATCACCCCCTGGTTCCCGGATTTCGATGCCAATACCATGGTAGTTTCAACAATGCCAGTTTCGGTAAGGCTACGTAGCCTTCCACTACATTTTTGGCATCACAAAGTTTTAATAGCCATTGGGAACTCCTTGGGGAAATTCCTAAAATCAGATGAAGATAGGACTACTCGGGGAATCTTCACATTTACCAGAATATGCGTAGAAGCAGCCCTCAGTCAAGGACTACCAGATCACATCAAATTGAATTTTAATAATTCACTGTGGACACAATCGCTTGATTATGAGAACATAGCATTCAGATGTTGTGGATGCTTCCAAACAGGGCACCTCCACCACGCCTGTCCACTGGCTAGGAAGGAGCCCAAAGGAAATGAGAAACAATAGAAAAAACCCAAAGGTTGGAAGCATACTAAACCGCTAGAAGAAGAGGAATTGAAGACAGAACCTACAGGCGAGCAAATGGGACAGGAAAACATACAGGAAGAAAAGACCCAGGAGACTAACTTGGGGCATAACAATTTGAAATAGCAACAAGAATCTCAGCTGGAAGTAAGTGGCATCAAACGAACTCACGATTCCGAAGGATTGGAATCTGACAAAGAACAACCAACGAATACAATGGAAAACTAGCTTTCCATTATTGATACCACTACCAACACTGGAGGTTGGCGAAGAGTGGAGAAGAAGTAGGATAGGAAAGCATAGGCTAGTTGGATCATTTATTTTTCTTTTCTTGTTTGTTTTCCTGATTTTAGGAACAACTCATTACACGTTTCTTTAACAGGATAGTATATCTTACATCCTATGGGCTCTATGATTTGCAAATCATATAGCAAAAATGAATGCTTAACGCATATACTATGTAACTTTTTATTTCGTTTAATAAAAAGTTCGATTTTTTCTTTGGAAAAAAAAGATAATATATTCAATCATTTTAATAGTCAATCTTTTTATTATTATTAAACATTTTTAAATCTTAATTATGATCAACTAAGTCTAATTTTGGTTGACTATAATTTAATATGGTCGAGTTAGAATGACTATGAATGAACAAGGATGAATGACTATTGATGATATGTATTGCTAAATTTATTTTAATTATAAATTTTAGAAATATTTCAGAATAGAATAAGTAACAATAAAGTCAAATAATTGACTTGCCTCTTATCTATCAAATTTCAAAATCTACAATTAAAATAAAAATACCCACACATATGTATATTCACTTCACACCTAGTATCAATACTAAAAGGTCAGCTCGTTTTCAAGCTAATACGAGCATTCGTGCTAATGTGCTGGGGGTGCTGGTGTTGTTGTTGTTGTGAATAGTTTTATTTTCTATGACTTACAAGTCCATTATCTCTTCACCATTTCCACCTGGTATGATATTGCTTGCATGGTCTGAACTTGGTCGGGGGTGGCGCTCCTTCGATTTCTGGCAAGCTGACGAAAATCACTAACTTCCGAGGTAATTTGAATGACTTCTCGATCATTTGAATATAAGACATATTCACTGCAATAAGCGATTTCAGGCAGGTTTGATATCTCTTGATTTCAAGGTGTCGAATTCGATATCTCTTGCTTCAAAGGTGGTGGACTTATCAAACCCTGGCATTTTTATTATGAAGTTGGTGAGATATTATTACTCGATTCGTACATTGGTTTTATTTTATTCTTCCACACTTTGACGTTAGTGGTTTCTGGGCTATTCCATCATTGGGTTGTGGTGTCGATATCGTCTTCCATTTATTGTCGATTGACAGTATACCTGCATGCTTAGGATCCATATTTGGAAACGATGACGTTTACATTCCCTGTTCCATATCGGTGAGGAGTGGAATATTTACTTCCCTTATCAGGACCATCTTCTCGAGATTGAGATCACATTGCCCTCCCGGTGATATTATCTCCAACCTCCCTTGTTCCAGTAACCTGATACTTGTCTCAATCACCTGTACACCGCATTGTAGCTATATTCCCCTCCCTTATCATGACATCCTCATTTTATTTCTTCTTATGTCACATGGCCCACCCTTCTGAATACGTTGCCTCCCTGGACACTGGTGTGTCAGCACAAGAGGCATACATCCATGCTACTCTTGTAGTGGAAAGCACACATCTCCCACACCACTCCTCGATTCCCCGCCACTTAAACGTTGGTTTCTCGAACCATCCTACTTCTAGTGCATGCTTTACAAGTGGCACACATACATCATTCAAGTCTTTTGATCACACATCTCAAAGGGGCGGTAATCGACATGGATTTCAAGCTCATGGAAAACCCATCAATCCTTCCTCTAGCACAAAACTCATCAGTTTCAGCTATGATGTAATGTAGGATTGCGTAACTAGCCTCCAGAAGCGAGCATTGGTGGGAAGGTGGTATTTTGTTGATATGAAGGAACACAACATGAAACTATGGGTTAACAAATCTGGACTTCCATTCTCGGTTATCCGCTAAAGGTGAGCAGGCTTATTAATGAATGGTTCAACTTTCATTTCTTGCACCAAGAGGACTTGGACCATATTAGAAACATTACTCGGGTTCTTGGACGTGGCTTCCTCCAACTACTTAACCGGTATGTGGGGTTCAATCCCCTTAGAGACACACCAAGGAATAACTTTGTTTGGGTTAAACTACCAGGCCTCCCCTTGGAATTCTGGACTCGTAGGATTTTCACTAAGATTGGCAACTCTATAGGACGATTTGTATACGTCAATCCAAAATGTATGGATGCTAGTGATAAATGGGTAGCATGGATCCTCGTGGAAAAGGGTTTCTTCGGTGGACTTCCTGGATAGATTGATTTGGCTTGGTACGTTTATGTTCACCACCAACGCCTGGATTACTAGTGTATTCTTTTTAGATGTCTGTTATGCCACCACATGGGACACCTTCTGGAATATTGCCCAAGAACGTTTTCATACAACGTGATACAAAGGAGACGAGGTGGTAGGCGCTACAAACATAAGGTGGATGTTGTACAAGGTTGCTTGGATAAATCAGGTACTGAATATTACTTTGAGAAATCTCCTGCATTCCTTAATATTCCTTCCTCCTCCCCTTACTTTTCCACCTCACTTTATTCCATCACACTGCAATCTCTGTCAGAAACCCTCTTCTCCCTTTCCCTTTCATCTGTATCTTACGCCTTCCTCAGATCAGCTGATTACTACATCAACCCATGACCTGTCGGGCCCCCCACCTAAAATCCCACTGCGGGCACATTCTCCCCCTCTTCCTGTATGTTTGTCCCCTCCTCCCTTGATTACTACTTCTCCTCGATCTCCCTCTCGGTTGAAGACATTGGTTGACCTTTCTCCACACAATTTTGTAGGTAGCAACCTGGATTTTCTCATGGTCAATCCGACTCTTGACTTGTCGCCATTATTTGTCCATAAGGGCCCCTCTCACTCCACTCCTATCTTTGTTAGCCCTAATTATGCTTGTATTGTTACTATCCGAAAAAAGGGGAAACACAAACCTTTTATCCCCAATCTTCAGGATTCTGATGGACTTTGTGACATTCCTATTGCCTCTGCATTCACTCGGGCCCTTAGAGCAAGCTCACCCAATTCCATGTTTGTGCGATAAATTGCCTCTCACTGAACTTGTGTGGCCTGGGGGACCACTCCAAACTCCTTTCCCTCAAACACCTTCTCAATGCTATTCACCCATTTCTGATTCTTTTACAGGAGATGATGATTGTGCTGATAACATTTACAAATATTTCTACAAATTTGTCTTGGATTAGCATATGGTTGTTGTAAATTATCTTGGTTTATTTGGTGTGATGGTTGCACTCTGGGATCCCAGATGGGCCACTATGATTTCTTATAAATTTTTTGAGGGTATCCTTCTGAAAAGTTATATTCGGGGTCATCCATCTAGAGTATACTTCCTCAATTTATATGCCCCATATAATGAAAAATATACATTCTGGAAGTGCATGGATGATTGTGATATACTTAAAATTGGGTCTCTAATTTTGGCAGGTGACTTCAATGCAATTTTATTTGGGGATGAATATTGGGGTTTCAGAAGTAGGGTGGACCCCCTCACTGACCATCTTTTCCAACTCTTTGAGTCCAATAATTTATTGGATATTAGACCCCTCACTCTAGCTCCTACTTGGCATAATGGTCATTCGGGTGACGATCACATTGGTAAAAGACTGGATCGGTTCTTAGTATAGGAAAACCTGCCAGAGAGTCTGGGTTATATGATATCATGGGTAGAAAAATATTTGATCTCTGACCACATGCCTATTGTATTACAATGGAGACTGGAGCACCCTCGTTTGGGCATTCCATTCAAATTCAATAGAATCTGGTTGGAGGACGTGGAGTTCATTTCACTGGTCTGTATTTTTTTGAGGGCACACACCTGAGAGGTTGGGAAATCCTTGATGTTGTACCTTTCTGGTTTGCTACAGGCATTTAAAAGTCACGTTAGGATATGGGAAAGAGAGAATAAAAAAGCAATGTCTTGGGAACTGAAGGATATAACGGTGGAAATTTAGAAACTTTACAATTTGGTGGAGAGGGGTAATTCATTTGGAAATATTTGGGGTACACTCAAAACACTGGAGTGTAGGAAGTGACTATCAGGCGGATGAATCGTTCTTGCGGACAAGACTGATCTCCCTAGTATCTAATGATATCTAGCGACAAGCAAACCAAACAAATTCTATCTTTCTCTAAATATGCAATTTATAAATAAAGGCTAATAGGTGTTTTAGGCCTACCTCGAGTCCAGTGCTAGTTTGTGGAAGCCACACTCCATTGATCCAAATGAGCTCCTTTGTAAAGAATTTGCAAACACAAACAGGCGCACATATCAAATAACACCTAAAAAGCCAATATAATAAACCATATTTATCATGATGATCAAGGAATTGATGAAATAAACCATAGAAGACAATTTATTGAGAAAAATGAATCTGATTGTATTAACTTTAATCAAAGAATAACTTTACAACCTTGGTGCCTTGATGCTGTACAAGCTCCTCCCAGGGTCCAGCAAGAATCTCCTCTAATTTGACAAGTTTCACTCTCTTCCCAAAGAAGCCAAAAGGTATGTAATCTCTCCTCTCAAGCTTAACTAGGAAGTCTCAATTCCAACATCATTTACCCTCAAAAATGTTTAGCTTTCAACCTCCCTAGCAACCAGCCCAATGCCTTAATTTATAGTGCAAAGGAGGGAAGTTACTAGGTCCACCTTCAAAGGGATAGAGCCCTCCTTCAAAGGGATAAGCTCCTCTCATCAAGGGGTTAGCTCCTTTAGTTATGGGATGCATGAACCACCTAGGTGCGAACCATCCACATCAAGATTCCTTCTAGAAGCGTCCAGAATTAACCCAAAGTGAGTTTTTAAGAATAAACTTGCGCCTTTTTTACTTTTACAGGGGTCCGCACCCACTCCTTTAGAGACAGAGCGGGCAGGTCCGCAAGTAACATGACCAAGGGGTGCGGGACCGCAGGTAATGGTAAGAGAAAGTGCAGAACCAGAGGTTTATATATTTTCAAAGACTTTCTCTCATTTTTAAAGCTTGACATGGAGCGCTAAGGTTTGAGACTTGCAAAGGAGGATAGTATGAGTGGTGATAGACTCACACTGACTGCAGAAAGTCATGGTGACAATATTTTGTGTAACAGTGACAATCCTTCACATTTAGGAAGCAACTTGGCGGCTAAAGAGAAGAGACCTTTGGTTGCGGGAAGGCGAAAAAAACACTAACTATTTTCATCAATATGCGAATTTGAGAAAAAATCAGAATACCATTTGGAAAATTCAGAGATTGGATGGGTCTGTAGCATATACAACCGAGGAGATTCAATGTGAAGTTGTACACCACTTCGAGACTTTCTTTCAAAAGCAGCCTGGAAATTATACTGAGGATCAGATTTGGGGTTCGAATGATTACCCACATATGTTCAATGAGGAGCTGAACGAGGAAATATATAGACCGGTCACATCAGATGAAATTCTACAGGTACTGAAAACATTTGTGAAGGATAAGAGTCTGGGTCTGGATGGGTGGACAGTCAAATTCTTCCTTCATTTCTTTGATTTGGTCGGGGAGGACTTGTTAAACATGGTAGAAGAATCATGGTCTCTGGGGCGTGTTTCTGGAGCTATAAACTCCACTTTCCTTGCACTGATTCCTAAAGCATCTGCCACTTCTACATTTCTTGACTACAAGCCCATTTCTCTATGCAACTTTACTTACAAGCTCATCTCCAAAATAATTGTGGAACGCATCAAAGGAACCCTCTCAATCCACATTTCAAGGGAACAATCAGGTTTCCTCCATAATAGATTGATACATGATGTTGTCGACACTACTGCACAAGAGGTAATCCATTTGATTCATACCAGGGAGATGAAGGGAATTGTGATGAAAGTGGATCTCTGGAAAGCGTATCACTGTGTCGACTAGACCTTCTTTTTCCTTATTCTTATTAATCTTGTCCTATCTTTTGCTAATATGAATGATTGAATCCTCAATCATTTGAAAACAGGACATATTCATTACAACAAGTGATTTCAGGCAGATTTGATATCTCTTGATTTCGAGGTGGCAAATTCGATATCTCTTGCTTCGAAGGTGGTGGAATTATCGAACCCTAGCATTTTTATTACGAAGTTGGTGACATATTATTATTAGATTGGTACATTGGTATTTTTTAATATTAATAGTAATATTATTATACTATGATAATTTTATACGGTCAACTTTAATTTTAATATTATTATTATTCAACTTTATTAAATTTTATTCACAAACTATAAAATTAATATTATTAATAAACTAATCATATTAATATTATTAATAATGCATTCAATTATCTAATAGTCAACTTTATTATTATTATTAAACCTTTTTAAACCTTAATTATGCTCAACTAAGCTTAATTTTGGTTGACTATAATCTAATATGGTCGAGTTAGAATGGCTATGAATGAACAAGGATGAATGACTATTGATGATATGTATTGCTAAATTTATTTTAATTATAAATTTTAGAAATATTTCAAAATAAAATAAGTAAAAATAAAGTCAAATAATTGACCGGGTTCTTATTTATCAAATTTCAAAAATTTTCAAAATCTAAAAGTAAAATAAAAATGTTGGGTTGTGTTATATTATTTCCACAATTCGCCCACGTAGTTAACCGGGGGGTTAGATGGGGGGCGGAGCCCCCCTTCGTTGCGCCAATTATGTAGCGGGGAGGGGTCACAAGGTGTTTGAGGCATACCCGTCACCCCACTTTATGGGGTCCGGGGCAGCGCCCCAGAAAATTTTGGTTTTGGACCTTATGTTAGGTTGGACAAACCCACCTATGGTTTTGTGCATGATTTTCGCACATGTTTTTGGACGCGATGGTTTTCGGTCCATGGTATTGGATGCTTCAGCATGTATAAATATGTATTATAACATTGAAAGGAACATAATGAAAAATCAAGCTGGTAGTCCCGGTTTTGAGATCCAGGGGAAAATATCTGTGTATATGTGTTTTATGTGTTATGCTCTCACATTTTTTATTTTATGTGTTTTAGAATTCGTATGCAGGCAATTTCTGTATGGGTTAAAACCTACATTTGGTATCAGAGTAGTTTTGGCTCCAAGGGGACGCCTTTGTTGCTGAGGGGTTTCGCTCGGGCCTGTGGTAGACCCTGTTCAGTGGGAGATCTACGAGATCGATTCTGGTGGTGAAAGAAGATGGCGAGTAGTGGAAAGATAGAGATCGAGAAATCTAATGGTCAAAGTTTTGAGTTGTGGAAACTCAAGATGGAGGATCTGTTGGTGGATAAAGATTAGTGGATCACGATAGATCCGGGTACTAAACCAACGGGAGTGTCCGATGAAGAATGGAAGAAGTTGGATCAGAAGGCAAATAGCACAATGCGATTGTGTGTCTCAGATTCAGTATTACTGAATGTATCATGGGAAGCTACGACGAAGGCTTTGTGGGACAAGTTAGGGACTTTGTACCAATCTAAGTTTCTGCTGAATAAACTGTTCTTGCGGAAAAAGCTATATAACTTGAGGATGAAAGATGGAGACTCGGTGACAGAGCATCTGAACGCATTTAATACTGTGGTAAGTCAATTAGCATCTGTTGATATTAAAATTTCAGATGAATATAAGTGCATCAGTTTGTTGTGTTCTCTACCAGCTTCGTGGGATAGTCTAGTTATTGCAATAAGTAGCAATGCAACCGCATTGCAGTTTGATGAAATAGTCTCATCCTTGCTGACGGAGGAGATGAGATGGAAAAATATGGAGAGACAAAATGGTGATGCCTTATCCGTACGAGGACGGTCCTAGATCAGAAACAAAAATAAGTCATCGAGTGGGAGATCTAAATCTAGAGGGAGATCTAAATCTCCAAGAAAACCTGTAAAGGTGGTGTGATGGAAATGCGGAAAGGAAGGCCACTACAAAAGGGACTGTAAATATAAAGCTCCTGATAAAGGAAAGGGATCTGATGATGCTCCTTCTGTAGAGGCGAAAACCACCTCAGATGAAGGTTGGGATGTGTACTTGGCTTCTTCAAGTACACAAGTAGATCATGAGGCATGGTTGATTGACTCAGGTGCATCCTTTCACTTCACTCCCCATAGAGAGTGGTTCTGCGAGTATGAGAAATACGATGGTGGCGATGTCTTCTTAGGGGATGATAGGAAGGCTAGAATCATTGGTCGCGGAAAAGTAAAGTTGAAGTTGCAAGGTGGAAGGGTTAGAACACTTCCGGGTGTTCTACATATTCTTGCATTGGCTAGAAATCTGATTTTCGTAAGCAAGCTAGATGATGCAGGTGTAAAGACAGTGTTCAAGAAAGATACCTGCAAGATGGTTCGGGGAGCACTGGTATTGATGCGGGGAGTTCGGAATGGAACTCTGTACAAGCTGCAAGGTAGCACTGTTGTTGATGGGTGCAACAGTTCTTTGGTTCCCGAAAGTGGAGCTGAAAGTCTAGTGGTCTCTGGAGAGAAGACCATGTTGTGGCATCAAAGGCTTGGACATATTGGAGATAAGGGTCTTTGAATACTTCATGGTAAAGGTATGGTAGAAGGTATGAGTAATAGCTCTCTGGATTTTGATTTCTGTGAAAATTGTGTATATGGGAAGCAGAATAGGGTGAGTTTCCCCTCTGGTAGTAAGAGGGCGAAATAGATATTAGAACTTGTGCACAGTGATGTGTTTGGACCTTTGAAGGTTCCATCACTAGGTAAGTCTGTGTACTATGTATCATTTATAGATGACTTCTCAAGGAATACATGGATATATTTCCTTAAGAAGAAATCTGAAGTCGTTGACAGGTTTAAAGAATTTAAGGCTCTGGTGGAAAACCAGACACAAAAGAAGATAAAGGTTTTGAGGACAGATAACAGTGGAGAGTTTTGCAGTAAGGAATTTGAAGAATTTTGTAAGAAGTGTGGTATAGCACGGTAGAAGACTACTCCATGTACACCTCAGGAAAATGGAGTTGCAGAAAGAATGAACAAGACATTGATGGAAAGGGCAAGAAGCATGCTCAGTGGCTCTGGGTTAGGACAGGAATTCTAGGCAGAAGCGGTGGATACTGCATGTTACCTGGTCAACAGATCACCTTCATCAACGTTGGAGGATAAGACTCCAGAAGAGGTATGGATTGGTAAGAAACCCTCTCTTTCACATCTAAGGGTATTTGGATGTGATGCATATGTACATGTTCCAAAGAAGAAAAGAACCAAGTTGGATAGTAAATCTGAAAAGTGCATCTTTATTGGGTATAAGGATGGTTTAAAGGGTTATAAGATTTGGAACCTAGTAACAAGGAAGGTTGTGTACAGCTGAGATGTGGTGTTCAGAGAGGTGAAAGATGTTATTAAACATGAAGTCTAACCAAAGGAACCTAAGAAGATAGAGTTTGAGTTAACGAAGGAAGAATCAGACTCTACAGCAGAGAAGGAATCAAAAGATGAAGAGCCACAAACTCCGGCTGTGAGAAGATCAGTTTGAGAAAGTAGGCAGCCAGAAAGGTATAGTCCATCTGCTTTCTGTTCAAATTTTGCTTTGTCTGTTACTGATGATGATCCCAGAACTGTGAAGGAAGCAGTGGATTCAGAGGATGGAAAACTCTAGAAAGAGACCATGGTTGATGAAATGGAATCTTTGCACAAAAATGAGGCTTGGGATCTGGTGGAGTTGCCGGCTGGAAGGAAACCCATTGGCAGCAAATGGGTTTTCAAGAAGAAGACAAATGCAGAAGGAAAAGTGGAGAAATGCAAAGCTCGGTTGGTAGCAAAAAATTATTCCCAAGGTAACTTCTATTATATTACTTTTATCTGTTATTGCTGCTTTTGATTTTGAGGGAGAACAGATGGATGTGAAGACAACGTTTCTTCACGGGGATCTGCAAGAGGAAATATACATGAAGCAACCTGAAGGCTTTGCGGTGAAGGGTAAGAAAGAACTAGTATGCAAGTTAAAGAAATCTCTGTATGGGTTAAAAAAGTCACCAAGGATGTGGTATCAGAAATTTGATACATTTATACGGGGACTTGGCTTCACCAGAAACAAAGCAGATCATTGTGTGTATTTTAAATTAATTGGTGACCGTGTTATTTATCTGGTCTTGTATGTGGATGATATGTTGCTGGTTGGAAATGACAAAGAAATTATCCAGGATTTGAAGACCCAATTGTCCTCCAAATTCGACATGAAAGATCTTGGTGCTGCAAACTATATTTTGGGCATGGAAATTAAAAGAGATCAGGCAAAGAGGAAGCCTGGTTAAACCAGAGGAAGTATGTCGAGACAATACTGCAGAGGTTTTATATGCAGGATAGTAAACCGATGAAGGTTCCTATTCCTATAGGTGTGAGGTTATCTACTGAACAATGTCCCAAGACACAAGAAGAGGAAGAGGACATGTCCCGTGTTCCATATGCAAGTGCAGTCAGTAGCCTGATGTATGCAATGGTCTGTACTAGACCAGACATTGCACATGTAGTGGGAGTATTGAGCAGGGTTATGTCAAAACCAGGGAAGGAGCACTGGACAACAGTGAAGCGGGTTTTCAGGTATTTGCGTGGCACTAGTGATTATGGTTTGTGCTACCAAGGAAGATCAGGATTGGACAGAATGTTGGATATTCGTGGCTTTGTTGATGCAAACAGCGCTGGAGATCTGGATCAGAGAAAATCTACAAGTGGGTATGTGTTTAACCTATTTGGAGGTGCAGTTATTTGGATGAGTAAGAAATAATCTGTAGTGGCACTATCAACTACATAGGCAAAATACATGGCAGCCACTCATGCAAGCAAGGAAGCAGTTTGGTTGCAGAGATTGTGTTCAAGTATGGGGTTAGTACATGGAGCTATAAGGATAGACTGTGACAGCCAAAGTGCAATTTTCTTGGCAAAGAACCCCGCATATCATTCAAAAACAAAGAACATTTATGTTCAGTATCACTTTGTGAGGGATATGATAGAAGACAAAAAGGTGTTGCTGGTAAAGGTGGACACTTTGAAGAATACTGCAGATGCATTGACAAAATCTGTGAGCTCTGATAAGTTCTCTTGGTGTAGAGAGACAATGGGCATTTCAGGGCTCGAAAAATGACTAAGCTCTCTTGTGGCCCCCTGTGGAAAGAAAAAAACAAGTAGGAGAATGTTGGGCTGTGTTATATTCTTTCCACAACTAGCCCACGTAGTTAATCGGGGGGTTGGAGGGGGCACGAAGCACCCCTTCGTTGCGCCGATTGTGTAGCGGGGAGGGGTCACAGGGGGTTTGAGGCATACCCATAATCCCACTTTATGGGATCCGGGGCATCACCACGGAAAATTTTGGTTTTGGACCCTATGTTAGGTTGGGCGGACCCACCTATGGTTTTGTGCATGATTTTCGCACATGCTTTTGGACGCGATGGTTTTCGGTCCATGGTATTAGACATGATGGTTTTCGGTCCATGGTATTGGATGCTTCAGCATGTATAAATATGTATTATAACCTTGAAATGAACATAATGAGAAATCAAGCTAGTAGTCCCGGTTTTGGGATCCAGGGGAAAATCTCTATGTATATGTGTTTTATGTGTTATGCTCTCACATTTTTTATTTTATGTGTTTTAGAATTCGTATGCAGGTAATTTTGTACAGGGTTAAATCCTACAAAAAATACCCACACATATGTATATTCACTTGACACCCAATATCAATACTAAAAGTTGAGCTCGTTTTCAAGCTAATACAGGCATTCATGCTAATGTGTTGGGGGTGCTAGTGTTGTTGTTGTTGTGAATAGTTTTATTCATGTGGCTTACAAGTCCATTATCTCTTCACCATTTCCACCTGGTATGATATTGCTTGCATGGTCTGAACTTGGTCGGGGGTGGTGCTAAGATTCCGGCGAGCTGACGAAAAACACTAACTTTCGGGGTAATTTGAATGACTCCTCGATTATCTGAATACATGACATATTCACTGCAAAAAGAGATTTCATGCAAATATGATATCTCTTACTTTAAAGGTGGTGGACTTATCGAACCATGGCATTTTTATTACGAAGTTGCTAAAATATTATTACTCGATTGGTACGTTGGTTTTTTGTATTCTTCCACCCTCTGACGTTGGTGGTTTCTAGGTTATTCCCTCATTTGGTTATGGTTTCATGACCCTCTTCCATTTATTATCGATTGATAATATACCTACATGCTTAGGATCCATATTTGGAAACAACGACAATTACATTCCCTATTCCATATCAGTGAGGAGTGGAATATTTACTTCCCCTATCAGAAGCATCTTCTCGGGATTGAGATCAGACTGCCCTCCCGGTGATATTATCTCCAACCTCCCTTATTCCCGCGACCTGATACTTGTCCCGATCACCTGTACACTGTATTGTAGCTGGATTCCCTCCCCTTATCCTAACATCCTCATTTTATTTCTTCTTATGTCACATGGCCCACCTTGCTCAATACGTTGCCTCCCGGGACGTTGATGTGTCAGTACAGGAGGCATACATCCATGTTACTCTTGTAGTGGAAAAAACACATCTCCCACACCTCTCCTCGATTACCCGCCACTTAAACGTTGATTTCTTGAACCATCCTACTTCCAATGCATGTTTTACAAGTGGCACACATGCATCATTCGGGTCTTTTGATCACACATCTCAGAGGGGCAGAAATCGACATGGCTTGTGAGCTCATGGAAAACCCATCAATCCCTTTTTTGGCACAAAACTCCTCAGTTTCAGCTATGATGTAATGCGGGATCATGTAGCTAGCCTGCAAAAGAGAGCACTGGTGGGAAGGGGGTATTTTGTTAATATGAAGGAACACGACATGCAATTAACAAAACTTGGACTTCTATTCTCGGTTATCTGCTAAAGGTGAGCATGCTTATAAATGAATGGTCTACTTTCATTTCTTGCACCAGGAGGACTTGGATCATATTAGAAACATTCCCTGGGTTCGTGGACGCGTCTTCCTCCAACTACATAACTGGTATGTGGGGTTCATCCCCTTCGAGACACATAGAGGAATAACTTTGTTTGGGTTAAACTACTGTAATGTCCTACTTGATCCTATCATGCTAATTTTTATTGGTGTTTAATTAACCTGAAAATATTGACTCATAATTATTAAGAAATATTGGTATATACTTACATTTGTGAAACTATAATTTTATTTTAATGATATGAATTTTATTATTGTTATTAATCAATTCCCAAGTTGCCTTCTCAAATTTAAATTTGGATAGGATTTGGTCTCCTCCAATTTATTTCCAAATTAAATATCCATATCCCTAGGTGTCTTCTCAAATCTACTTTTGAGAAGATATGGTTTTCTCCAATTTATTTCCAAATTAAATATCCATATCCCAAGGTGTCTTCTCAAATCTACTTTTGAGAAGATATGGTCTTTTCCAATTTATTTCCAAATTAAATATCCATATCCCAAGGTGTCTTCTCAAATCTACTTTTGAGAAGATATGGTCTTCTCCAATTTAATTCTAAATTAAATATCCATATTTTATTCCCAAAGTGTCTTCTCAAATCTACTTTGAATAAGATATGGTAAGAAAAATCAATGATACTAAAATGAAAGGATGAGGGGGTAGTCATGACATTAATGATAGGTGGTTGAGGTGGATGGGAGGAAGAGACATAAAAGGGGAAGGAGGATGAGAGGAGAGGGGGAGAGATCATTGGTCTTGGTTTTGGTTTTTGGAGGATTTTGTTTGGGGGAAGAATGTGGAGAAAGAGAAGGGAGAGAATGGAGAGATAAATGAGAGAATTCAAACTTGGATCTAGAGAGTGTTGGTTTAACTTGGACACACTACAGCTGGTTGGACTTGGGCTCGAAGGGCTAGGGAACCTGTGGAGGTTCCCTGGGCTAGGAAATCATTCCTAGTTGGCTGGGAGGTAAATTTAGTCAAGTAGCTGAGAGGAACATCTCAACCAAGCTATTGGAACATGTATTCTTCCATTTATTGATTACTTATGTAAATTGTTGCAATGAAATTCTTACTTGTTTAATATGTTGTAAATAAATTTTAATTGTATATTGTCATCAAATAAATGTTGAGTTATAAATAAGCTATCTCCCTTCTTATTGTGTCTAAAAAGAAAAATAGTTTTAGTTAGAGGACTCTAGGATGGATCCTCACATATGGTATTAGAGCCTAGGTTCAAAATTTGGGCCTTGAAACCTACCTACTAGCAAAAAAAACAACAACAAACAACATTGCAAACAAATTTAATTATATTAGAAACCAAAATAAATTGAATTATTAAATTATTAAATGACATTAACCATAAATTTAAATGATGGAAAAATAATATTTTCATTTATGTTTTTTTTTATTATTTTCCATATTTTCATCAAAATCAATATATAGCATATCACGTTTACTTTTTCCCTACAATTTGTAAAGGAGCAGAATTTGACCATTGCTAGATGTAACCACGATGTAATTTTTTATTTTTTTTAGATTTAACCATCAACATTTTGAACAATTAAAATCTATTGAAAATTAAAAAAATAAAAATATCACAAAACAATGGTGTTTAATGAGAGAGAAAGTATATAAAATTTTAAATTTGAACTAAGTTTTTAGTTCGGAGCATTTGAAATAAATACGCTGATGGTCTCCTTTGAATGATGAATAATGAGAGAATATGCAATAAGTTAGGGGTTTTTAAAGTTAAATGAAGGGTTGCATGTCTCAAATATCCCAAAAATCAGAAACTTCCTCCCTGTGCATCCTATACTTTGGTTGGTTACGAAATTACAATGCAAAAATTCTGCCTCTATCTTAGCCCTCAGATCCCAACTTTTGCATCTATCATCAACATATAGAAGAAACACCCATGACTAAGACCAAGTCGAAGGTTCCATGACCACCGTACACCCATCCTCACCATCTTTGAAGTACTGTCACTAGCTTGGGCTGAATTTTGAATATTGTTCGGCATTGCTCAGAAACAGGGGAAAATCCCAAAGTTCCACTGTAAATATTTAGTCGCAAATGCGTAGAGTATTGCTGCTACTTATAGTGAAAACACTCTGAAGAAATCAAGTTTAATATTTTTTTTACTCGAAAGAAATCAAGTTTAATGTAACCCTACTTGTCATATATGATTTCCCGAGAAAAAAAAAAAATAGTTACAATGATTAAAAAAAGAGTCATAATACTTACAGTCATAAATATTTACAGGGAGGAAGCTCGCAATGTTTTGTGATGGAACCTAGTTACAAGGCAACGAAATAGGGTTATAGAAAGGATATTGGCACACCCAATATCAAACCATGAATTTCAATGAGATCATAACCATGAATTTCAGTGAGATCATAATCATGAATTTTATTCGAACTTAGTTTGAAAAGATCATAATCATGAATTTCATTCGAACTTTTTTCAGAGGAAAAAAGCTATATTTGTTATATTGAGATCATATAAGCTGTCTGATAATTACATGATTACAAGAACGAGTGAATTTTATTCGAACTTAATTTGAAAGAAAAGAGCAACCGCAAAAGAAATCTTCCTCCTCTTTAATCACTTTGTCATTGCTTGCACAATATGTGAATGCATTGGCAGTGAGAGGAATTCTTAACGCAATATTTAATGGTGAGCATCTTGGTGTGTGTGAAATCTTGCCACCTGTACAAGCTTTTGAACCATACACATCCTCTGCAACACCATCTTGGGAGAAGACAATAAAAAATATGTTTATATCAATAATAAAATTATGAGATCACAAAAATAACTATTTTATTGCTCTCAATTATTATTAAAAAATTACATATAACAACCCAAACAAATTGATTGGAATCAAAATCAAATAATCATCATCAAATTTTAACTTGATAGACAAAATGAATTTGAAATTCCAAACCTTGTTAGACATCTCACTTCAAGATTTGTGTGTAACGTACCAAGTGCTATGAACATAAACACAAGTACTAATTTAATATTGAAAAATATATTTAAAAATTGGACAATATCTCAATACAATTACTAATTACTAATTACTAATTTAATGTTGAAAAATATATTTAATATCAATAAAGGTTAGAAAATAGATTTGATATCAATGAATCAATCAATTAATAGGCTCAACGCTCGAGAAGAAAATATTGAAGCAAACGTTCTGTTAAGGATAAGACCCGCAGACCCGCGTTCGCTTATAACACGTTGGACATTAGACAATTTTTGAAATGAGATCTGAAACCATGGAAATTTACAATAAATTTTACCAATCCAAAGATCATAACCACTCTATACGTACACTAACTATTTTATTGTACAAGTACGAAATTATGCGTGATGATGAAGGTTACGTGTCAAATTTGGGTTTCCCACATTTTTAACGAACTCAAATTTCTAATTATTAAAACTCATAATTTAAGGCCTACGTACGATGATCAGGAAGCATGGCTACAAGAAACATTAGGACATTAAATCCAAAATCTTATTGTTCCTTTATAATTACTAATAACAACATATTTTCTATTTTAAAATATTTATTTTTACATCATGATTTCTCAATAACCAAATTAATATTTGTTAATTGCCAAAAATAAAAAATGCTTGATCAAAATAAGTTCCACATAGCAAATACCATACCATGCAATGTAGCCTACTTTGATAACTTTGTTATAATTTTAAACTTGAAATAAATCATAAGAATGATTGATTGATTTTGTTTGAGAATAACAAAAAGTTTTTGTAAATACTAAAACACTCAGTGAGAGGATAAAACTTAAAACGAAATATGCTATGCAACTTCATGAGACATGAAAAGAAAGATGTTGTTTGAGGACCTAGCGAGCACTCGAACAATCTCATACCCTTACCTTATGCATGCCCAGGTAAGATCCAATAATTATATCCTAGGCTACGAAGCTGACTGAGCTCGTTGGGCCCTATGTTTATTCACTGAACCACTAGTCTCTGTGCACCTCGTTATCTATCCGCGTGCGCGAAATCGTTGATTTCAAGCTAGATGAAAAAGGTCCACAAGGATTTGGAAAATAATTGGATAAATGCAGATTTCTCGGAACCCGACCCTCCAACAACTAACTGAGGTAATCTCGCGGGGAGAGGGCGCTCCAATGTGATTCCTCGCCAATGTAAGACAAACATATGGCAGTCCCAGATTTCTACATAGGTATATGGAGCAGGGAAATTGCGGTCCCTAAGCCACAAGTAAAGATGCTCGAGACCCTGAGCTCTCCACTGAGCAGCTAACTCCCTGATGAACTTAGTTGAGCGCATGGTGATCAATTCTAGCTATAACTGCTCCTCCGGAGGGTGCTGAGAAAATGAAAGCATGGGCAATTCTAGAGGCGAGCCCCGAAGTGAGTGACCCTCTTGGGCATCAGTGTATCCCATTAGCAGATAGATTCAAGATTTTTTTATCCAACCTCACTATCTAGAAATTTGTTACTATTAAACGAAGGAGAAGGGGAAGCTAGATTAATAAAAGGCTCTGTTGGGTCAGAAGGCTCGCTCAACTGAGTCCCAACAAATTAGTTGAATGTAGGGAAATGACTACAAACTAATGGATATTCAAACGATTATAGTTACCGAGGAGCAGGCAAAAATACAGTTCTAAGGTCATTCCTTTAGGGATCATTTATGCCTTTAGGGGTATTTCTGTGACAATCTCGAGTAATACGCAGTTGCAATTAGAGCTCCAAGAATTGAATTGTTTTTTCGGGCATAGCAGGAAGCTGTGATCTTCTGAATTTCATGTTTACCAAAGCATCATAAGGAAAAGGGGGGAGGTCGTTCAATAAGGCAAGGCAAACACTTAGCGGGTTCGGTAGGGCATCAACTAATCTTATCATAATTGGAATTTAGCTAGGGATACTATTTTGCTTAATTTTCTAGTAAATTGAGGATGGCATTAAAACATTCAAATGCATACTCACCCATATTTAGCATTGGGTCTTCTTTAATTTCTAGGTGGCGCCTTTGACTTTGTAGTAGAAGAATACGTGGCAGGGGAATGTTGATCTAAATCACTTTTCGACGAGATCCTAGAATTAGAAACTGAACATTTTCAATGAATTTTCTCATTATTGTTCATCTAACAAAGCAGACACTAATGCTAACAAATATTACCAAATCAACATATCCCATAACCATTGTTGAAACAAGACATTATGACCCTAAAACAAAGGCTACAAACAAATTCAATCTATGCAATTGAAATGTAGATTTAAACTTTATGTCATATCGTTTGACGAAGAACCTGAATCACTGCTCAAGATACTAGAACATATGGTTCCAAGAGAAATGATGGGCGTCGTAGCTACTGTTAGTGTTACCCCCACAACCCCTTCTATTTTGTTGTTTCTATTAGCTCTGCTATAGTTTGCAACATTTGATGGGCAAAAAAGCAGGTTTGGCAGTGCTGGTTATGGTTGCAAATGGTTTGCAGCAGTTGGTTTTATTTCTCCCTTCCATTTGCATTATGCTCTTTTTGCTCCTTATTCCTCTGTTTCCTCCTCCTCCTATTTCCCTATTATTCCCTTTTAAACCCCACCTAAACCCTTTTACTAACTCCTTGGTCATATTGTGCTTTAACACTATGATAAACCCCATAACCCTACTTAAGTCCTTTTTACCGCCCCGAGCATTTTTATGTTTTAATATTATTAAAGCCTGTATAACCCATTTTTCCCTTTGGTTCCGGCGCGAAGCAAAACCTTATAACATTGCTCTTAACCCCGCGCATATAATAAAGTTTATAATCCTAAGCTTTAATTAAGCCCGGGCCCGCCCCTCGCCTGTCATATCAAACTCTAAACGGGTGCATTAACCTTTGACCTTTCTCTGCCGTCCAATTGCGCCCGCTATATAATCTAACGCCATTTGCAAGCCCTCTTCCTGTAAACGGACCGTCCAATAACTCCTGTGGAAAGCGGTTTCCCCGCCGTCTCGTCAGCCACGCATCTTCATTCCATTGCATGACGCTGCCTTGTATGTATACCACCTTTGCCCAAAGAGCGGTGTGAGGAAACCGTTTACTGCCATCCAGTACGGTCCCCACCCGCTAACTTTCTCGCATCTCCGCCGCCCGTCAACCGTCGGATCGGCCCAACCATGATCCAACGGTCCACGTTCTTCTCATACATATGTCTCCCGATAGCCTCCATACGTTAATCTCCGCCGCTCGTTTGTTGAATCCAACGGCTGCTATTGATTCCCATTGCGCCGCATGTCTTCCATTGCCTCCCGCTAGCAGATCACGATCGTTCACGTAACCCATCCAACGGCCAGTGTTTCATCTCGGCTCCTCATCGTTTTCAATGGATTTTTTCAGTGTTTCGGCCTGTTTTGTGCGCGCAAAGAAGGAAGAGATCGATCCAGTGACCTGCGCATTTAAACCTTCATCTACTTGCATTCAAGAACAACACAGTCAAGGACAAGAAGGACGGCTTCAAGCAGATGAAGATATAAATCAATTATGGAGCATTGTACACATTATATCCCTTATGCTCAGAAAGGACACCAAAATATCAGAGAATGTCAAATTTGTTAATTAAAACATTCAGATTGTAGCAGAAGACCCATATCTAACTATAAATGTGGTTGGTAGTCCATTAAGACACCTCCACGCATAGTCTAGCAAAGTAGTTTTGTAAGTAGACTCTATATATACTCAGAAAAAAGATGTAATCAGGTTGATGAGTGTTAATCTGTTGCAAGCTTCAACTTCTGGAGACTGTAACTACTTTGTAACCTGTAGCTTCTGGTCTGCATTTCCAGCTAATACAAGCTTCTTTTGCTGTTAATTGCTCACTTTCCACTTCTTCTTCTTGTTCCAGGCTGTGCCTGTTTTGCAGTTGTTCATGTGCTGTTAATGTTTAGCATTAGAGGGGCTGTCATCCCACCTCTGTGTTAGGATTTAGCATGCATCATTGAATTTGTTTGCAGGTTTCTATTGTTTTAATGCCAGAGAGCTGTCATCCTGTCTGTGTATTAGAAAACAGATTTACAGACCTTTTAACTGGTTGTAGCCGGCCATCACAGGGTCCTGTGCATCTGCTGGTGTGGTCAGTTTTCTCCATCATCACATTGTCTCTAAAGCTGTGAGTAATTGGTGGTTAAAAGCCTTGTAGCATGGGGGTGTTCACCCATGTCTGGGGTCAATCATAATAGAAGTGGTTATCTGTCTTGAATATGCAGCATTTCTTTCTTTCATCCACCTATTTTTCCGACATTTTTGTTGAGTTTGTAATGTTTCCGAGCATCACTGATATACAACCTAGGCAAGTTTTTTGGGGTGATAACATTAATTGGCGCCGTTGCGGGGGAGAGGAGAATCAAAGCTCAACTTCCCTGGGAGAACGACACAGCTTCAAGCTTTGATGACAGATAAGGTTTGAACACAGTTTCTAGTTGTAGTCATCTGTCTGGCGACTCCATTGGTGGAAGAGAATCCTTTAGCGATTCCAATGGGAGTTCTGGCTCAGTTTATGAGACATACTCGAAGAAATCCTCAGAAATTACCAGCTGAACTAGTGCCTGAACCTGAGAAGACTATCAAAATGAAAAAAGCATCACAGAAAGGGGCATCAGGATCAGGTAAGCCTAAGAAATCTAATTTATCTCTGAAAGATAAAGTTATTGCTAAAGATTTACAGTTTGAAGATTTAGAACACAACACTGTTAATAAGGAAAAGTCTTCAGAGATTGGTTTAGCCCCTTGTACAGTTAGTTCCTCTTTGAATCTCAGTCCAAAGAAAGCTTCCATTTCAATCCAAAACATCCCTTTATCACTGCCATCCATCACATTACTTCCTACTACTCCATCTGCTAGTATTCTTCCAAATATTTCAATCATGGCAGGACAACAAGCACCCACGAGGATAGAAAGAATTGTAGTTGCCAGATATGGACCTTTAGTCTTGCCTGTTCCTCTAAATCCTATGCCTTTGGGATAATATCAAAAATATATGCCTAAATTTACTGGAACAGAGGGAGTAACAACGGAAGAACATCTTGAAGCTTTTTACAGTTATGCTGATAATTTAGACATAAGTGAAAATGATGTATGGATGAGAGTTTTTGTCCAGAGCCTTGATGGAGAGGCTAGGAAGTGGTTTAGAGAATTGCCCCAGAGATCTATAACAGATATTGAAGCATTAGATGATGCATTTTTAAAACAATGGGGAGATAAAAAGGATTTGTTGTATTACCATACTGAGTTTGGTAATTTGAAGAGGGAAAATGGTGAATCAATACCTGATTTTAATAAACGATTTAATCGAATGTATAGTAAGATACCAGCTGAGGTAAAGCCTACCCCAACCTCTGCCAAACTCACTTATGCCAATGCTTTCGATTCTGATTTCTGCTTGTTATTGAGAGAAAGAAGATGTGCTACGTTGGCAGACATGCAGGATGCAACATTAGAAGTAGAGTCTAATATCATGGCTGCAGAGAAGCTAAAAAGTCAAGCTGACAGGAGAAGACAAAGAAATCAGGCTTCTACGTCTTCTGCATCATCTTCAGAGCCTAAATTAGATCAAATGACTAAGATGATAGAGTCATTGGCTGCTGAAATTTCTAAGCTAAAGGTTGAGCAAAATTCAGGGAAAACAACGCAGCAGAACACATTTGCTCCAAGAAATCAAAATCCATTCAGAAGAGAAAATGAGCAGTTACAGATTATGCAAAGGGGTGAAGAAATAAAGGATGAACAAAAAGTTAAAGCTCCCTTTCAGAATGTAGTCATGGTAGAGGAGCAATTTGAAGAAGATGAGGATGAAATCCATTGCATGGAGGATAAAGGAAGTGCTGCATTTTTTACATTGGCTGAGTATGAAAAGTCTTTACTGCAAGAAAAAAACAGTCAGGAGTGGGACAAAGGAGCTGTTCTACAATCTAGTGAACAGCAGCAGAGATATAATCTGAGGTCCAATGCAAAGAATGCCAAGGAAAATCCTGCACAAAGAGCTGTTGTCCAAACAGAACCACAGAATGTCAAGCAGAGAAGACCAGCAGCTGATCCAGTCATCCTCAAAGCTCCAGTTCAAGAGGTAAAAAGTTCTGATAAGTCATCCTCTTCTTTCAGCTTTGAATCAGAAGTTCAGAAATTGAAAATATCTATCCCTCTGGTTGAGTTGGTGAAGAGTGAATTATTTAGAAAGCCTATCCTTTAAGCCCTTGAGCTAGAAACTAAACAAACCTCCACTGACTTTGTCAATTTACAAGATGACAAGCCTGCCATTGTGCTCAGCCCCATGATTGAACTTGCTGATAATAATTCTCCATCTTTTTATGTCTCATTGACTATTCATGACAAAATCCTCCACAATTGCCTGCTAGACACAGGGGCCAACCACAATCTAATGCCTAAAGCTGTCATGGAAGAGTTAGGCCTTGATATCACTAGACCCTATCATGATTTATTTTCTTTTGATTCAAGGAAAGTCAAATGTCTTGGATTGATTAAAGATATGGCCATTACCTTAACTCAGCTGCCCATGAAGAGTATGATGATGGATATTCTGGTAGCAGATGTCCCTCCTAAGTTTGGCATGCTGTTGTCCAGAGGTTGGATTAAGAGACTAGGTGGGACATTACATAATGATTTATCTTATGCCACCGTCCCAGTGTTTGGAGGAGAAAGCAGGAGATTGTACAGAGAAGCACAGTTGGCATATATCATCAGTGATGAGAATAATCCTACAAATCATCCTATATATGCAGTGGACACTGATTTTGGAGCATGCATTCTCCAAATAGAAGAATCTCAGAAGGCTGAAATGCAGCTCAGGAAACCAAATGTTCAAGCTGAGGAAGAGCAAGGAAGTCAGATTTGGGAGTTATTCTTTGATGGAGCATGTTCTAGGGAGACTGCAGGAGCAGGGGTGGTGCTAGTTTCTCCACAACAGGAAAGCATTCAGCTGTCTTTTAGGCCAGTTTTTCAAGTCACAAATAACATAGCAGAGTATGAGGCTTTGTTGTTGGGCCTTAATGCACCAAAAGACAGAGGAATTAGAAGCATAAAGGTATTTGGAGATGCTGATTTGATTATTCAGCAAGTCAATAAAACATTTCAAGCAAAGCACCCAAGGCTGAAAGCATACAGAGATGAGGTATGGAGAATCAGAGACTCTTTTGATTTTTTCTATATTTCATACATTCCTAGAGCCCAAAATCAGCTTGTTGATTCCCTTGCTGTTTCTGCTAGTCTATTTATACCTCCTATGCCTCCCAGATTAGTTTATGAAGTTCAAGTGAAATATAGACCTTCCTTACCTGATAATGTCCTGCATTGGAAAGTTTTTAATGATGATGATGAGATAAATAGGTTCCTTCAAGTCATTGATGAGTTCTCTGAGATGCAAATTGACCAAGAAAATGATGCCTTGTTAGAAAATCACTAGTCCCAGCTTAGAAATAAAATTGGTAAAAACAACATTGTCCAGCTTCCTAGTAACCATATTCCTAAGGGTCTAATTCCTCTTGAAAGACTGTTTGACCAGAATGATGTGCCTTACAAGGCTGCCCAAAAAGAAGACCAATCTGCAGTCTGTAAGCATGATATAGGAAGTCCAGGTCAGCCTAAGTATGTGAATTTTTCCACTCATTTGTCTACTAATCAAAGTGCTGAATACTGTAATTTAATGAGGCAATTTGCTGATGTGTTTTCCTGGGAGTATAGTGATCTGAAAACATATGACAAGAATATAATTCAGCATAAAATCCCTCTGGAAAAAGACATTGTTCCTTTCAAACAGAAGCTGAGACCAATAAATCCCATGCTTCTTCCACTGATTGAGAAAGAAATTAAAAAGTTGTTGGCTACCAAGATCATTGTTCCTCTCAGATATTCAAAGTGGGTGGCCAATCTAGTGGTGGTGAGGAAGAAGAGTGGTGAAATCAAACTGTGTGTTGATTTCAGAAATTTGAACAAATGCTCCAAGAAAGACAACTATCCTCTGCCCAAGATGGAGCACTTGTTGCAAAAGGTCTCAGGAGCTAAAGTGATGTCATTTTTGGATGGATTTTCAGGCTTTAATCAGATTTTTGTGCACCCAAATGATCAAGAAAAGACTGCATTCACCACTCCTTGTGGCACTTTTATGTATGCCAAAATGCCATTTGGATTGATGAATGCTAGAGCCACCTTTCAGAGAGCTATGGATATAGCTTTTGTGGGAGAGAAGGAAAAATTTGTGCTTATCTATCTTGATGATATAACAGTTTACTCCAGCAGCCATCAAGATCATTTGCAGCATTTAAAAAGAGTGTTTTTTGAAGTGCAGAAGGTTTGGAATATCAGTCAATCCCAAAATATCACAATTTGCTTTAAATGAAGGCAATCTGTTAGGACATATTGTGTCTACTGTAGGTGTTCAGATTGACCCAGAAAGAGTAAAAGCCATACAAGCTTTGACTGTCCCTAGATCAAAGAAAGACATCGAATCCTTTTTGGGCAAAATTAATTTTGTCAGGAGGTTTATTCCAAATTTTGCTGAATTAGTTAAGCACGTGACCTCCATGTTAAAGAAAGAAGCAGAGGTAAAATGGAATGAAGCAGCAAGAAAATCATTTGATTCCATCAAAAAGGCTATTATGGAAGCTCCCACACTAAGCAGCCCAGATTACAGCAAGGAGTTCCATATTTTCTCATTCGCCTCTGAAGACACCATTGCAGCTGTTTTATTGCAGCAAGATGAAGAAGGTTCAGAACATCCAGTAGCATTTTTCAGCAAGAACTTGAGGGATGCTGAACTAAGGTATGATATTATAGAAAAACAGGCATATGCTCTTATTAAATCCTTAAAGGCTTTCAAAGTTTATATCTTGCATTCAAAAATAATTGCATATGTGCCTTCTGCTACAATAAAAGATGTCTTAACACAACCTGATGCTGATGGAAGAAGGGCAAAATGGATTGCAAAATTGATTGAATTCAACATAGAACTGAAGCCCACAAAACTGGTTAGAGGTCAGGGTCCTACCAAGGTATTGGCTGAAGAAAATTGCAGGTCTTTAGTCATTGACTTCCTATGCACAATGGCAGAAAATGGTCAGGTAGAAGAGGAAGAAACAGCTGAAACAGAGAAAAAACAGGCTGTGGCCGAAAATCTAGCTTTGTGTGGTTGGTATTCTGCAATAATTAACTTCTTGCTAAAGCTAGAGATCCCTTCAGCATTTACTAAAAGTCAATCCAGAACTTTGAAAAGAGCAGCAAAGTATTGCATTATGGAAAATCTGCTCTACTGGAGGGATCCATCTGGAATATTTTTAAGGTTTCTGGACAAAGAACAGTCAAAAGAAGTTATGCAGCAGTTTCATAACAGCATGTGTGGAGGGCACCATTATTGGAAAACTACAACCCATAAAATCCTGAGAGCTGGGTACTATTGGCCCACCTTATTTTCTGATGTATTTTCCTTTGTTAAATCTTGTGATAGGTGCCAAAGATTTGTAGGAAAACAACAGTTGAAGTCCCTGCCCCTAAAACCAATTTAGGCAAAGGGAACTTTTCAGCAGTGGGGCTTGGATTTTATTGGAGAAATCAATCCACATTCCAGTGGCCAACATAGATGGATATTAGTAGCCACTGGTTATTTCACTAAGTGGATTGAAGCAGTCCCTACTAGGAAGGCTGATCATAATGTGGTCATAAAGTTTTTGACAGAGAATATCTTCAGCAGATTTGGTTGTCCACATAAACTAATCACAGATAATGCAACAGCTTTCAGGGCTAAATAATTGGTGGAAATGTGTGATTCAATGGGCATTAAACTAGTTCATTCCACCTCATATTATCCACAGGGAAATGGTCTAGCAGAATCCTCTAATAAAAGTCTAATCAGGATAATTAAAAAGCTGTTAGAGGACAATAAAAAGAACTGGGATTCAAAGCGCAAGTATTCACTATGGGCTGACAGAGTGACCATCAAGAAATCCACAGGGAGTTCTCCATTCAAGCTGGCATATGGCACTGAGGTTGTATTCCCAATACAGTTAACTCTCCCTGTGGAAAAATTCCTTCAAGAAGAGCAAGATGAGGAAGAAGATATGGCACAGAGAATCACTGATTTAGCAGAGTTACATCAGATTAGAGAACAACTAGTGGAAAAAGCTGCAGCACATCAGAGAAAGGTCAAGGAAACCTTTGACAAGAAGGCAAAAATAAATAATTTTCAGATTGGTGACTTTGTTTTGAAGTGGGATGTATTGAAGGAAAAGAAAGGCAATCATGGAAAATTTGATGCTTTCTGGACATGGCCTTTCATCATTTCACAGATTCAAGGGAACAACACCTTCATACTGAAAAGTATGGGAGGAGAACCAGTTTTTGATGGCCCAGTTAATGGGCAGCTTTTGAAATGCTATGTTGTTTAAGGTCTTTCGCCTTAAAAAAATTGTAAATATTCTGTTTTTATCATTTTTGTGAAGGCAAAGTAGACTGCATGCCCAATGGAACACTAGGAATTTTGGTTAGTTTGTTTTCAGTTGGAAAGGCAGTGGTCTGCAGGTTCTTGAGACCTCACAAGGAGGATCTCATCCCCAAAAGGAGCCAGTGTTAGCTCTGCTACAGTTTGCAGCATTTGATGGGCAAAAAGGCAGGTTTGGTAGTGTTGGTTATGGTTGCAAAGGGTTTGCAGCAGTTGGTTTTATTTCTCCCTTCCATTTGCATTATGCTCTTTTAGCTCCTTATTCCTCCGTTTCCTCCTTCTCCTATATCCCTATTATTCCCTTTTAAACCCTGCCTAAACCCTTTTACTAACTCCTTGGTCATATTGTGCTTTAACACTATGATAAACCCCCATAACCCTGCTTAAGTCCTTTTTACCGCCCTGAGCATTTTTATGTTTTAATATTATTAAAGCCTGTATAACCCATTTTTCCCTTTGGTCCCGGCCCAAAGCTAAACCTTATAACATTGCTCTTAGCCCTGCGCATATAATAAAGTTTATAACCCTAAGCTTTAATTAAGCCCGGGTCGGCCCCTCGCCTGTCACATCAAACTCTAAACGGGTGCATTAACCTTTGACCTTTTTCTGTCGTCCGATTGCGCCCGCTGTATAATCTAACGTCATTCGCAAGCCCTCTTCCTATAAGTCGACCGTCCGATAACTCCCGGGGAAGCGGTTTCCCCGCCGTCCCATCAGCCATGTGTCTTCATTCCATTGCATCGCACTGCCTTGTACGGATACCACCTTTGCACAAAGAGCGGTGTGGGGAAACCGTTTACCGCCATCCAGTACGGTCCCCGCCTGCTAACTTTCTCACATCTCCGTCACCCGTCAACCGTCGGATCGGCCCAACCATGATCCAACGGTCCACGTTCTTCTCATACATATGTCTCCCAATAGCCTCCATACGTTAATCTCCGCCACTCGTTTGTTGAATCCAACGGCTGCTATTGATTCCCAGTGCACCGCATGTCTTCCATTACCTCCCACTAGCAGATCACAATCGTTCGCGTAACCCATCCAACGGCCAGTGTTTCATCTCGACTCTCCTCACCGTTTTCAATGGATTTTTCAATGTTTCGGCCCATTTTGTGTGCGTGAAGAAGGAAGAGATCGATCCAGTGACCTGCACATTTAAACCTTCATCTACCTGCATTCAAGAATAGCACAGTCAAGGACAAGAAGGATGGCTTCAAACAGATCAAGATATAAATCAGTTATGGAGCATTGTACATATTATATCCCTTATGCTCAAAAAGGACACCAAAATATCAGAGAATGTCAAATTTGTTAATTAAAACATTCAGATTGTAGCAGAAGACCCATATCTAACTGTAAATGTGGTTTGTGGTCCATTAAGACACCTCCACTCATAGTCTAGCAGAGTAGTTTTGTAAGCAGACTCTATATATACTCAGAAAAAAGATGTAATCAGGTTGATGAGTGTTAATCTGTTGCAAGCGTCAACTTCTGGAGACTGTAACTGCTTTGTAACCTGCAGCTTCTGGTCTGCATTTCCAGCTAATACAAGCTTCTTTTGCTGTTAATTGCTCACTTTCCACTTTTTCTTCTTGTTCCAGGCTGTGCCTGTTTTGCAGATGTTCATGTGCTGTTAATGTTTAGCATTAGAGGGGCTGTCATCCCACCTCTGTGTTAGGATTTAGAATGCATCATTGAATTTGTTTGCAGGTTTCTGTTGTTTTAATGCCAGAGAGCTGTCATCCTGTCTGTGTATTAGAAAACAAATTTACAGACCTTTCAACTGGTTGTAGCCGGCCATCATAGGGTCCTGTGCATCTGCTGGTGTGGTTAGTCTTCTCCATCATCACATTGTTTCTAAAGCTGTGAGTAATTGGTGGTTAAAATCCTTGTAGCCTGGGGGTGTTCACCCATGTCTGGGGTCAATCATAGTAGAAGTGGTTATCTGGCTTGAATATGCAGCATTTCTTTCATTCATCCACCTATTTTTCCAACATTTTTGTTGAGTTTGTAATGTTCCCGAGCATCACTGATATACAACCTAGGTGAGTTTCCTGGGGTGATAACAGTTTCCATCGAAATAATTAACAGGTGATCCATTGTCTCCATTTCATTTCAAAAAATGTACGCTTGTGACTGCTAAATTTGAACTCCTCGATCGGGAGTTGTTGGAATTGACTGCATATTGGTGTATGTCATTAACTAAATTACAGAGTTAGTACACCTGAAACTGCATATTGGTGTATGTCATTAACTAAATTGCAGAGTTAGTACACCTGAAAGTTAGAGTAGTGAAGTGTGTTGAATCCAGGGGTCCAAAACCTGAGCATGAGTGGAGTAGCTACCAAAAAATCTTTGGGTATCAATAGCTATGTATGCAGATATAAATGACGTTTTTGAAAGAAAATAAACGGTCAAAAGAACGTTTGGTAAAGATCAAGAAACGACATGACAAACGGTAATGTCAATTTTTTAACCGTATTTAACGGGAAAAATACCCGTCTCAAATTCCAACCCTGGTCTCCATTACTATTGGTGGTATAGCTGGAAGACTTGAGAGTGTACTACAAACTAGTGAGCGCAGGTTCAATTCTTGATGAACCTCTGAATCCACGTTTTTTTTAGGCATTTAGGTTCTGGAGAAAATGAAATTGATGGCCACATTTCTCTTCAACGATATGGACAACCTCGGATCAACAATCGCCATGGAGGTCGACGATGGAGAGCCTCTGGATATAATGAATGATGTGCACCTCGATAACAAACCTTCCGATGTTGATTTCTTCAATTATTTTGAAGATGACATTGAATTCCTAAACTAAGAATTATGTCCTTAAGAATTCCATGTCATCTTAAAAGTGTCATCATAAGAATTCTCGATTTGAAAGGTCATCATTCTTAATTCTAGATTTCTTAAGAACTCTTAAGGTCGACGACGGAGAACCTTTGAAGATGATATTGATTTTTTGATTTCTTAAGATGGCATGGATCTCAAGCCTACATTGGTAAATGAATAATAATTCCTAAACTACCATCCCTCTCCTATAAATTTATTACCATCTACAACATCAGGGTTGGCTTTTGGAGACTGATCATGCCCTCATGTTGTTGCCTTGAATCTAAGAGAGTCATCATCTTCATGCATTAGGGTGAAATTGAGGTGTGCTTTGTGACAAGGAAGGACAATTCAACTTGAGGAGATCTCTACAAGATCAGCTACTATTCTTGGTTGTAAACTCTCTCCTATTTTTATCAATACAAAGGATATATTGTTTTCCTATATGTGTTCTGTTATTTTATATTCGTGTATTTCAATGCTTCGTTGATACATTGAATAGAGAAATTGAATTATGCTATGTAGATGTTGTGGATATTTGGCTTGTTGTGAATGTATGTGCATAATCTAATTATAGAAATTAGAGCTACGATTAGAGCTTACAAGTCGGGAGGAAAGTAAATCTTGTAACATATACCAAGTAAGTCTCTTTCCCATTCTTCAATTTCAGTAAGGGAAAATTTATATTCTTTGCTTTTTGTTGTTCTAGACCAATCCACTAGGTCTAGGGAAGATACTTTTGTCTATAATCATAAATTCTGCATAACAAATTGGTAACTCCACTGGGGATTGTTTCTTTCCCTTAGTGGTTTCCTTGACCTTAGACCTTGTTTCACCTCTTGAACAAATATTCATTACCTCACTCAATCTGGATTGGCCCTAGGAAGACCTTTCATTGAGCTTGATTTGGTTTTTTGTGTCATAATTTGGCCCAATCTTGATCAACACTCCCCCTACTCTAGAGATAAAGCGTTACAATGCTCCCTGGCCCTCTCTACACCTACACTACAAAGCACAGGTTTCCTTCAGTACCTGCGTTGAGCCATGTTTGATGCAAAAAATAGCCGTTTTGTACTTTTATTTTTTATTTTCTTTATTCTAGTTGATTCTCCTTATGTCCCTGAGTGTACCTTGGTCTCTGAAAATCCTTTATCTTGTTTGGTTTTGGTTTTAATTGCCTTTGATAAGAATTTGTTAAGATTTTTCTTTGTTCTTGTCAAGTAGGTCATTAACAAATTGATTGTTTTATGATTGATTGCTTGAAAGAATTGGTGTTCCAGTCATCGTTTTGAATAGTTTCTCTATCAGTGATTTAGAAAATATCTTGGTTTTCATCTGAAAATTAAGAGGACCAAAAATAAAAATCTCATGCATTTTGCATTGCATTTAGGGTTTTGTGATGTGAATTGAAATTTGGAACAATTGCATTAGGGGAATTGATTCAATGATATGTTTTTTTGCATATGGTATGCTACATCATTCTTTGCTCTCTCCCCTCCCATACATAGATTTTCATTGAAAAGAATTTTTCGTTTTGTCATGCTAGATTGCATATTTAAGATATTCAAGTGAAATTCACGGTGAGCCTTGAAAATTGAAACATAATTCAAGATAAAATCATTTGATAAGCGGAATCCCCTTTAAGTTGGGTGAGGTTAGAAAAGGGTTGGAAGACTTGAGAGAGATCTCTCATAACATTAGGCAAAGGAAATCTTCATTCTTATTTTGACTGCACATTTTAAATTAATTATTGAATTTCCAGAATTGGTTTAAAGCGGAGTTGTGGGGGTTTATGTTAGACTGATCCAGATAGCTCCAAAGAGGCTCAGAGATTAAAAAGGACTCAGGAAAGGCTAAAAATTTGAAGCTATTGGATTGCAGTGAAACCAGGTTCAGATCGAAGAGCTCGTCACAACATTTCCAATGGCACAAACGACACCTCAATCCAACATCGTACGTGAAAGTTATGGCCAGTCAAAGTTTTGGTCAACTCGGCCCCTTGGCTAAAGTTAGCAAAGCGCCAACTAAATTTTGAGTTTGGATGAATTTGGTGTAGCAGCTAAATTTGGCATAAATTAATGAGGCAAAAATTTGTCACTTTGCGACAATGGTTTCTGACAGTTGGAAATGGTGAAATTGTCGCCTACTTAAAATGTCTGGTGACCCTAAAAAATCCACCGACAAAATTTTTCCAAGTTGATATATATCTATATATATATATATATATATATATATATATATATATATATATATATATATAATTATAATTATAATTAAAAAAAATAAAAAAATTAAAAAAAATAAAATGGGGTTGTGGATTGCCACCCCTGCCACCCCCAAACAATATAATATATAATGTAAACAAATATAACTTGTCGAGGCCGTGAATGGCCCGAACCCCACTCGACCAATCGACGCATGGTCATATCATATGAGGGGACAACGGGGATCGAACCCACCCAACCGTAGTGGGTGACCCCACTCCAACGTAAACAAAATATGCCACTGTATGATAAAGGGTTAGCGGGTATCGAACCCGCGTCGAACGTCGATCGGTCTACCCATCGGCGACCCTCCCAACATGAAAACGCATCAAAACACAATAAATGACACCAACAGTTAAAACAGGGGAGGCCCGCGGGGTTGATCGTGAGACCTCCACCCAACCATTTTGACTATCCACGTTGGTGCCAACCCTTGGGCTTTGTAAAATCCGCCAAATTTTTTATTTAAACTCAGATCTTACCATTCAACTGAGAAGATAGAACAGATTGCACGAAACCCAACCTAGGTGCGGCACGTTTTTGAGATAGGAATAATCCAAGGAATATTCTTAAGCAACAATAGTAAGGAATCTTTAGATTCTCTTAGGGCCAAAATTTCAGTGTTAGATTCATGCCAATTTTGTACTCAAATGAACCAAAATTTTGCCAAGAGTCTGATAGCGTGATCAGGTTTTTCTTATGAGCAATAGATCTTCAGTAAACTTGAAGAGAGGAATATTTGTGGAATCATGAAGAATCTAAAAGATTCCCTAAGGGCCAAATTTTGACAATTTCAGAACCAGGTCGAATTTATACTCATTTTACTCAATTTTTCACAAGGAGCATAGTGGTGAAGTTAGATTTTTCATTTAAGCAGCAAAATTCTAGTCACCCAGCGAGAAGGAATCTTTGGGGAATCTTTGAGATTCCCGAGGGTTTAGATTTTGACCAAAGCAGAAAGGGGTTGAGTTTACAGTCATTTGACACGATTTCATGCAAGGAATTCAATGACGCGGTCTATTTCTTCAGCAGAGCTGTGAAATTTCAAGCTATCCCAGGAAGTGGAGGTATAAGGTGTCTTTTGTACATGCATGCAATTTGATTTTTGGCTAAAGATTAATGAAAACGACCTCCCCACTTTTAATCAGGGCCCATAGGCATAACCCACGCTAGGTGAACTCCGTTATCAACTTGTTTGTGTCTTGCTTCTCATGGTTGTTATTTATTTATGCTTCCTTTATTTGTATGCATTTTATGCTAACATTCTCTTTCAAATGAAATTATGTATGCATCTTTGAAGTGAAAATATCTGGATCAAGATTGGTATCAGAGTGGGTCTTCTGTTGATGTGAATTACAAGTGTATGATAACCACAAAAAATATCCAAATAGGTGAAGGAAAACTTAATCCATTTGATCTAGAAGCAGGGTGTGCAACACGAAGAAGGAAAATGGCAAATGAAGATGTTCGGTTGGAGGAAGAGCGAAATTATCGCAAGGCCTTCTATACCATGGCAGAAAAAGTGGAAAACTTTTGTATGAGAAGCAAATGGCACCAAAGAAGAAGGAAGGACCAGATGATCATGCCTCAGTGAATCATGAAGGAGGAGGAGAAGAGCCTCCTGAACCTCCCTCTCCATCTTCCAATGAAAGTTATTTTTCTTCCTCTTCTCGTCATTATAGAGGTAGAAAAAATCATAAAAAGCCATTTTTCAAGTTGGATGTGAAGCTTGATTTTCCTGTGTTTAGTGGAGAATCTAATGCAGAAAAGATAGTTAATTGGATCAGACAAGTTGAAGTATATTGTCGCATACAACAAATCAAAGAGGATGAAGCCAAGATCCAGCTAACATCCCTTTGATTGAGTGGCATTGCTATCGTCTGGTGGGAAGGCAAGTTGCAAAAAGGTCGTAAGAGTAGTTTTAAACTTCTTTCATCTTTGTATGAGTTTATTTATGCTTTTAGATGGCAGTGTTACCCATTGGGTTACAGACATAAATCCATGATGGAATGGAAACATTTGAAACAATGTAAATATTAAAATGTTCAGAATTTTACAGAGGAGTTTAGGAAACAAGCATTAGCATTGAATGCTCCACTAGACACTCTTGAGACATTGATGAAAATATATTGGATCTTTGCATAGTTATTTGTGTCATTTATTGTTATTATCTGAACCTAAAACTCTTGATGAAGCTAGTGTGAAGGTTGTACATCTCGAAAACAGGAGGAAGCATGAGCAAGAATACCGCCCAAAGAGGAAAATAAAAGCTAAGAGAAAGGAAGCAAAGCCCTCTTATACTCATTGTGAGAAAGAAGGGCATGATGAGGAACATTGCTGGAAATTGCATCCAGAATTGAGGCCAAAGAGGAACGACAAAAAAGAGAAGCAGAAGACAGTTGCAATTGTGAAACAAGACCAAGAATATGAATCAAAGGATGATGAGAAGATCACAATTGCAGGATTTGCAGGTGTTGGACCAATTGACTTGGGATCAGACTCAGGTGATGAAATGAAGATTGCAACTCTTGGGATTGCAAAAGGTGGACCTATTGACTTGGGTTCTAATTCAGGCAATGAGACAAATATTTCAGCAAACATTGTGCCAAAGGTGAGAAGGGAACCAAACATTGCATGGCTCTAATAACTCGAAGAGATCAACCAAAGAATTCAAGCGAAGAATGTTGAACTAAAGAGACTCCTACAAGAAGTAGAGGAGGAGAAACAAAGGTTGTGGAATCAGTTACAAACCAAGGAGGAGGCCTTGGAAAAGTTGCAGCATAACACACCTGAGGTAAAAATTGATTCTTCAATTTCAAGTTATTTTTATGATGATGATTTCATTGTTTTTTAGAACATACATAAGGAATTGGATCAAAATTGTTGAAGAAAATGGGGTATCAAGGAAAGGGCCTCAACATTAGTGGCCAAGGCATTATGAATCCCATCAAAATGGAGGAATTGCCTCATTATATAGGAATTGGATATGTCGTAAAAGAGGTTGGGGAATGCTCCAAGACAACCAGTGATCAAACAATGACAAATGATGGGAGCACTTCTTCACATTCCAGTGATAGTAAGGATTCCACGGGCACTTATAAGAGGCACATCAGGAATAAGTGTTCCAAGACGATCTAGAAAGTGTGGATGAGAAAGAATTATTGTAGTTATTGCATCGAGAATGGACACCAAAGAGCCACATGTCAGATAATCCATGCCCAGAAAGCACCTAGGGTAGAACCAGTTGGTGAAGATGTTCAACAAGTGAATTAGCCGAAAAGAGATGACCCATTCACTTTATTGAGTGAGAGATGGTTTTATTAGATATAGTAGTTTTTCATGGCCATATTATTGTAAATCATATGTTGTGAAATGATTGTAAAAGTGATGATGTGTTTTCCATCACTTATGAAGGCAACATGATGATGTTTTGACCTCTTTTTGTTGATAACTAGGGTATTGGTTTCTTTATGATGTAAACGTGACCAAAAAGTATTATAAACTCTTGGAACGTATGAGGTTGTTTTGGTCATGTAATTGAACATCTAGTTTGCAAATATTGTACTACAAGTTTGCAGAGGATGCAGGTGTCAGTTCATCACTTATGGCTCTGAAGAACAAATGTGAAGGAGAAGGAAGTGTGGCATGTCAGGGCACTTGTTGTGCAGATAAGGGAGCACATCAAATTGCAGATTATGTTCATGCTTTTGGAGGACCAAAAGCTCCTCAGTGGGGAGGAATGATCCAGGTGGCTCCAGAGAGGCTCAGAAATCAAAGAGGGCTCAGGAAAGGCTCAAAAATCAAAGTTTTTGTATTGCAATGAAACTAGGATCAAATTGAATATCTCGTCGCAAGATTTCCAACGACACAAACGAAACCTCAATTCGACATCGTATGTGAAAGTTATGGCCAATCAAAGTTTTGGTCAACTAGGCCCCTTAGCTAAAGTTAGCAAAACGCCAACTAAATTTTGAGCTCGGCTAAATCTGGTGGAGCCACTAAATTTGGTGGAAATTAACAAGGCAACAATTTGGCACTTTGCGACAACGATTTCCAACGGTCGGGACTGGCGAAATTGTTGCCTACTTAAAATGTTCGGTGACTCTAAAAAATTCGCTGACAAAATTTTTCCAAGTTGGTATATAAAAATAAAAATCAATATTAAAATTGGATGGCAACCACCCCCCAACGGTATTATATATAATGTAAACAAATATAACGGGTCAGGGTTGTGGGTGACCCGAACCTTGCCCAACCAACCGACACATGGATGTATCATATGAGGGGTTGATAGTGATCGAACCGCTGAGCCGTAATGATCAGCCCGCCCATGGGCAGCCCCACTCCAACATAAACAAAATATGCCACCAAACAAGATATGCCATCATATAATAAAGGGTCGGCGGGTATCGAACTTGTGTCGACCATTTGTTGGCTCGCCCATCGATGACCCTCCCAACACGTAAACGCGCCAAAACACAATAAACGACACCAAAAATTATAACGGGGGAGGCTCGCAAGCTTGACTCCGAGACCTCTGCCCAACCATTTTGGGTATCCACCGTGACACCAGGCCTTGGGCTTTATAAAATAAGCTGAAATTTTTATTTAAACTCAAATTTTACCACTCGACTGGGAGGATAGAATAGAGCACGTGGAACCCAGCCTAGGCAGGGCACATTTTTTGAGACATGAATATTCCACTAGGGAATATTCCAAGGAATATTCTTATTCAACATCAGTAAGGAATCTTTAGATTCCCTTGGGGCCAAAATTTCACAGTGTCAAATTCATGCCAAGTTTATCTTCAAACAAACCAGAATTTCACCAGGAGTCTAATAGCCTAATCAAATTTGTTAGTTGAGCAACACATCTTCAATCAACTTGCAGAGATGAATCTTTGTGGAATCATGAGGAATCTAAAAGATTCCCTCAAGGCCAAATTTTGACAATTTCAAAACCAGGTCAACTTTATACTCATTTTACTTAGTTTTTCACAAGGAGCGCAGTGGTGAAGCTAGATTTATCATTTTGACAACAGAATTCCAATCAATCAGTGAGAAGGAATCTTTGAGATTCTCGAGGGTCCAGATTTTGACTGAAGTAGAAGGGGGTTTATTTTATAGTCATTTAACACGATTTCACCCTAGGAATTCAACGATGCAGTACATTTCTTCAGTAGAGGGAATTTGCAGGCCATCCTTGGAAGTGGAGGTATAAGGTGTCATTTGTACATGCATGTAATTTGAATTTTGACTGAATATTAATGAAAACAGTCTCTCCACTTTAAGAAGGGCTCGGAGATGTAACCCAAAATGGTGAACTTTGTTATCAACTTGTTTGTGTCTTTCTTCTCATGGTTGTCGTTTATTTTTGCTTCCTTTATGTGTATGCATTTCATGGCTAGATGCTCTTTAAAATGCAATTTGTATGCATATTTAAAGTGAAAACATCTGGATCATGGAGTACCCTAGATTATGGGTAGTTGAGGCAACCTGACCTGTCCCCGTCAAGTGGTATTAGAGCTCAACTATGTTTTTAGAGAATGTCAAAGCCACGAAAATCTTTCAGAGTTACAACTCTTAGAGAAAGATACATGAAGCTCTTGGAGGAAGCAAAGTTTACAACAAATAGAAGTAAATATCTATTTAATTGAGGTATTGACTATGAGGTGATGTGAAAAAATAATGGAGCGTGTCTACCTTGAAGTAGAATAGATTTCTCTTTGGTGATGCAGTAAGAATCACAGAGATTGGATTTGAGTACAACTGGAAGTGAAACGAAGTGATGGTGGAGATGCTTGCATGTTTGAAGACAACTTGACAGTGAAAATAGGTTGAAGAGAAAAGGAACCTTACAAAAAAATGTGAGGCGATTGCAAGGAAGTAAAGAGTTGATATGTCCTTGAGAAAGAACAAGTGCATTGGTTGGAGTGGAATTGGTTCAACAGGTAGTGGAAGATGAGATCTTGTTATAGATCTTATAAAATTCAATTTGATGTTTTGGTCATTAAAAAAAATTTGTTTGTAGGGATGAATTTGTATCTGCTTCCATATCAAATAAGCTATGTCAAAGTAGAATGATCAAGAAAGGATATTAGATGAAAAATGGTGACAGAACCCGACAACAAAACTAAGAAGAGTGAGAAATTGAAGATGCAACAACCGATGACTTTGAGAGTAGAGGAACAAGAATGCTTAAGAAGAGGTTCTACTTCATAGAACCTAGAGAAGAGAAGATACCAGGAGGATGACTTGGTATGGGTGACAATTAGTAGACTTGTTACAGAGAAAAGAAGGGCTTTTTGCAGCTCACTAGTGGAAAAGGAGAGTTCACAAAAGGAAGAGATGAATATGACTATTATTGGTCATAGTAGGGGTTCAAAGGAAAGTCACAAGCAGAAGAAGAAAAGTACCAAAGGAGTTGGACTCAAAGGAATAAGTGATGAAGGATTTGGATATGGTTGAGCTAGAGCAAATCTCAATCATGTGAAATAGTTTCTACAAGAAATTCAAGATGACCAGAGTTATGAGTAGAAAGAAGGTGTTGAACATGAAGGTCTGCAATAGTGAAAGGATGACAATAGTAAGAATAATTTTGCAACAGCAATTGTGTGTTCAAGTGAAGATTGAATAAGGAGGTAATGGCCTTTTGCTAATTATAAGTAGCAGTGATGAATGTTGCAGTTGAGGATGATGGCAAGGAACCTTGTGGTAGAAAGTGAGCAAGAACAACAAAGTTCTATGATGAAGAAGGTAAATAATTTCATGCAAAAGCCAGAAGAGTAGAGAGTGCTCAGATGAATTTTCTAGAGGAAGGAGTCAACATAAATACAAGAAGAAGACTAGGCATGGAAGAGCTTAATATGGTATTTACAAGCAGGTTGATGGATTCAACTTGTTGGAGTGGCTTGTATGCAACTCATAGTGAGTAGAGAGAAGCTCATGGAAGAAGGAAATTTGTGACTACTGAGAGTCATAGTAAAGGTTCAGAGAAAATCCATAGTAGATCAAGTCAAGACAAACTTGATAGAGAAGTATATGAAATAAAATTTACTGCTAGAGATGAAGAGAGTTACAGATGGACCCTCCGGAAGAGAGTGAAATGGAATTTTTTTTACTGAAGCTGAGACATAGATCAAATTCTCAGTGGAGGAAAAACTTAAGGGAGTTGAGTTGCAACCATGGAAGAACAACCTAAGCATGATAGACACATGTGATGCAGCAGATGAAGATTTGATGAGCAACCTAAAGACATCAAATTTTAGCCAAGGACTAAGTTAGAGGATGAAATTGACAAAAGGAAAGCAAGAAGGTGTAAAAGGAGACAACCTATGATTCTGAGGAATTTTTTGGCAAGTTTGAACAATTCGGCAGGAACTAAAGGTCATAGTTTGCAATAGAAGCGGTAGAAGAAGGTAGAATTTGAGTAAAGATCTGGTGAGATTTTTAAGTTTCACTTTGCAGGTGACAATTGAGGAAGGTGAGGAGATTTTCAGTAGCCTAGAGAAAGGAGTGCTTGAAGGGTTCTAGAGAAGAGAACGAAGAATATTTAGAAAGCCCAAACTCAAGTGAAAGTTTTGTGAGGTATCAAGTAGCAAGGTGGAGACTTGTTACTGCAGAGGCGTGTTGCAGATCACGAATTGAAGTTGTTCGAGAAGACCATATGCATATGACCAAGAGGTCATATATATTTTCATACCTTGGGAGTTTGATGCAGGTGCATAGATGGAGCACCAAGTTCAATTAAGAATAGACTAGAGCTTGCCAATGTGATGGGATGGTCACATGATGATGCTAGGAGAGATTTTAAATGTTTTGTAGATATTTGCATTAAGATGTGAGTTTTTTTTTTTTTTTTAGAATAAGTTGGGGGAAGTATTTCCTAATGTAATTGTAATTTCAATTTTCCGTATTTTGCGAGAAGGGGAAACAAATCATCACTTGTTACCCTTGGTTATCCCATGTACCTTTCTTTTATAAAGGAAGAGTGTTTGAGAAGAGTAATGTGTGCAGCAGAGAAGTGTAGTAGAAGAAGAGAGGATAAGCTCCAACACTAGGAGAAGAGGCAAAGGATGAGAGGCCTGGGATGCACATGCCCACACTGTAAATTTGGCCAGTTTAATTTATGTTGAATGTGATCAATGATCAACTTGTTTAAAATGCCTCTATACCTGTTTTATTTCTCTCTCTATGTAATGTTAATTCGATGTGTTGAGGGGTACACTTGTTGAGTCAAGTTACAATAAGAATCTGAATGTGTCATGGTTGTATGCCTTTATGTCAAAGTGATGCTTTGGTTTAAGTGTGATCTGGGGCTTAGCATTTTATCCCTGTGTGTATGAAGTTGTAACTTCATATGGTTGTCGTAGTGTTGCTGATGTGTTATGAATTTATGTTGTTGGTCTATTGATGTGTGCTACTACTGTCGGTATATGGTAGTGTCGTAGGTGGGTTGTGAGAAATTATGTTATAGATTAGAACCTACGTTGTAGATGTTGATATGTGTGTCGAATTCTGGTGAAGACTGTCAACTTTATTGAAGACCATGAACTGTGTTGTGTATAGATGGTTTGGGCAGCGTGTGCATGGTTGTGTGGTTTATATATGTTTTTTGGTGGATGTACCTTGGTGCGCTAGCCATTCTATTGATTAGAGATGCATGTTGTTGAATTAGAAGAGTATTCATGTGCGTTGAAACAGAGCACCATTGTTTCTAATGTTGTCACACCCTTTTAATTGGGGTTTCAAACCATTAGTCGAGTGAGATTGTAATTCAGAGGAAGAAAGGTGTGTGATTTTGTTAATAACATTAAGGAGCAATGCAAGATCATGGAGAACCAATCCTATAGAGGGACGAGTTGTTTTCGGCTTCCTGGAATGTGAATAGACAGAGTTTCTGGGGCGCTACGAAAAAATTTTGTACTGCCTATAGGATTTTAATTGTGCTGCGAAAATATTTTAACTAATAAGATTAGAAGAATAATCAAATTTTAACTAGTAGTATGTCTTCACATTGTTTTTTTGTCTTTACACTCATAAAGATAATGTTGATAGTTTCCCAGAATGCATAGATGCAGAGGACCAAGCAGAGGATGATTGAGCATCAACCGTGGCTTAAGCCTTGTTCCATTTCTTTTGTTATTATTTTTAATATGACATAATTCACTTTTTTCTGTTTAAATAATGATGGATCTAATTGTATATGATATTGATGGTTTTACAGTGACAAAAAAAAACAACGTAAAATTTGAAACAAGAACTGATACGATTACCCGTTTCAGAACTGATACACACACACACACACACACACACATATATATATATATATATATTTCAGAGCATATTTTTGACACTTTAAATTTTCTTATGTATCAAATATAAATATCTGTTTTCAAGTGTTAGTGATTTTCATGCTAATTTTGAAACGTGTTGATGCAGCATCAACCCCTTTTTTAGAGGCTTATTTTCGACATTTTATATTTTCTAATATATTAACTGTGGATATATTTTTTTTAAATGTTACATTTTTGACACTTCAAATTTTTTTACGTCCAATTGTTTTTTAAATGTTGATTACTTAACAAAAATTCTAGACATCTTATTTCTCTTTTTTAAAATGTTGATTACTTAAAAAAACCAATATATATATATATATGTGTGTGTGTGTGTGTGTGTGTAAAAAGCAAACATAAAAAATGAATATATATATATATATATATATATATATATATATATATGGTAAACGATAATTTTTTTTTAATAAAAACTATAAAAATAAATAAATCGAAATACAAGCCTTTTAAAAACTATTAAAAAAAACTAAAAAATAAACAAACCATTAAAAAAAAACAATATAATTAAAGATTTTAAAACTAAAATCTTAATATATACATATATATTAAAAATAAAATAAAATAAAATAAAATTATTAAAAAAAAATAAAAAAATCAAGGAAGCCCCGCCTAGAGGCCCTGGGTAGGCGAAGCTGCAGTCAGCTCCACCAGCCCAGGGCCACGCCCCTCGGGCCCCTAGGTGGGGTTGAGACCCGATATCAGGTCTCAGCCCCACCCAGGGGCCCAGGGGGCGTGGCCCCAGCTCCGCCCGCCCAAGGGTTGCACCCCCCAGGCCCCTGGGCGAGGCTGCCTTAATTTATATCTATATATATATATATATATATATATATATATATATATATATATATATATATATATAAGGTTTATGACCTTTTTTGTGTTTTAAAAAAAATAGTTTTTTTGTTTTTTTTTTTCTTAAATTATTTAAAATTAAAAAAAAAAAATTAAGTTAATTTTCTAATTTATTTATTTATTTATTTTTAAATGGTTTTTTTTAATTTAATTTAATTTTTTTAATAGCTTTTTAAAATGGACGTATTTTTATTTATTTATTTTTCTAGCTTTTATAATTTTCTGTTTTGGTTTTTTTTAATGTTCTATAATCAACCCCATATATATATATATATATATATATATATATACATTTTCTTATGTTTTTTTTTTATATATGATTTTGTTAGAATGCTTGCCACCCGTGCTGTTAGAATTTCGGATGAGAAGAACCTAGAAGCGGAGAAGGCCCATCTCCTGGATGTCTTTGAGAAGAATGGTTACAATAGGCACCTGGGTCGAAAAGCCTTCCTCAAGGCCAAAAAGGAGCCTTCAACCCGAAGGGTTCCTAAAGATCATGTCTCGGGTGTGAACCTCCCTTACATCCAAGGGATCACGGACAGGATTGCAAGGATTCTGAGGAAGTACGATGTGCCCGCTACTTTTAGGCCTCTTAACACTATCCGTAGCTCCCTCAGGTCTGTGAAAGACCCTATCGATCCCAAGGACATGAAGGGCGTCTATGTCATTCCTTGTTCCTGTGGGACCCCTTATATTGGGGAGACTGGTCGCTCTATCAAGCAACGGATTAGCGAGCATTCGGCGGACTTAAGGCATGGTAGGACCAAGTCCTCAGCCCTGGCTGAGCATGCGGGGAAGACTATGCATCATGTATGTATAGAAGAGGCTCAAGTCATTGCAAAAGTAGCCCATTTTCACCATCGCAAGTTTAGAGAGGCCTTGGAGATTGAGAAAAGGCCGAACAATCTTAATAGGGATGATGGTTGGAAGATTAGCAGTTGCTGGGTCCCAGCCTTGTCTTCCTAGCCTCCTCATTCCCCTTTTGTTAGGTCCTAGGGTCCCTGTCCTCCGTCTCCATTGGTGTGTTTCTGGCGATCCTATTAGTATGGAGTGTATGGATTATTAATTTCTAGCATCTTCGGGCTTATCCCGTTTAATTCTATGGGGTATTTTCCTTCAGATTAGATCTTTATTTTTTTGCATTTGTATTTATTGCTTTTATATTGGATTATTAGTAATAATCTATTTACCTAAGTGGCTTAGATATCTTTTTAGTGAATTAATTATAGAAAGTGATATAGTTGGAAAATGACCTTTATGTCAAATAATAAATAAGAAATTCTTATGTATAATAATCTGATTTTATTATATGATATACCTATAATATTGAGTGAGTTTAAGTTAGTTATATTTGTTGGATATTCTATTACTAATAAACATATTCTTTAAGTATGATAATTACCTAATGTTACTAAGTAATAAAGATTAAACAAGAATATTAAATTATAAATATTGGAATTATACATAATATAAATTATTTAACAAACATAAATTATTATTTTTATCTTTTTACCATTAGCTTTAAGCAATTAATATTAGATTAATACACAATTTACCTATACTCTATTATTAATAAACATTCTTTAATTAGGTATTTACCTAATGTAACTTAATAATAAAGATTAACAAGAATACTAATTTAGAAATATTGTAATTATAAATTATATAGATTATTTAATAAACATAAATTATTTTAGAATGGGCCAATTGGATTTAATTAATTATAATAATATATTAGGGTTCACTTTTGGACCATTAGCTTTAAACAATTAATTAATACACAATTTTCTATTATACTTTAATTTTGTATTTACCTAATGTAACTAAATATTAAAGATTTGTCAAGAATACTAATTTAATAAACTTTGGGCTTATATATTATATAGATCTTTTAATAAACATAAAATATTTTTTGGCTAATTTGATTAAAATAATACAATAAGGGTTATCTTTGGACCTTAGATTTAAACAATTAGTATTAAATTAATACACAATTTACTATATTCTATCATTAAAAAACTTATTCTTTAAATATGGATTTACCTATTGTAACTAAATACTAAAGATTTACCAAGAATACTAATTTTAATAATACTTGAATTACTAATTATATAGATGATTTTATTACAATAACAAAATGAAATCCCTTAATATATAAATTATTTGTTTTAGCGGTTTTTAAGAATATTAATAATATAATTGTGGTTTGACTTGGACCTTTGGTCAAAATTAGCCGTTGGCATTATAGCCGTTGGAATCTCTGCATACTATATTTAAACCAGCTGAACCAAATTAGTCTTCAACTTGTCCTGACGATGAACCACACTGGTTGGTTCGAAACGCGTCGACAAAAGATTGATTATGTGATTTTTGCCGAAGATTTTCTAACAATGTTATGGATCACAGAAGTCTAAATTCCTTAATGATTTTGTTGTTATTTATTTCTTTATATATATATAATTCTTATCTTTCATAGGTTAGTTTTGTTTTTCCTTTTTAACTTTTCTGAGATTGATTTTCTTTTTCCTTCTTTTTTCCTTTTTTTCCCTTCTTTTTTTTCTTTTAATGTTATGTTTCTTTTAGATATATATTTTTTTTACTTTGTGTTATTTTTTTTAACCTTTTTTTTTGTTTTTTTTCATTGTTTTTATTTTTAAAATTTTGTTTTCATTATTCTTTTGAAATTTTAATGTTTTTCAGAGTCACGGTAAAATCTTTTATGCCATTTTTTCAAAATGTTGAAAATTTATCCTTTAAAAAAGAGGAGGCGGCATTTCAACATCAACACATTAACACTTTCCATTTTCAGGGTGTTTTTTGCATAAATTTTGCACAAAAAATTGGTTTTCACTGTCATTTTTAAAACAGGTTGAAAATTTGACCTTAAAAAAAAAGGTTGTTATTCGAGCATCAACACTTTTCGTTTTCAGGGTGTTTTTTGCACAATTTTTGCACAAAAAATTAGTTTTCATTTCCATTTTTAAAACATTTTGAAAATTTACCCTAAAAAAAAGAAAAAAAAAAAGGTGTTATTCCAACATCAACACTTTTCGTTTTTAGCACTGTTTTTCATGTTTTTGGGGGGTTTTTTGGCTAGAGTTCCTGTTTTAAATTTATAGTTCCCGTTTCAAAGTTTACATTGTTAAAATGGTTCTCTTATTTTGAATATCACTTACATAATTGCCAATAGGATCATGTTGATGTATGTTACTTTGTTTTTATTGTCAATATTAGGGACTTTGATGTGCATTGTTACATCCTCAAAATTTGGGGGGACACTATGCATGTCCTTGAGAACTAGCCTGATGTTCCTACATCCCTGAAACTTGGTGGAATATTGATTTTTTTATGTGTCTTTCTCATATCATTTTTTTCCCTTTTCATGGAAAATTAGGCTGCCATTTATTACTCGAATACACAAGATGCCAATTTAGTGTTCAACTAGAGGTTATTTACTTGTGTCACAACAAAAATGTTATTGATGCACCTTATCTTGTCAAAGGGGTGTAGGAAGACCTGAGATATTGAAGACTAGGGATAATGTAGATGATTGGAGATTTTGAACCTGAATTGTCATGTGACAGTCAGGCTATCAATGAATGTTGATGTTGACCAATCACTTTCAGATGTTGGTAGGGAAAACAAAGATAATTCCATTCCCCCTTTTTCCCTGCAATATTGAGATAGATAGTGGCTCAACTATCAACCATCATAGCAACTGCTAACTTAGTTGGACTATTCTTGAATCAAATCTCAATGAGACTAGAACCAAAGATGTCATTACTGGCTCTATTTTAAAACAATCATTCAAATTGATTGAGCTAACCCATTACATTAATCAAATTACAACTGTTATCTTTTTTCATTGTTAATATTTTTGAAACACAAGGATGTTAAAAAATGTACCACATCAAATATAGTTTTTCCTCTTTATCCAATGAAAATAATATATCATATGTGGAAAATAATAGAGCAGGAGGTTATTCTATTTTATTACAATTCCTACATATGGTAAAAATAATAGTTTGTTTATTTATTGAATTCAAATTTGTTGATGTGAAAAAACGTAGAATGTGGAAAATAACAGAGGATGAGGTTGTTGTATTTTATTACAATTTCTACACAAGGTAAAAAATGGCAGTTATATTTATTTTTTGAATTCAAAGTTGTTGAAGTGAAAAAGCATATATAAAAACACAAAAACACATATTTATGTAGTCAAATATGTGTTAATCTCTTAGTGACTTTACTTGGTCTTAAGTTTGTCCTTTATGCCAACTTTCTTCATTAGTGTCCTTTACTTAGTCAAATATGTATTAACACCTTAGTGACTACATGTGGTCTCAAGCTTTTCCTTTATGCCACTTTTCTTTATTTGTGTCTCCAAATCAAATCATAGTGGAAATGTGGGATTGCACAGAAATTATCTCAAGCTTATATTCAAGTTCTTATCAAATTGAATGGATTAGAATCAAAGTGAATCTTCAATGCAACTTTAGGCAATTTATATATATTTGAGTGGGTGATCAAATCCAACACTAGCCAGTGAGATATATTATCTTGCCCAATACTTGTTTATGCAGGTAAAGCTTGGCGCATCGTATTAATGTTTTCCATTTAATGGTCAAGTTGACAATTGCAAGCCTTGAGCCTCAATCTTTGCAAGAAATTCAGACCTTGTTGCCCTTTAATTCTACCCAGATTACTAGACTATGTTTTTCCATAAATATTCTAATGTTGGCAAGCGACCTAAAATTTTGGGTGCCCCTTAGCTAATACTAAAACCTTATCTTAGTTTGTTGTCATTGCTCCCAAAAGTGAAGTGTCTAGCCCTTAGTTTTTTTAGCATTGCAATTCAGTCTAGAGACATGCTTGATTCTTGTTGCCATTGTTACACTTGAGTGTTGAGGAGCACATAAAAGAAGGAAAAGCATCCCTTCTACAACTCTTCAATCTTGAGGATGGTTTCAACTCTGTTTGAGGTCCTAAATCAGTGAGAAAGAAGAAATATCAAAGATGAAGTTGCAGACAAGATAGGAATATCTTTCTCCCCTTTTGAAAAATAGTTTTCATGTGAAATTTTGCAGTTTGTCAAATCCCAACTATAAAGGCATTCTAGACAAGCATGCTAGAGTCAAACTTTAATTCAAACATCTCCACTTTGTTTGGTATGTGTTATATTCTTTCCACGACTAGCTCCAAGTTTTATACAGTGCGCTAGGTGCAGCCGGGGGGAGCGGGGGTGGGGGGGTCATAGTGGGGGTGTGTTACATCGGACAATCCCTCTTGCAAACAAGAGAAATCTCCCTAGATCCTTGGCGGAAACTTGAAACAAGCAAGACAATTGACCTAACTTTTTCCCTAAGTTTAACCTGTTTGAATTATCAGAAGTATAGCTAAAGGATGAGCCTCTTACCTCTTTCACGAAATTCTCGATGAAGATCCGTTGTTGTGATTTGATGCAACCCTTCAATGCTTGATAAGACCTGCAAACATAAACCATAAAAGGATCAAAAGCATATGTGATATAATAATCCATACAACTTAACTTAATGATCAAAGAAATTGGAATTTAATTTTCCTTAATAAACATTATAAACAATTGTAAACCATTCATCATTCCAATAAGACAAATCAATGGGAGAAAGTGTTCAATTGTATTAATCAAATATTAAGAGGAGCCTTACAGCCTTCGCCTTGATGCTATGAGGTCCCTCCCAAATGCCTTCAATCTACTCCTTATATGACAAGCTTTCCAATCTCAAACCAACAACATAAGTTTATCTTCTTTGAGTTCTGACCTCCTTAATCCCTCTACCCTCTAGTCATTTTATAGGCCAAGAGGAGGAAGTTTCAGATCCAAAAGAGGAGGATGAGATTCCTTCATTGAGGGATTAGGTTACCATGAGAAAAGGGATGGAGATGCACCATCTGAGGGTTATAGTTCGAATAGTCATCGCCTGGAAGCTTTCAGTTGGGAAATTTTCGACCAACTATGTTTCTAGAATGTACTTTTTATTTTTTCTTTCTAGGATTCACCTACGCGGGTTTATAGTGACAAACAAAGTGCACCTCTGCATTGTTCTCAAAGTTAATTTCAGCGCATGTGCGGGAAACTCTAGAGAAATCGGCGCAGGTGGAACTTAACAAGGTGTGACAACTATTTTTCTCAAATTTCTCATATACATCAAAATATTTTGGGTTGTTTGATTTCTGAGGGAGCTGGTTCAAACATGTTCATGGATGGTAAAAGACCCATAAATTGATCAAGTGTCATGGTGACAAATTGACATGTAACAGATTTCCCCCCAAAGTGTGAAGTCTGTAAAATAGGTTTAAAAGATTAAAGCACTTTATCATTTCAAGGATTGGATCAGAGGCAATGGTTGTAAACCTGTAGGGAATATTCAAGGAATAAAATGCAAATATATATCAAAAATCATCTTTGAGGTAGGCATTCCCATACTCAGAGTAAAGCGAACTCAATGAACAAGCATGGAAAAACTAAAATCATATAGATGGTAGACATAGTATGGAAGCAACCATCTGTCTACATAGTCATGAATAGGAAATTTCCTCGCAACTTGGATTGATGAAACTAGATCCAAGGTCTTGATATCCATTTCTCAATCCACAATACGAATCTAACCATTCGAATGAATGTTTCGAAGTCAAACATGGAAGAAACCACTTGATTACGGATCAATGATGAGAACCGTTTAACAAGCGCGAGAGAAACGACCAATAATGACAATGGTTATCAAGGTACTTCCAATACAATCTATGAAGTGTGAATAGGTGATCTGAAGTTGAACACTCATGGAATCATTCGATTGGAGGCCAATGATGAGAACTTGTCGTCGAAAAAGAGAAACTAGTCATTAAGGCATGCAGGCTTCAAGGTACTGAAGGTTTCTAAATTAACTTCCTAGATAATGAGCTGAAGTCGATAAGAAGTGATCCATCGTAGGAAAGCATATGACATGAAACATGGTTTCATGTTTTGAAAATAGTTTGCAAGGATTGACTCAAGGATGGTCGGTGCAATTGAAAGCATAGAATTTACAAAGGGATTTTGAACTAAGGTTGAACTTCTCTTGAACACATAACGTAACGACTATGACCTGGCAGCATTTGACTTACCAATAATACCAAAAACCATGAAGACTTTCAATGAGGTTTGATTAACTATAAGGCAAATGGATTTCCCAACCTGGACATGAGTGTGATGGAGTGACGTGTTCAAGAGCGACATGCTACCTTTAAAAAATGATAATGTAAAATGGACACATTTTCCCAATTTTCCCCCACAATTACTAGCAGGTACCTCTTTAGTTTTACAAGCTTGAGGAGGATAACATATGCTTGCATTGTAAGCTCATCCTTCGAATGAGTCCATCGAACTACTTTTAATGAACTCTAAGAAGGAATGGTTCGGTCCTGTTATGCTTAACGGGTCCTATATTGTTTAGTTTTTTACGATTCAAGTAAAGGAGTAATTCAATGTCATTTTCTTTTAAGAGTTTTTGAAAAAGACACAAAAAGGAAACTCATTCAGTTCTTTTACCGTAAAATTTTAACAAGCTCGGAGAAAGTAAAGCTCGATATTTTTCAATTTTAGAGAGTAAGAAGAAAAACATAAGTATGCTCCATCAGGTTCCTTTTCATCAGTTTAAGTCTCTCAAGTCCGAAAAATGATAAAATAATACAAGAGAGAACTCTATTGACCATGTTTAGTCAACATATACCTTTTTCGTAAACAGGCCTAACTGAGTCAATAAAAGGGGTAAACTTATACTGAATGGACAATTGTTCATTTACTTTTACGAGTTCGAACAAGCAAGTACTTGGCAATCTTTTCGTTTTAAAAGAGTCTGAAAAGGGCTTAAAAGAGGATTCCACGATTTTCGCTTTTGTAATTTTTTAAGAGCATGAAAAGTGATAAAAGTCTGCTAAAAAGACAAAATTATTCATTTTCACTCTGTAACCTATCCTGCACATTTAAACTTATTAACTCGTCATAACTACTAAAAAGATGTCATTTTCTCTCGCAAAAGGTTTTAAACATAAAAATAATATTTTTAGCTCCAAAAAACTTATAAAAGTGGGAAAAGGTAAATTATTTTCACCATTTGCATTTTTACCATTTGAGAGCAGAGATAGGAGTTTTTACTACGAGACTTCCAGGACTGATTCCGAGAAAACCGGTGGACGAAATCATGCACCGTTCCTTATAAGTAGAAGATATCTCCTTAACTTAGATTTTTATCTACTTAGAATTTCATTTGGGCTTTCATTTATTTTTTTGGAGCAAAAATTTGTTAAAAAATGTGCCCTCGGCCCTGCGCGGGTTTCTTTTTAATCGGGCCCACACAGGTCGATCAAATTTTCCACACAGAATATCAGGGTCTGTGCCATAAAAGGGTGGTCGCACAGGCGTCGGGGGTTTATTTTTAAACAAATTTTGAGCCAAAAAGAACATGAGATGAGTTTCTAAAATGATTCTAATTGATTTAAAATGGTCATTTCAAGTCATTTGATTTCTCAAAATGGAGTGGAGGGAAAGAGAGCATGAAGCCAATGATTTGGTAGCCTTGGTAGATCCAACCACCATGCAAGCTCTCAGGACTTGTGGCCTCCTGAAATATTGGCTCATTCCTGGGATGAAAGCTCAGGTAGATCTGATGACATGGCTGGTAAGGACCTGGAATGTCCAAGAACAATGCTTTGTGATTGTCAATCATTGTGTTACCATTGACGCCGATGACATATACTTCTTAACTGGCTTGTCTCATTGGAACAATGCTTTATGATTATCGATCATCGTGTTACCATTGACGCCGATGACATCTACTTCTTAACTAGGTTGTCTCATCAGGGAGCTGATCTTTCACTATTCAGATCGAGGACGGGAGGAGATACTACTGATGGGTATCTATGACGCTTTTGCAGGGGTGCACCACCCAAGGATGGGAGAATTGACATTCATACCATCGAGCTTTTACCCTTGAGGACCATTGCTTTCACTGTTTGCAAACTGTGTGGCAGTGCTTCCCTTCATTTAGCCACATGGGCACAGATGCAGACAGTCGTGGAATGCTGGGAATCCACGATGTACAACTGGTGCGAGGCAGTGGTGGTGAACATGAAGGGCTAGTTGACTAGGTGCAAGAATGGAAAACTAAATAATTTTTGTTATGGTGCCATTCTTGTTGATTTTCCCTAGAGAGGATTCCTATCCTCCAACCAGAACAGATTCTGGCAGACGAGGAGGATTCCAAGGATCCACGCATGATGAGGTGGGTTTCATTGATGGCACGCCATGGAGGTGATGGACCAGTAGTGAGGTATATTGCAGAGTTCTTTGACTGGTTAGGCCAGTAGATTGTTTCGATTGAGGAATTTCCATATGCCAGGATGGATTACAGAGGTGATCTTGATATCCCTCTTCTAACCAAAACTCGGTGGGGAGATCTAGGTGAAAATTTCTCATTTTGACATATTTCCAAATTTTTAATTTTTTATGTGTTTTTTGTCATCAAAGGCTAATTATCCGAAATGCATGTGTAGATGTGGGTCCAACCCGACCATTCGAGATGAAACGATTTGATAGATGAGGTGAGCAGCCTATAGCAGCTGTGGCAGTGAACCCCAGAGGAAGAGGATATCTTGACAGAGCTGGAACACAACCTTGAGAGGTTGACTTCGAACATCCCAAAGACTGGGACTGATGACATTCCATGTGCCTATCAAAGACATGTAGTTGGGGTTCCAAGGCCCCTCAGACATTTGCTGCATCGAGTTGCTCGTGTTATCGTTTGTTATCATGAGCATCATCATGCTTAGTTGTTCTAGTATTTAGGACCACATTTTTACTTTTGGTGTCAGCATATTCGAAAAATAAAAGGCCACGGGACCTTATGTCCTTGGATGACATATTTTGTAGACACACAGTTTTATACAAACTTTATTTTAATGAAAAATCTGCTACTTTTGCCTATTGTTTATCTTGATCAATGTACGAATGAATATTGCTTTTAATTTACAAATGTTGCAAATGTCTATTTAACACATGATTTGCCAATGCATTTGTCAATGTGTTCAAATATCTCGGAATGTGTTGATATTCAATATAATCAAATTGTCTTTCCAAAAAACGAACTCGTAAAAATACTCTTAACATGGTTGGACTCCTTACTGTATAGACATCGTTTAAATGTAATACCACGAGCTGCGAATCTAACCTAACGATCAAATGTCAGATACCAAATGTGATGGCATCAACTAATAGCTCAATGACTATGCTATATTCTGCTATGTTGTTTGTTGTTTGACCGAGACATATTCCATGAATAGAGACTAGCTCATCATTGGATGAATAAACAATGTAAACTTTGAAACGGGAACTATAAACTCAAAATGGGAACTCTAGCCAAAAAACTCCAAAAAAACATAAAAATAGTGCTAAAAACGAAAAGTGTTGATGCTGGAATAACACTTTTTTTTCTAAAGTAAATTTTCAACATGTTTTAAAAATGGCGGTGAAAACCTATTTTTTGTGCAAAAATTGTCCAAAAAACACCCTCAAAGCGAAAAGTGTTGATGCTGAAATAACAATTTTTTTCTCAAGGGAAAATTTTCAACATTTTGAAATAATGTCGTAAAAGATTTTATCATGATTCCAAAAACATTAAAATTTCAAAAAAATAAATTAAAAATTAAAACAATGAAAAAACACAAAACAAAAAACAAAAAAAAAATAAAAATAAAAATAACAAAACATAAATATATATATATATATATATATATTGGGAACCAATGACCTATCACAAGGAGTGCCTTAACAATGCACCCACTCACCATCAATCCAAAGCCCCATGGGCATAAATAGAAATATATAAAATAAATAAATAAATCGAATATATATCTATATATATATTAAAAAAAATGGTTAAAAAAAAACAAAATTAACCTATAAAATATAAGAATTAAAAAACTAAAAATATATATATAAACAAATAAATAATAAGAAAAACATATATATATATTTATATTTATATTGTAAAAAAATATATATATTGGCCAAAAAAAAAACAACTACTACTATAAAATTAAGTAAAAAAAAAAGCTAGATTAAAAAAAAAAAAAATAGAAAATTAACAAAACAAAAAAAATTAAAACTACTAAAATTAAGATTAAAAACATTTAAAAAAAACCTAAAACAACAAAAATATACTCAAATTAAAAAACAAAAAACAACTATAATATATATATATATATATATATATATATATATATATATAACCAAAAAAAAACAAAAAACATTTAGAATTTTTATTTCCGTATAATTTTTATTAAAAAAAAATTCAAAACAATTTTTAAAAAAATATTCTTTATTTAAAAAATAAAAATAAGAAAATTATTCATATTTTTGTTTTAAATAAACTTTTAATTTTTTTTTAAACATAATTTTTTTATTTAAATAATAATAATAATAATAATTAGAGTCTGCACACCCTCCGCCTAACAATATAGCTCCTCCGTGCAAGGCCGCGCCCCAGCGGGCGGCAGAGGGCGTGCAAAGTGTATTTTTTTTTTTAAATAAAAAAATTATGTTTAAAATATATATATATATATATATATTTAAAAAAATGCGTATAATTTTTGTTTTTTCTTTTAAATGTGTTTTTTTGTTTTTTAAATCAAACACATATATATATATTAAATAAAAAATAGATATTTGTTTTTAAATTTATATATATATATATATATATTTGAGTATTTTTTGTTTTTTTAAGTGTTTTTAATTTTAATTTTAGTAGTTTTTTATGTTTTTTTTGTTTATATATATATATATATATAAGTAATCAACATTTAAAAAATAAATAAAACAACTTGAAAATTCGTTAAGTAATCATGATTTCAAAAAAAATTGGACATAATAAATGTTAAAGTGTGAAAAATAAGCCCTCTAAAAAAAAGGTTGATGCCGCATCAACACGTTGCATCAACACATTTCAAATCAGCATGAAAATCACTAACATTTAAAAACAAATATTTATATTTGATACTTAAGAAAATCTAAAGTGTCAAAAATATGCTCCGAAAAAAAAGAAGTGTATTCTGCATCACCACTTTTCAAAATCGGGTCACTTTTTTGCTACCTCTATGAAACGGGTAATCGTAGCAGTTATTTAAAGTGTCAAAAATATGGTCCGAAAAAAAAGAAGTGTATTCTGCATCACCACTTTTCAAAATTGGGTCACTTTTTGTTGCCTCTATGAAACGGGTAATCGTATCAGTTCCCGTTTCAAAGTTTACATTGTTAATAGAACCCAGGTTGCGGAAGATAAATTTTGAGTAATACAACCAGTGCCATCAGCAAAGCCAATGTAAGTCTGAGAGAACGTTGACATCTGCAAATCAAGTGTAAAAACGAGATAAGCAGGAGAAGTAGTAGAAAATGTAAAAAACATTAACTGTCACACATACCTAGAAAAATGGTAAATAATGTACAGATCTTCACCAAAATTTTATGCAAAATATTTCTTTAGGTAAAGACCATTTATGGGCTTTCCCAAAGGAATACCATCATAATCAACCGGCTCATAGGCGCCTTTAGCTAATACACGTTTTATGATGTAAGGGCCATGCCACATGGATTCAAACTTTCTAGCACCTAGCTTGTCATGAGCCTGATCATAAACCAAGACTAGGTCACCTTTTGAATATGAATGAGGATTAACATTTTGGTCAAACTAAGCTTTGACATGTTTTTGGTGAGCCTCACTAGCCAATACGGCATCACAACAATTTTCATCTAAATGAGCTAAATGTACAAAGTGTTCTTCGTCTGCAGAGGTAGCAGGTAATAATTCGATAGCTAGTTTTAGGGATGGGATTTCACATTCAATGGGTAATATTGCTTCCAAACCATAAACAAGTTGGAAAGGAGTAAAATTGGTCAATGTTTTTACAGTAGTACGGTAAGCCCACAATGTTGAAAAGAGCATAAAATGTAGTTTCCTTTATGCATACCAACTATTCGTTTAATCATATTGGTTAAAACTTTATTAGCAGCTTTGACCTGACCATTAGCTTGTGGATAATACAGAGTAGAGCTATCATGGCGAAGGCCAAGTTGTGCGAATAGTTCGACCATCATAAAGTTACGAAAATGACTACCGTGGTCTGTAACAATAGCTTGTGGGACACCAAACCGAGCAATCACATGATTGAAAATGAAAATTGTTGCAGTTTCATCGTCGTCTCTATATGTAGGGATCGCCTCGGCCCTTTTTGTAAAGTAATCGACTACAAGGATAATATGTTCCCCGACTGAGTGAGTATTACAAGTGACGAAGTCGATGCCCCATTTGGCAAAAGAACATACAGTTACGATAGGGTGAAGGGGAGTTGGAGGTGCTCGCATTTTGTGATCATATATTTGGAAATTATGGCATTTGCGAACTGTAATAATGCAATCTTGAAACATTGATGGCTAAAAATAGCTAGCACGTAATATCTTTTGGGCAGTAGAATACTAGGACATGTGACCACCACATGCTCCAGAATGGCAGTCATTTAATGTTTTTTTGGCCTCTTGAAAAGTCAAACAATGCCGGAATATAGAATCGACACCACGATGGTAAAGAGTGTCACCAATAATATTGTGTTGTTGGGATTGGTATCGGATTTGATGACAATCAATTTTGGATAACTTAAACCTAAAATTTTGTGTTTGGAGATATATAACGACATCTCCATACCATGGATCTGACGTACTAATAAGAAAGTGAGATTCGTCAGCAAAAGAATCTTCTGCTGCAGTTTCTATATTAGTATGAGGAAAGTCACGCAATAGTTCGACGAAAATCAAAGATTTCTTTGATTTGGATTTTTCAAATTCCAAATCAAACTCTTGTAAGATAATTATCCACTTGGAGTATTTTCCCCCTAGCAATTGTTTAGTGAGAATGTACATCATAGGGTTGCAATCTGAAATTACAGTTGTTTTTCAGAGAAGTATATAGTGACGGAATCGTTGAACAGCTTGCACAGCTGCCAAGGCTAGCTTCTCCACATGTGCGTATTTAATCTCGATTTTAGTGAGACTCCTACTCAATTAGTAAATCACATGTTCGCTACTAGAATCATCATCTTGGACTAACACCATGCCAATGGTGGCATTGGACGCATCTAAGTATAGAAAGTCATCTCGATGATAATCAGGTGGATGCAATAATGACGCATTAGTCAGTGCATGTTTTAATGCATCAAAAGCTTTATCAGCAAGCCCATCCCAAAAAAATGGAATGCTATTTTACAACAGTCAAGTAAAACCCTGGGTTAGTTCAGCATAATTGTGGATGAATCTACGAAATTTTTTTCTTTCCCTTGCAAAATGTGGAGTTGAGTAAGGCTAGAAGGAGTATGAAAATTCAGAATTGCCTCTACCTTGAGGGGGTTGACATGAATGCCTTCTTTTGAAATGATGAAACCTAGAATTCAACCTGATTGCACACAAAACAAATTTGTGCAGATTCAAGCGAATATTGTAGTGCCTGCACCTAATGAAAATTGCTTTCAAGTGTAACAAGTGATCTTTCCTTTTCATTGAATGAGATGGTAGGTCATCTAAATAAGGTTGAACAATATGCTTGATATCGTGGAATGCATAAGACATTGCTCGCTGAAAAGTCGTGCCAACATTTTTTAGGCCAAATGGGAGTTTGTGATAAGAAAAAGTTCCCCATGGGAATATAAATGTGGTTTTATATTGATCGACAAGGAGTATGTTTATCTAATTGTAGCCAGAAAATCCATCCATGAAGGAAAAAATTTCATTTCCGGCACAGTCATCGACAATTTGGTCGATATACGGAGTTGGATAATTGTCCTTGGGACAAGCTTTATTAATATCTCGATAATCAACACATACTCGAACAGTGCCTTATTTTTTATTAACAGGCACAATATTTGATACCCAATGAGTCAAAGGAACAGAGTAAATGAATCCCGCTTTCAACAATTTTTCAACCTTAGTCTTGATAACAGAAGTTTTTCATGGATGTATAGGACGTAATCATTGTCTAACTGGCTTAACAACCGGAGAAGTTTTTATTTCATGTACAACTATGCTAGGGTCGATTCCTAGCATTTCTTCATATGACTAGGCAAAGATGTCACGAAATTCCTTAAATAGGGATTTGTAAGTTTGGATCTCTTCTAAAGAGCAAGAAGCTCCTATATGAATATGTTAATTTATCTTGGGTTTCACTGAGATGTCTATAGGTATCGTTGCCGATATGTTCCCTAAATTCTATTCAGAATTGGAAGAAAGGGTAGATATTGGACATTGAGGATCACTAAGGGTCTCAGATGAAAACATAGACGAGAAATTATTCTCAATTTTTTCAAAGGATGGAAAGAAAATTGAACGATGATGAGTATCATTCCATGGCATTTCGTCCAAGGTTATAACTTCCATAATCCCTTCATCAGTTAAAAAATTTGTGTTATAAGGTTAGGCATAAGGATTGGTTCCAAGCATGAAAAATGAGAATATTCATCAATAATAGTATTCATTTTATTGTCTTTAGACGTTGATGAGTTGGAAAAATACTAAGTTGCCTCATAGGCTAACTCAAAAGGGCTACGACGCATTTCGTCGCCATATAAGATCATTTCTGATTCTGAAGGTACTTTCCATGGATCTCCCGATTCGAAAGTAATTGATGTAATTATGTTAATCTAGGCATCATTATGAAGGAAACTGGTTGGAGGGAATGCAAAGTTCCCATCAAAGAGAAGACTTTGAGAAGACCAAAACCAACTTCTTCATATGGAGTCATTGATTTTCCAACAAATGGGATACTACCAGTGGAATTAGGGTCTGAGGTATAGTAGGACAATTGGTCTACTTTCAAAATTATTCCTTTGTGAAGAAACATAATCATCCTAAAATATGACAAGACTATTGTTGCCATGGCATAAGTCTGGCTCCGACCAAGCAAAAAGTTATAGTCAACTTGAGCTTCAACAACCTCAACGTCTATTGCAACCATTTTTCCCTCTAATTCGATTGGAAAGTCATTTAAAAGTCCATACGGACGAGAACCTCTTCCATCAAAGGCTTTCAAAGTCGTGGGATATTGATTGATTGTCGGAGAACCCAAAGCTTTCCAACAAGTGATGGACATAAGATATGTCGATGCTCCTTCATCAATCACAATTCGAAAAACTCATTGAGTTTTGACATGAACTGGTATTTGAAAGGCCAATTGGTGTGGGAGATTTGGGACATGATTTTCGAGATCGAAAATAATAAAATTGGAGTCATGAGGATCTACTGCTCCTATGGTTGATAATAATAATTTCCTTTGTGTTGGGAAAGTTTGTATCACTTCAAGGGAAGACATTGTCGAAGGTGACATAGCCAAATCTTCGATGATGTTATAGTTCTGAGCAGCCCTAACATGAGGATTAAAGGCTGACTTTCAAAGCATACCCTTAGGAGGTGGATGAATTATCATATCAGGGTTTGGTTTTTCAATATGCAACGGTTCAGAAGAAGGAGGAGTAGATGTGGAAGTTTGACCAGCTGGACTGGAGTCATCTCCATCTTCAACAAGACTCTTTGACGTGTAATATTTGGATCTCGTTGCTACCATAACTTTGGAAGACATCATCATGATATATGTCGATGCAGATGAGGTGGATTGGTCATGAGAAACCATTGTACTGTCTTGGGGATGAAAAGGATCCTTTAAAACAGTAGGTGTGGGTGAACTTTTGACGAATTTGGAAACTTTGGCATGATGTGGGCACTCCTTGGTGTAATGATCTTCCTCATAAATTAGGCAAGGATACAGAGATTTCTTCTTTTCATCAGACGGTTCATTCTTGTTTGATTTCTCCTTAGAACGAGTTGTTGGAAATAATACTGAGAGGGGGGGTGAATCAATATTATCAGATCAATAATTTAATTTTCAAAACTAATTTGTATACGCTACTTCATCTTAGTGAACTAGCGTGTATACACAACTGTACTTAATGCAACCAGCATATATGCAGATATCTTTTGATTTACCCAAATTATCATGCATTGATCTTTAACCAGTATATCAGGAATTCATTAGTTAGTGCAGTAAAAACAGAATGAAGCAACACACATGAACACCAAGATATAAGGTGGAAACCCAATGTGGGTGAAAACCACCTGCTGCTGTCATTTTTGTCTTCTTTTAATAATAAGAGAATTATGTTTACAATTTTTGTACTTCTGCAGTCTTATACCAGTACGCAGGCTTCTACCTGCAGAAGACTACAATCTTCTCTCGTTCTCCAGCTTCTACTGGAAGGGAGCTACAACCCCCTAGCTCTTGTACATCTGATATACTTACTAGTACATAGATGCCGGCCTACAGAAAGCTAAAACCTTCTCTTTTCTTCCAGGGACCACGTTTCATAAATTTTCAAACTGGATCCATCAACAACATCATTCAATTATCAAATATATCTGCATCAACCAATCTCCTTTTGAACCAACCACAATCGAATCAATAAATCACTTTAACAACCCATCAATCTGATCATTCAAAATGTTGTCACCAGAATACAGTAACCAAAACCCAAGCCAGAACCCAGAACATTGTAACAGCAAACAGAAGCAATTAAGACATATTTTATAAGGCATACGCTACTCCATGTGTCGAACCTACATGCATACGCGCTTTCCTCAAAGCGAACCAGCGTACAGATCTACAAATCAAATTTATGATGTACACGCTGCTTTGATATGCAGAACCAGCATTTATATGCTCCTTTTCTAAAGTGAACCTGCGTACAGATCTGTAAATGATGATGTAAACATAACAACTATTCCAGACTTCAGTCATACCCAGATCATCATATTTACAGACTACAACATGCGCCAGTTATTCAGATACATGATCAAACTACATAAAGACAGTTCACTTCAAGCCTTAAGATCCCGATACATCATTAGATCTTATCCTTCATCAAATGCTAAGGTTCATCATTGGTTCAGATCAAGCACAGCACCATAAGCCAATAACCTTCATATTAGACCTCACACTTCATCAGATATTCGATACTTGCACACATTGGCCTAATGATCTTCTCCTCCTTTTATAGCTTGTAGGCCTTTCTCAATACCATGGACCAAAACCACTTAGGACCAATACCTTGGACCAAATACCTAGGGTCAATACCTCGAACCCGATACCTTGGACCAATACCGTGGACCAAATACTTCGCGCCAAAAATTTATTTTTCCAAGGTATATGCGATTTTCCTTATGTGAAAGTGCGTGTGCACGTATACGTGACTTGTATACAGTGAACCTGCGTGTATACTTAGCTTGGTCAGTGGTGAACCTGCGTATACCTCTCTTTCTTCATTCTATGAAGACTGGTCTGTAATTCTTTGTTGTTTACATGCTATACTGTGATCTTTTATCTGAGTGAGTTGCCTTCTGAACTGATTCCTTGAAGCTGCCATGCATTTCATCACATTTGTAAACACTACTGCCATGCATTCTATCACATCTGATATCTCTTCTGTAGATTCATCTAGTTCCCATATACACAAGAGTTGCTCTGCTACAAGAGGGTTTCCATCAAGTACGACACATACATCATAATGCCAACAATCTCCCCCTTTGGACTTGATGGCAACAACAACCACACCAAGTCACTCTCCCCCTTTGTCATCAAGGGCAAAGGGTCATGCTCCCCTTGAGTGCATGCTGAATTCTCTGATATGCTAAAGTGTGTTGATTGAGCTCTGATCAAGTCCATGCTCCCCCTGAGCATAAGAAAATTCTACAAAAAGATGTTCTAAAAGAAGAACATGACTCTATACATACATCACAAATGACCTTCCTATCACCAGTGACTCATACATACATCCATCTCCCAACCAAGTGGGGATATACCAAATTTGACTCATCCACCAAACCAAGTGGGGATATACAAAATTTGACTCATCCACCCAACCAAGTGGGGATATACCAAATTTAACTCATCCACCCAACCAAGTGGGGATATATCAATTGTTAATACATGGCAAAAACAAGAAACATTACATCATCCATCCCATGCATAGTGGGGTTACAAATTAGGTCTTTTCATGACTGTTACATTAAAAGATATACATGACGTATATAACAGAGACCAAATATCTTAAACAAGACCATGATAGTCATCAGCAACTATCATCAGCAGCATCTGTCAATAGAATCCAAACTAGAAATCTATATATGTCCATCATTAGTTCCCAAAATATCATCAACCATGTTCTCCCCCTGAACCTGTTCCACCTGTTCACTGTCAGATCTGATGATTTGAAAATCACTCGTGAATGATCTCAATTAATTAATGAAGGTATTACGGACCCATGTGTTGGGGTGTGCCTATGTTATTTTAAGCAACGGATCGATAATATTGTGAAATACACAAGAACTTGGAACAGTAAGAGAAACCAGTAAGCAAATACAAGAAAACACAACAAATTTAATAAGGAGTTCACCCAATCCTCTTGGGTTACGTCTCCTAGTCCAACCTTCAGTGGTGGCCTTTTTTATTGTGCCTTAAAGCAAATATTTTACAATAAGGAGGTCAATTTGAGTCTCACTTAATAGAGAATGATCAGTAGGATTGTGCTTGGATCCCCCAAGTCTCTAGGGTACACAAACTCCCCTTACTGAATCTCGACCTCGACTAGTCTCTGTGGTATGAGTCCAATTTGGTACTCAATACTTGACAGGTCTATACAAAGGAGTTGCTTGAACCTCTCAAGCCTTCTCTAGAGTTCACAGGCTCTCAGACTCTCTCTGTTCTGTCTGCTCGATGCTACCTTTGCTCTGTAGGTCAACTCGGCTTCCCTGTTCTCTGCAATTCACTTCTTTTTCTCTACTTCTGTTCCCTCTGCTCTTTGTTTATTCGTGGCTTAAATCCAATCTACTCTCTAATTGTTCATTTCCTCTTCCTGGCTCTCTGGATCGCCTGCCTCGGTCCGCTGGAATTCCCCTGCTCTGCGTCATCATCGCTGTGTAACGCTGCACAGAGAGGTGGCCACTTGTCGCCTTACGAACTGAGTGTCAGTTTTCTTTAAACAGTTGTTATTTCCATTACTCCAGGATTTTCCCGCGAAACTAATTCTTCTGCCAGCTCATCGGTCATGTCGGACCTCAAATTTTTATGTGCCTTAGTCTATTCCCCATCGAATTTGGTCATCCATCGAGTTAATTCTCCATCGTTAATCTGGAGCCTCCAGATCCTACAGTCTCCTTCTATATCGCGTGAATAAGTTACTCGACCATTACTCATGCGATGTAAGTGGTTTTCTCTCTCATCCGCTAGACACGTGTTGCCCGGTGTGTGGCATCGCGTTGAACTCGGCCAATCCCGCTTACGGCTCGAAGTGCACGCGATATCTTGCCGGTTTTGGACACGGGACCTGCCTTCTGATGATTTCCGCATGATTTCCTGTTTTCCTCGTGACCGAGCGCTCGGGGCTTTCCTTCACTGAGAGTTTTGCCCTGCGATACGCGATTTGCGCTAATCGCATATTAGAAACTACCTCTTTTTCTGGATCTGGGCTTCCGATTGCCAATTTGCATCCATGCGCGGTCTCCATGGGCCAACGGTCAACGCGCTTTGACCGAGGGTCCTTGTTGTTCCATGCTGGCCACAAATTGCCATTGTTCAGAGGTCATTCTTGATAAGCTCTTTATTCATGAGATTTTGAAGCCTGACATAATTTGAAAGAGTTCTTGGAAATATTTAAGGATCCAATTTGGATCACGGCCTTCCCACTAAAAAAGCTTTTGGACCACCAAAAGTTGGTTTTCAAGTATCAACTATGTGAGGTTATAGCTGTCTCACTTGTCCAATCTCTATCCATTTTTCACTACTTGGCTTTGAACCCTTGAGTCCAATCCTGAGGTACTCAACATCTCCCCTGCACATCGTCCTCACCTTCCTGTCCAGAACTGTGTCTTCCTACAGTTCATTGAGATATTCAGGTAACAGATCATCAATAAAAGGCAATTGACTCTGCTCTTCGGGATCTTCAATTAACGAAGGTTTAAATAGTGTTAGACCCCTATACTATTAGTGTAACCCCTTATTGTTATTAGTACAACCCACTTATTATATTTATGTACCCATGTAGTGCCCATATTGTTACTGTTGTGCACCATAGAAACCCACTATTGTTATTATTGTGCCCTTACATTATTATTGTTATGTCGGCTCTGATTATGTTATGACCCCTTAGACTCCTACATATAGAAACGAGGTCTTTTCATTTGTATCATCCAAGAATTGTTCTTTTTTTTAATGTAAAGGAGGTTGCCCCCTCGAAGAGGCTGAATTCTAAGGTGTTGATCTATCTTTTCTATCTTTTTCTTGAGCTGGTTTCATAACATTTGGTAGCAGAGCTTTGGATTCTAGGGTTTCGCTGCTCCAAACATGTCATCATGGAATTTTCGCTATAACTTTTTTTCTGCGACGTTTCAGAAGTTGCAAAAAGAACCCATTTGATAAGAAATCACGCTGAACCTCGGGTCTGAAAGGAAGTTGGTCTTTTTGCAGACTCCTTAATTACATTCCAAACAAGTGACCTGGGGAAAAGCGTCATAACTTTCTCTTTGGGGATCGGATTGAAATTTCGTAAGAAGGTATAGAAATAGGACGGATTGTAGTTTCTTGTATGCATTTTTCAGATCCAAAGGTTGAAATAGTGACTCGTGGCACGTCGTACAAGTTCGCTCTACTGAACTAGTCTATAATCAAGTCACTATGGGAGATTTCGCATAACTCTTCCTTGGAGAATCCAATTTGGGTCAGACTTGTGGCATTGGAAAGAGGACACAGAGGGCTACTGTAGGTCACAAATTCAAATCTAGATGATTGGAAAGTACAGAGATACATCAGAGGCAATATCGAGCTCCTACAAAGTGAAAAAGGGTGTGTAGATTTTCTTAAATTTTTGCTTAAGCTTGGTTTGAAAATTTATTTTGAAGGAATTCAAAGGGCATAGTATAGCATTATTATCGGTAACTGATGCCCCTAGGAAAGAAAATGCAAACACCTAGTAAGGAACCTGAAAACTCTAGCATGACTCATGTAGAAAATGAAGAAACGCAACATGATATATCAAAATTACAAGACCAAGTGCAACAACTGTCCCTTACACAAAAAGGAATAGAATCTAAGATGGATGGTTTAAAGAAAGGCGTAGAAGCTAAGATGGATTGTTTAAAGAAAGGTGTAGAAGCTAATATGAATGACGTGGAAGATAAGATGGATGATTTGAAGATAGATTTGAAGACAGACATGGAAGAATTGAAAATAAATATGAATAAGTTGCTACAAGAAAGGGTCACTAATGGTGAAAGGGTAGTAAAGGAAGCTCATGATGAGAACAAAAGAAATGTTAATCATGATTCCATAGACTCTAATGTTGGATCAAAGACCCACCATATTCCAAAGATTGATATGAGGAAGTTTGATGGCAAGGATCCCGCAACATGGATATTACAGATGGAGCAATTTTTCGATCTCAATAATGTGCAAAACACACAAAAGGTACGTATTGCAACTTTATATTTGGAAACAAATCAGTTTATATGGTATCAATGGCTTTTCTCTCGTAAACAATTTATCACTTGGGAAATTTTTACGGAAGAATCGATAGCACATTATGAGGATACAAAAAGCAACACTTTTTTTAGCCAATTGATAAGTCTCAAACAAAAGGGTTCAATAATGGAGCACATTGAGGAGTTCCAAAAATTGAACATAAGGGTAAAAGATATTCTAGAGGAGCATAGGATTGATGTGTTCATAGGGTCTTTAAAGGATACATCTAACATGATGTCGCGGAACCTGATTCATTAGATAAGGCATTCAGGTTAGCAAGAAAAATGGAAAGCAAAATTATGGCAACCAGGAAGCATACCACTCACAACTATAAAGACGGAAGTGTTGTTGCTGCTAGTCTTCCACAACCTATAAGGTTGACACCACAATAATTGGAAGAAAAAAGAGCAAAAGGGCTTTGTTACAGTTGTGATAGCAAATACACTAAAGGTCATAAGTGTGTTGAGAAGAAATTATTCTACATAGATTGTGAAGAGGAAGAAGAAAAGGAGCAAGAAAGGTCAAAAGAAGAGGATATACTCCAGGAACAAAGCCTAGATAAAGAAGAAATGAATCAGACCATATCTTGTAAAGCATTGGCAAGAATTACCACTCCTCAAACTCTCAAGATAGAAGGACATATCAAGAATAAAAAGGTGCAAGAAGTGAAAGATCACATCAAGAAAGAAGAAATGAATCCAACCATATCTTGTAATTCATTGGTCAGAATTACCACTTCTCAAACTATCAAGATAGAAGGGCATATCAAGAAGAAAAATGTTCAAGAAGTGAAATATCACATCGAGCATCAAGAAATGAGTCCGACCATATCTTGTAAAGGATTGGAAGAAATTACCACTCCTCAAACTCTAGAGATAGAAGGACATATCAAGAAGAAAAAGGTTCAAGTAGTGAAAGATCACATCGAGCATCAACAACAAGCTCTCCAACTTTTAAAGGAAAAGGCCACTCCCGTACAAAATCAAATGAAACAACAGGTAGATCAACATCGTAGTGAAAAATGTTTTGATGTAGGTGATTGGGTATTTTTACTGCTACATCTCAAGCAAGCTATTTATGAGAAGGAAATGTTGGCAATACTACATGCACTTAAAAAATGGCGACCTTACCAAATGGGAAGACTCTTCAAGGATAAGGATGTGGAAGCATTTCTTTGTGCTATTTCTATTATCCAACCAGATTGGATAAACGAAGCAAGGTATGAATGGAAGAAGTATGGCCACTTATTCAAAAGTTGCAAAAGATCCCAATTCAAACAGTATTTCCAGAAATTGAAGAGGAAGGAAAAATCATATTGGAACCTGGAGTAGTCACAGAAACAAGAACTCGTCAGCTACGAAATCGATCAATTTCAGAGTATCTCATCAAGTGGAAGAACTTACCCGCTGAAGATTCCACATGCGAGGACAAGAATTTTATACAGAAGCATCAAGAACTACTCAAGCGTTGAGGACAATGCTTTTTGAAGGTGAGGGGCATGTTAGGCCCCTATACTACTAGTGTAACCCCTTATTTTTATTAGTACAACCCACTTATTATATTTATGTACCCATGTAGTGCCCATATTGTTACTATTGTGCCCCATAGAAGCCCACTATTGTTATTATTGTGCCCTTACATTATTATTGTTATGTCGGCTCTGATTATGTTATGACCCCTTAGACTCCTATATAGCAAGGAGGTCTTTTCATTTGTATCATCCAAGAATTGTTCATTTATGTAATGTAAAGGAGGTTGCCCCCTCGAAGAGGCTGAATTCTAAGGCGTTGATCTATCTTTTCTATCTTTTTCTTGAGCTGGTTTCATAACAAATAGTCTCAAGTTGTCTGCATTAATGACTGAGTAGATGTGCATGTAAGCTGGTAAATCAGGGCGAAAATCATTCTCACCAATTTTCTCAAGTATCTTGAAAGGTCCATACCTTATTGGCTTTAGCTTTTTACCTTCACCTTGCATTCTGTCTTTGCTGATATACAGCCAAACTTGATCACCAACTTCGAAACTATGCTCCATCTGATGCTTGTCATGCCTTGCCTTGTATTTGGCTTGGCTCTTTTCCAGCTGTTCATGTACTGCCCGGTGAATCTCTTGGATTTTTTCAATGAACTTGGTTGCCTTGTCCACATCATTGTGTCCATCAACTACTATGTCTTTACCAAAGACAAAATCCAAGGGAGACCTTGGTGTGAAACCAAAACAGGTCTCAAAAGGAGATCTCTGTGTAGAAGAATGTTTTTCTCGGTTGTAAGCATGTTGCACATAACACAAATGTTCATCCCAAAGTTTGGGATGCTTGTTGCAATAGCCTCTGAGCAACTGGATCATTGTCCTGTTGACTACTTCTGTCTGGCCATCTGTCTGTGGATGAAAGGTTGTGCTTTTCTTCAGTTTGGTGTCCATCAGTTCCCACAGACTCGACCAAAACTTCCCAACAAATCGGGTGTCTCGATCAGATACAATGGAAGTGGGTAATCCAAAATGAACCCATACATGCTGAAAGAACAACTTTGTAGTTTGTTCAGCTATAATTTGTTTATTACAAGGTATCGAAAATAAACATTTTGATGAACCTATCCACAACAACATATAAATATTCATGACCTTTCCTAGATTTAGGCAGTCCTCCAACAAAGTCCATGGAAACACTTTCCCAAGGATGAGAAGAAACTAGCAATGGAGTGTACAAGCCTAATTTTCTATTGATGGGCTTTCTTTTAGCACACATGGTACACCCTCTTACATATCTAGAAACTATCTCATTCATTTTTGGCCAATAACAAAATCTTTGCAGCTATGCAACCGTTTTACTTACACCAAAGTGACCTGATATTAGAGAAGTGTGTGCTTCTCGAATTATCTTTACTCTTTCAGTTTTCGGAATGCATAGCTTCCCACAATGATACAAGAGTTGGTCCTTAATGTGATAATCCAATTTTTCTACTCGTTTGCCTTGACTTAAAATTGCATATACATCTTTGAAATCTATATCTTGAGCATATTGTTCAATTTGGCTCTCATGCAGTACTGAATTATGCTTAAGTATAGTGGATGCATTTATAATAGGTCTAGACAACATATCTACAACTTTATTGTGTATGCCCTTTTTATATTTGATGACTAAGTGAAACTGTTGTAGAAAACCCATCCACCTATAGTGTCTTGATTGCTGCAACATAGTTTGGGAGTGTAGATATTGAAGTGGTTGATGATCAGTATGTATGACTGTCTCTTTTGCCCATTAAGTAATGTTTCCACTTTGTTATGCTCTTAACCTGCAAGACGATACTAGAATACTAAATATGCGAAGAAATATACCCAGAAAATAGAACAATGAGAAATAACAACAAGTATTTTATTATTTAGAAAGCAATGTTCACTTGCCTCTTCGAGGGGGTAGTCTCCACTAGAGCTGAGCTCGATACAAAATAAGACACGATGCTCCTCGAGGGGAGTCTCTATCCTTTATATAGGATTCATACATGCAATACCATGGGGCAATACCATGGTTCTTATTAATATCATCTATCTAATACCATGGCCCATTTGCAACTAACTGTGGTCCCTTCATTAAATGTGGGTTAACCACTTACAATTATTAATATGGGCTTTATTGATTCTTTACTTAACTATAACTATGACTCAATCCTATTACATAAATAAGGGGGTTAGGGTGGGACCCTAACACACTTTTTCACACTTTGTGCTAATGCATACAATTCTTTATCATATGTTGGATAGTTAACTACTGTAGAATTAAATGTCTCAGAATGATAACATATGGGTTTATTGTGTTGTATCAACACTGCTCCCATGGCATAGTCGTTGGCATCCATTTGGATCTCAAATGGTCTTTGAAGATCAGGGAGTGCTAGTACTGGTGTTGTACTAATCTTTTCTTTCAAGGTGTCGAAGGCTTTATTGACTCTTTACTTAACCATAACTATGACTCGATCCTATTACATAAATAAGGGGGTTAGGGTGGGACCCTAACACACCTTTTTCACACTCTGTACTAATGCATACAATTCTTTATCATATGTTGGATAGTTAACTAATGTAGAATTAAATGTCTCAGAATGATAACATATGGGTTTACTGTGTTGTATCAACACTGCTCCCATGGCATAGTCGTTGGCATCCATTCGGATCTCAAATGGTCTTTGAAGATCAGGCAGTGCTAGTACTCGTGTTGTACTAATCTTTTCTTTCAAGGTGTCGAAGGCTATCTGTTGTTTGCCTCCCCACTGAAACACCTTGTTCAATCCTGTTAAAGCATGTAAGGGAGTTTCAATTAAGGAAAAGTTAGAAATGAACTTTCTCCAATATTGTGCTGCTCCTAAGAAGCTTCTAACTTCTGTAGCAAATTTGGGTATAGGCCAATTTATAATGACTGCCACCTTAGAGGGATCTATCTTCAATTCACCACCCCCTACTATATGACCCAGATAATTCAAAGATGTTTTGCCAAATTCGCATTTTGAGAGTTTAACACAAAGTTTTTCTCTTTTCAAAACATCTAGCGTCTGCTTAACATGCTTTAAATGTTCTTCTCACGTTTTGATAAATATAAGAATGTCATCCATATATACAATAACAAAATCATCAAGAAAAGGTCTGAGTACATCATTCATTATTCTCATGAAAGTAGCAGGAGCATTAGTTAAGCCAAAAGGCATAACCAGCCACTCATACAATCCATGCTTTGTTTTGAAAGAAGTCTCCCATGCATCTTGTTCTGCAACTCTGACCTGATGATATCCACTATGCAAGTCTAACTTGGAAAAATAAACAGCTTCTTTCAATTGATCTAATAGGTCATCTATGCGAGGAAGGGGGTAACAGTTTTTTATCGTTATCTTATTCAGTGCTCGGTAATCAATGCACATTCTCCACGATCCATATTTCTTTCTCACCAAAACAATTGGAGACCCACATGGTGATGTGCTAGGTTTGATGAATCCCTTCTCGAGCAACTCCTGCACCTGCTTCTTGATTTCTACATTCTCTAAAGCGGACAACCTGTACATTCCGATGTTAGGCAATGGAGCATCTTGCTACAAATTAATATCATGCACTATTTCCTTTTTGGGTGGCAGAACTTTAGGTTCTTGAAACAAGATATCATATTCTGAAACAACTTTTTCTAAATCAGCTTGTTGTTTAGCATCATAGCCCTCAAACACATTGGTTTTATCAGGTTTCTTTTCCTTTACAACCATCAGTAAAAATTGTTTGCATGAATTTACAATTCATTTCATCTGCCCTGAGTTTATGAGAGTATAATTATTCTTGAGCTTATGAGCTCTTACAAAGTATTCGATTCCATCTTTAACGAGTAGATACTTGTTCTCAGCTCTATAGAAAATAGCTTTTCTATCATACAAGTAAGGACTTCCTAAAACAATTCCACATAGATCCAGAGGAACTATATCTAACTCAACCTCATCTACAAATGTTGACCCAAAAGAAAACTTAAGTTTACATTGTCTAGTCACTTGTAGTTGTGCTTTATCACTTAACCAACCCAATGGGTATGGTTTCTTGTGAGGTGTAGTAAGTAATCCCAACTTCTTTACAATTGCTTCAGAAATTAATTTACTTGTGAGCCACTATCAAACAAAGTATCAATCTTTTGATGCTTGGAAATAACTCGAATATGGAAAAGCTCATTTCTTTTTCTCTCATTTTCCTCATCATTAATATATTTTTGCAGAATTACTAGTAGATGCTTCAGAATTTTTACCTTTTATACCTGTGGCTGCAATGGTTGTTTCATCTCCTGAGTCTGATCCCAAATATTTCTGAATAGCTGCAGCAGTCTTCTTCTTCTTGCCCTCGAACTTCTTAGGTCTCAGCTTTAGATGTAGAATCCAACAATTCTCTTCATCATGCCCATCCTTCTTACAGTGAGTGCATGAAGACTTGCTTTTCTGTGCAGTGTTAGCCTTACTCTCTTTCCATTTTTGTTTTCTTTTCTCCTTATTCTTTCTTGCAATGGGCTTGGATGATCCTCCAACTTTGGGTTCCCATTCTTTAGCTTCTAGATGTGTAGCTTGGACAGATACCTCATCTATACTAGTGGGATTAAACGTGAGGATAGTATGCCTCATGTAGCTATGTAGACCACCTATGTACTTCAACAGAGTCTCAGGTGAGTCTAATGAAATTCCTAGAATCAAAGCTCTCTTCCTAAATTCTTGGGGGTAACCCTGTACACTTTGCCCTTTCAATTGGCAAAGAGTTTGCCAGCTCATCATGGCTTGTTGCATGTAAGCTAGTGGATATAACTACTTTTTTATTGCAAAAACAAATTCATTCCAGACAGAAAGAATCTTACCATGTTTCTTCATGTCAGCTTGTGTCCTGCCTTCCCACCATACCAAGGCAGTGCCTCCGAGGCGTAGGCTGGGTAGCTAAATCTTACTCTTGTCTAAGTCAATACTCTGCACTCTGCAATAAACATCAATTTGTCTGATCCAATTATCCAACTTCTCTGCATTCAACTCTCCATCATATATTGGTAAATCAAATTTGACATCTAATTTGATCAAAGATGTCTTCTTTTTATTTTCAGGGCTATTAGGAGGTGTGAGAAAGCTTTCTTCTTTCCCTTTGCCTCTTGAGTGGTCATGGATGAGAGACTCTTCTTCTCCTTTATCTTTCTTGGAGCCTGATGAGTCCTCATCTTTATGTTTCCTAAAACCCCTATACATTTCCTCTACCATGGACCTCATGGCCAGCAAACTATCTATGAATTGAGGGTCTGGCCCCAAGGGACTTTCCTCTGACATTTTCTTCTGAGGATAGACTCTTCCAATTTCCGGGTTAGTCTTAACCAACTCTCCTTCTCCTAATTTAAGCTTTGATCTAGTTAACATTCAACAACAAAATCCAGCACAAGCTTGTCTAACCTTAAACAACCTAAAGCTATGATACCACTTGATCTGAAAATCACTTGTGAATGATCTCAGTTAATTAATGAAGGTATTACGGACCCATGTGCTGGGGTGTGCCTATGTGTTTTAAGCAACGGATCGATAAGATTACGAAATACGCAGGCACTTGGAACAGTGAGAGAAACATAGTAAGAAAATACAAGAAAACACAACAAATTTAATAAGGAGTTCACCCAATCCTCCTGGGCTACGTCTCCTGGTCCAACATTTAGTGGTGGCCTTTTCTATTGTGTCTTAAAGCAGATATTTTACAATAAGGAGCTCAATTTGAGTCTCACTTAACAGATAATGATCAGTAGGATTGTGCTTGGATCTCCCAAGTCTCTAGAGTACATAGACTCCCCTTACTGAATCTCGACCTCAACTGGTCTCTGTGGTATGAGTCCAATTTGGTACTCAATACCTGACAGGTCTATACAAAGGAGTTGCTTGAACCCATCAAGCCTTCTCTGGAGTTCACAAGCTCTCAGACTCTCTCTGTTCTATCTGCTCGATGTTGCCTTTTCTCTGCAGGTCAGCTCGGCTTCCCTGTTCTCTGCAATTCACTTCGTTTTCTCTACTTCTGTCTCCTTTTCTCTTTGTTTGTTCGTGGCTTAAAGCCAATCTGCTCTCTGACTATTCATTTCTCTTCCCAGCTCTCTGGATTGCCTACCTTGGTCCGTTGGAATTCCCCTACTCTGCGTCATCATCGCTTTGTAACACTGCACAGAGAGGTGGCCAATTGTTGCCTTACGAACTGAGTATCAGTTTTCTTTAAATGGTCGTTATTTCTGTTACTCTAGGATTTGCCCACAAAAATGATTCCTCTACGAGCTCATCGATCATTCCGAACCTCAAATTTTTATGTGCCTCAATATATTTCCCCGTTGAATCTGGTCATCCATCGAGTTAATTCTCCGTCGTTGATCTAGAGCCTCCAGATCCTACGGTCTACATCTATATCACACGGGTAAGTTTCTCGATCGTTACTCACGCGATGTAAGTGGTTTTCTCTCTCATCCGTTAGACACGCGTCGCCCCGTGTGTGCCATCATCTAAACTCAGCCAAACCTGCTTACCACTCGAAGTGCACACGATATCCTGCCAGTTTTGGGCGTGGGACCCGCCTTCTGACGATTTCCGCGGAGTTACCTATTTTCCTTGTGACTGAGTGCTCAAGGCTTTCCTTCACTGAGAGTTTTGTGCTAATCGTGTATGAGAAACTGCCTCTGCTTTTGGATCTGGGCTTCTGATTGCTAATTTACGTCCATGCGCGGTTTCCATGGGCCAACGGTCAGCGCGCTTTGACCGAGGGTCCTCGTTGTTCCATGCTGGCCATAAATTTCCATTGTCCATAGGTCATTTCTGATAAGCTCGTTATTCATGAGATTTTGAAGCCTGACATAATTTGAAACAGTCATGGAAATGTTTCAGGATCCAGTTCGGATCATCTGATCATTGCATATGTCAGTAAGAGATATCAAAGCATCATCATCAATCAGATATACATCAAGTGATCAACAACACTATGAGGACCAATATATCAGCAGATTGAAACCATCATCAAACAGAGCAGATAATTGACAGAACCATAGCAGACCCCTTTTTTTTTAGTCTAGCCCACTGTTTTTCTTCAAACCAACATATACGCGACTGTGCCCATAGAAACTCGCGTATGTATGCGACTACGCTTCATGAAACTCGCGTATAACCACCTTTCTCTGAAAAATAGGATTTAACAGTAGGATGATGCAGAAACTACTCCCAGCTTTTGTCTGAGATATTCAAATGTCTCTCTGGGCAGTGGTTTAGTGAATATATCAGCAACCTATTCTTTGGAGGGAACATACTCCAATTTGACCTTTTGTTCAAGCACTTGTTCACGTAGGAAATGATATTTGATGGGTATGTGCTTGGTCTTGGAGTGCATGACTAGATTCTTTGAAATATTGATGGCACTTGTATTATCACATAGAATGGAGATGGGTGGAGTACATGTGATCTGAATGTCTTGCAAGGTTTGCATCATCCAAAGTAGTTGTGTGCAGCAAGATGCAGCAGCCACGTATTCTGCTTCAGCTGTAGATAATGCAATTGAACTTTGTTTCTTGCTGAACCAAGACACTAACTTGGAACCCATATAGAATGCACCACCACTAGTGCTTTTTCTGTCATCAACACTTCCTGCCCAATCCGCATCTATATATGCATGAAGTGTAAGATCTGTATCTCTAGGATACCATAAACCAAAGTTTTGTGTTCCTTGAAGATATTTGAAAATCCTTTTGACTGCCTGAAGGTGTGATTCCTTTGGATTTGCTTTGAATCTTCCAACTATTCCTACTGCATGCATGATGTCAGGTCGGGTACCTGTTAGATAAAGCAAACTGCCAATCATGGATATGTAAGTTGGTTGATGTACCATTGTTGATTCATCATTTGAGCTGAGACTACATCCTGTTCCCATTGGGGTAAATACTGGTTTAGAATCTTCCATGCCGTACTTTTTCAGGATCCGTTTGAGATATTTGGTTTGTGAGAGAAAAATACCATCTTTATTTTGCTGAACTTGTAGACCAAGAAAGTAGGTAAGCTCACCAAGCAAGGACATTTCAAATTCTTGCTACATTACTAAAGAAAAATTCTGACTCATGGATTCTTCATTGCTACCAAAAATGATATCATCAACATAAACAATAATTATTAGCAATTTGCCACTGTCAATTTTTGTATATAGATTGCTATCTACTGACCCCTTTGAAAAACCCTGTCAAGTGGAGATATTTGTCAAGACGGTAATACCAGGACCTTGGAGCCTGTTTTAGACCATAGAGAGCCTTTCTGAGTTTTCATACAAGTTTTGCATCATTTCCAAGAATGAATCCTTCTGGTTGTTCAATATAGACTTCTTCTTCTAAGTCTCCATTAAGAAAGGCAGGTTTTACATCCATTTGGTATACTTTGAATTTCTGGAAACTAGAAAGAGAAAGAAACATTCTTATGGCTTCAAGCCTAGCAACAGGTGCAAAATTTTCTTCAAAATCTATACCTTCTTGTTGAGCATATCCTTTGCAAACGAGTCTGGCCTTGTTTCTGATAACTTCTCCATTTTAGTTCGGCTTGTTTTTGAATATCCATTTGGTTCCTATGATATTCTTATCATGAGGTCTAGGAACTAATTCCCAAGTATTATTCTTTTCAATTTTCTCAATTTCTTCATTTATGGCCTTGACCCAACATTCATCTTTGCATGCATCATTTACATTTTGAGGTTCTGTGGAAGATAGTAATGCTAGATAGCTTGAGGCTTTGGCAATAGTTCTTCTTGTCTGCACACCTACCCCTTTTTCCCCTAAAATTTGAGTTTCTGGATGATTTTTCTAAACATACCTGGACGAATTTTTTTCTTCTATCGTTATCTCTTTTTCTGGTGCTTCATTGGTTTCTTCTTCAGAATTAGTGTGATTTGATGTGGGAAAATGATCCTCATCTTCTTCATTGTCATAATCTTTGGTCTTTATCTGTTTTGGATTTTTGCATGCTTCATCAATCACAACATCAATACTTTCAATAATTTTCCCAAGTCTTTAATTATAACATTTATATCTTTTACTTCGGGAAGAGTAGCCAAGAAGAATACCTTCATCTGCTCTGGGTTCAAACTTACCAAGTTTTTCATCAGTCCTTTTGATGTAACATTTTCTTCCAAAAGCTTTGAAGTATTTTACAGTAGGAGTCTTACCATACCAAAGTTCATGTGGAGTTTGAGTGTTGTTTACTCGAACATTTGCTTGGTTGAGAATAGTAACAGCGGCAAATGCAGCTTCACCCAAGAAAGTTGCAGGAGTTCCAGATTCATCTAGCATAGCACGAGCCATTTGTTGAACAGTTCTGTTCATCCTTTCTACCACTCCATTTTGCTGAGTCCTTGCAGTGGAGAACTGCCTTTTTATTCCATTTTGTGCACAAAAGTCAAAGAATTCATCCGAGGTAAATTCCCCTCCTCGATTAGATCTGAGGCATTTGATTTTGCGATCTGATTCATTTTCAACCAAAGCTTTGAAGGCTTTGAACTTTTCAAATGCTTCATCTTTATGCTTTAGAAGACCTATCCAACACATTCTGGAAAAATCATCAATGAACAATATAAAGTATTCTTCTCCACGAGGTGACTTTTTCCTTGATGGTCCACATAAATCAGTGTGAATAAGTTCAAGAGGCTTACTAGCTGATCCTTCCTTTTTGATGAAGTGAGATCTGGTTTGCTTACCGAATTGACATGATTTGCATATAGTATTTTCAGGAATGTTGATATCTAGAAGATCACGAACAACCTGGAATCTGCATGCTTTTCTTATTTGATAAAAGCTTAGATGTCCCAATCTTCTGTGCCATGGCCAATTTTCATCATTTTTGCTTAGATAGCACTGTTGTTGGCGTCCCTTGAGTATGTATAGGTTGTTTGGAGTTCTTGTACCTTTGATCACGATTTCTCCTGTATCAAGCTCACGAACAACACATCCATTTGATCGAAACACTACTTCATTTCCTTGATCACACATTTGACTTACACTCAACAAGTTATGCTTTAAGCCATCAACATACATAACATTCCCAGCTTTAACCTTTTCTTTCAAGAAAACAGAGCCTTTACCTTTTATGATAGCAGGAGTGTCATTTCCAAATGAAACACTCTTTTCCTTTTCTAAGGCATTATATGAGTGTAGATTTTCTTTGTCACCTGTCATGTCTTTTGAGCATCCACTGTCGATGTACCACTGGTTTTCGTGTCCTTATGTATATAAGGCTATACCACATCTTTCTGTTTGTGGTTCTTTCTTTCTCCATATTTTTGGATTTAATGGAGTTTTCTCCTTTTGAGATATTTGCCGAAATTTACTCCTACATTTAGATTCTTCATGGCGAAAGTTGTTACATATTGAGCATTCTATTTCATTTTCAAGAAGAGAAAAGTTATTATAGGAACTTTTCTTGATCCCTGTCACATTCCTTTGATTTTTTTCTTCTCTAGTCATGATGGTTTTGTAAGCAACACATTGATCAGGTTTGTGTCCAAAATTATGACATGAGAAACATTGACCATTAAATAATTTCTTGTGATTATGGAATCTACTGACCTCGTGATTGTAGTTTCTATTGATATTCATCTTTGGTGCAAATTGAGTACGATTTACTTGAGGTTGGTTGTGGCTTCTGTTCATCCTTGAAGTAAATTGAGCCTGATTTACCTAGTGATCTGCTTTATGCCTTTGCTAACGATTGTCAAACTATCCACTGCTCTTTGCTACCTCAAGTTAGCTTTTAGTGGAGGTTAACGACTTCTGTGATTGAGATGTTTCTTCAGTTTATCCAAGACCTGTCTTTATTAGAGGAGAACACTGCACTTTGGTAATTTCATTTAAGGTTTCTGATCCTTCAGCAAATCTAAGATTGAGAGCTTTTGTTTTCTCAAGATCCTTTCTTAGACCCACAATTTCACATTCTAGTTTTTCATTGTGTTTTTCTCTTTCAGCAAGTTGGTATGTCAAGGTATCTATAATCATATTCTTTTCTTCTAAACAAATTTTGAGTTTAGATATTTCTTCATAGAGGTCATCTTCATCTAAAGCATCCAAGAAATCATCATCTTCATAAGCCATCAAAAGTCTATTGTCATTACTATTTTCATCTTCATCACTATTTGATAAACCATCACTATATTCATGAGTATAGTAGCTCTTTTTACTTACACTTTATTTTCTATTCCATTTTGCAGATTCCTTCCCTTTATCATTTTTATCTTTATGAGGACATGTGGCAGCATAATGACCGACTCTACCATAGACAAAACATTTGAAAGGTAGTTTACCTCTGAATCTTCCAGAACCCCGTTGAAGCTTCTTAACAAAGTTTACTTCCTCTTCTTCTTCTGAAATATGTCCTGATTCATTGAGTTCTTCTTTTCCTTTTGTTGAAGCTTTAAATGCGGCTTCTCTCATATCTGATGGACCTCCTTTTCTCATCTCAAATGCAGTTAAGATTCCATGAAGCTATGTCATAGTAATAGTATGTAGATCCTGCTTTTCTTCTATGGCAGATACTTTTGATTCAAATTTAGCAGACAAGGATCTTAAAACTTTTTCAACTAAGGTAACTTCCTTTATCTCTTCACCCAAATTCTTCATGCAATTAACAATCTCATCTATATGTAAGAAGTAACTAGCTATACTTTCATCATTGTGCATCTTGAGAGTTTCATATTGAATTCTGAGAGTTTTAAGTTTAGCACGTTTTACCTAAGAGTCTCCTTCGTAGCTTAGAATGATTTTGTCCCATATTTCTTTGGCTGATTTTATCTGCATAACTTTGACAAACTCTGATTCTGACAGACTTCCTAATAATGTATTGGCAACCTTGGCATTGGTTTCATATTTCTTTTTACCTGCTATATCTGTAGGAATTGTTGATGGAAATGTATATCCTCCTTCCACGATTTCCCAGACATCTGTTCCAAGAGATTGAAGATATGTTGTGGTTCTTACCTTCCAATAAACAAAGTTGCTCCCATCAAAGATTTTCGGTCTAATGGGTCCCCCGCTTTCTTGATTACTCATGATGATGGATCTTCCTTCAAGCGATCAAGCTTCCTCTGAAGGACCTACTCTGATACCAATTGTAGGAAATAATACTAAGAGGGGGGGTGAATAAGTATTATCAGATCAATAATTTAATTTTCAAAACTAATTTGTATATGCTACTTCAGCTTAGTGAACTAGCGTGTATATGAAACTGTACTTAATGCAACCAGCGTATATGCAAAGATCTTTTGATTTACCCAAATTATCATGCATTGATATTTAACCAGTATATCAGGAATTCATTAGTCAATGCAGTAAAAACATAATGAAGCATCACACATAAGCAACTCACATGAACACCAATATATAAGGTGGAAACCCAATGTGGGTGAAAACCACCTGCTACTATCGTCTCTGTCTTCTTTTAATAATAAGAGAATTCTATTTACAATTTTTGTACTGGTGCAATCTTATACCAGTACGTAGGCTTCTACCTGCAAAAGGCTACAACCTTCTCTTGTTCTCCAGCTTCTACTGGAAGGGAGCTACAACCCCCTAGCTCTTGTACTAGCTGATATGCTTACTAGTACATAGGTGCTGGCCTACAGAAGGCTACAACCTTCTATTTTATTCCAGGGACCATGTTTCATAAATTTTCAGACTGGATCCATCAACAACATCATTCAATCATCAAATATATCTGCATCAACCAATCTCCTTTTGAACCAACCACAACCGAATCGATCAATCACTTTGACAACCCATCAATTTGATCATTCAGAATGTTGTCACCAGAATTGATCCGGATTTAAGCAGGAACGCAATAGACTACAGAGATAACCATAAATACAGAGATGCGATAACCATAAAAACAGAGATGCAGCGGAAATAATACTTCATTTCACTAATGGAGAATACTGAAATATGCTTACAAATAGAAATGACCCAGCTAGGGCGATGGTAGCTTATCTCTGAGAAGAGATGTGTCGGCTACATGCCTCTGAACTGTTCCAAACTGTCTTTACAATGAGGCTCGAAGGCCTATTTATTATTGAGAAACAATGGAAAACCCTTAACATTCCAAAACCTAACCCTAGAAGATGAAAACGCCAAACTATGGGCCCCGTTTGGGTAAATTGGTACATCAACTTCCCGGGGTCGTAACTTTGGCATACGATCTCCGTTTTACGCGCATGATAGCCCGTTGAAAAGATCTTTCTGAGGACTATAACGCAAACAACGATTTTTTTATCTAAAAAATCGCAGGAGCGGGATTTCCCAAAAAACATCGTTTAGGGCCTCAAAACGGCTCCGGAAGTTCAGGACCCGAAAACTGCTAAAAATAGTAAATTGTGCTATAATTAAGGAAACTGAAAATGTCAAGAGGGACAATGGTGGGGGTCTAGGTGGACTTGGCAGGTGGCCACCAATATCCACCTGGATCATTCCTCCCCCTTAGGAAGCAATGGTCCCCATTGCGTTGAGTTCCTCCATGAGATGGGGAAACTTTTGCTGAACTTGGTCCCTGGTGAGCCACTTGCCATTGTGAAGGAGTTGGCCTGCTTTGACAACTCGATACAGTTGAATATTCTGTTGGCGAGTATTCTTGATCTGTGTGTCCATGATTCGATCAGTTGCAGCTTGTTCCATGCAATCTGGATTTAATTCTGTGGGGGTGAGCTGTTCTGCAATGTCGGATGTATCTAGCAATGGTGGAAAGTATGGCCGAAGGCGGTCCACGTTGAACACTGGGTGCAGGCCAAGGAATGGGGGAATGCTGAGTTCAAATGCATTGTTTCCCACAGCCTTAGTAATGGTGTAGGGACCATATCGGAGTGGTCTCAGTTTCCGATAGGCTCCAGTAAGGCGTTCCTTTTGTAAATGCAACCAGACTTTGTCACCCACCTGGAACTTGTGTGGCACTCGATGTTGATCATGTCGCTGCTTGAACTTGGCATTTGATTTCTCCAGAATGTCATGGACCTGCTGGCGAATATGTTGGATGTGCTCAATGAAGCTGGTCGCCTTGTTTGTTTCAGACTGGACATGAGCAGAATCTGCGTGAGTAGCTGCAAATGGCATGGCCACATCAATGGGGCATAATGGCTGGAATCCCAAGCCCACCTGAAAAGGGCTATGGCCAGTGGAGCTGTGAAGAGCTCGGTTGTAGCTGTGTTGAACATAGGGGAGGCTCTCGTCCCATGTGCGTGGATGCTTTGAGTTGTACATGCGCAGAATGTGTACAATCATCCTATTGACAACCTCTGTCTGGCCATCAGTTTGAGGATGGAAGGCGGTGGACTTAGTGAGTTTGGTGTCCAGCATTGACCAGAGACTGGACCAAAATGTACTGAGGAACCGACTGTCCCGATCTGAGATGATAGACTGTGGAATCCCAAAGTGCACCCAAACTCGTTCAAAGAAGAGTTTAGCAGTGGCTTCTGCTGTGATGTTCTTCTTGCAGGCCGCCATGATGGCCATCTTCGAGAACCTGTCGACGACTACAAAAACACAGTCATTTCCATGCTTAGTGGAAGGAAGGCCAGACATGTAATCCATGGAGATGGATTCCCAAGGTTGGCTAGGGGTAGGCAGTGGGGTATAGAGGCCTTGCTTCTTGATGGTCGGTTTGGCAATGGCACAGGCAGTACATGATCTGATGTACTTCCCAACATCCTGTCGAAGATTCGGCCAATAGAAATACTTTTGCAGCACTGCCACTGTTTTCTCGACCCTGAAATGACCAGCAACTCGACTATAGTGTGCTTCCCAAATCATCTTGGCACGCTCGCTTGAAGGAACACAAAGGTGACCCAAGTGGCATAACAGGTCGTCCTGGAGGTGAAAATCTGGAACATGCTGACCCTCCAAGAGGTTCTGGTATGTGTGGCCGAATTTCGGGTCGCTTTTGTAGAGCAGTGGCCAATTAGAAGTCTCGTGCCCACAAGAGTTGAGGACGGTGGTTAACGCCATGATTGGTGGTCGACTGAGGCAATCTGCAACATTATTAGTGCTGCCCTTCTTATACTTGATATTCAAATGGAACTGTTGCAGGTATGTGGACCACTTCTGATGGCGATCATTCTGCAATTTCCCTTGGGTCTGTATGAACTGTAGGGGTCGGTGGTCTGTGTGGATGACCGTTTCCTTCCCCAAAATGTAGTGCTTCCATTGCCGACAAGCCTGTACAATGGAATACATCTCTTTATCATAAGTGGGATACTTCCGGACCGTGTCTGAAAGTGTTTCACTGTGATATGCCACAGGATGCCCGTGTTGAGTAAGGACTGCCCCAATAGCATAGTCAGAGGCATCTGTCTCGACCTCAAATGGTTGTTGTAAATCTGGTAAAGCGAGCACTGGTGCTGTGCAGAGGCGATCTTTCAACTCTATGAATGCCTTCTGTTGAGATTCAGACCAAAAGAATTTTGCCTTCGCCCCGCCCTTGGTGACTTGACTCAAAGGCCAAGTGATATGAGAAAAACCCAACACGAACCTGCGGTAGAAGTTGGCAAGACCTAGAAAGCTGCGGAGCTCTGTCAAAGTGGTCGGAGGTGGCCAATCCCGAATGACTTTGATCTTGGCTGGATCCACATGCACCCCCTGTTCATCAATAATGTATCCCAGATACTGAACCTGGGTCATGCCAAAAGTGCATTTCTCCAAATTGGCACATAGCTTGTGTTGCCGCAGTGTTTGGAGAACCTGTCGGATGTGGTGGAGGTGCTCTTCCCAACTCTGGCTGAAGATCAGAATGTCATCCAAGTATACCACTACAAATGAGTTGGTGTATGGCCGCAAGATGTCATCCATTAGCCTCATGAAGGTTGCAGGAGCATTTGTCAACCCGAAAGGCATAACCAACCATTCGAAAAGGCCCTCTTTGGCTTTGAAGGCAGTCTTCCACACATCAGAGGGTTCGATTGGTACCTGGTGATATCCTGACTTCAGATCAATCTTGCTGAAATATCTTGCCCCCTTTAGTTGGTCTAGGAGGTCATCAATCCGCGGGATCGGGTACCTATTACGGACAGTGATCTTGTTCAACGCTCGATAGTCAATACAGAGTCTCCAAGTCCCATCCTTCTTCTGTACCAACACAATTGGGCTCCCGCAAGGCGATGAACTCGGACGGATGTGGCCTTTTTGCAGAAGCTCCTGAATCTGCCTCTTGATTTCATCGTTCTCAAAAACGGAGCGCCGATAAATTGGTCCATTGGGTAAGGGTGCACCTGGGGTCAGATCGATGGAGTGCTTGACCTGACAGTGCAGAGGAACCCCTACGGGGGAGGTGAAGATGTCCTCGTACTCCTCCACGACCTTGTCCATCTGTAGTTGTCGTGCAGAGGGGCCCTGTCTGGAGGTTGTGGCCACCGTCTTCTTCTTTCCTTGAGGGCGTATCATCAGGAAAACAAATTTTCCAGTTTTTGAAATGAGCTTACTGCATTGTTTTGCAGTAATCAAAGAGATGGCAGTAGGCGGTGCTACCTCTGGTATCCTGTACAACTGATTTCCCAAAGTAATAATAACAGCACGGGGCCTTGATTCATACACAGCATGTCGCTTCCACAAGTATGGTTGTCCTAATAATACATCACAAACTTCAAGTGGAGCAATGTCACACAATACCTCATCTGTGAAGGGCTTGATGTTGTATGGAAGGCGACACTGTTGGCTCACGCGAAGATCCCGTCCTTGGTGCAGCCACCCGATAGTGTACGGTTGTGGATGTGCTGTGGTCGGTAAGCCCAACCGTTTCACGACCTCTACCGAAATGAGGTTCTTTTGGCTCCCGCTATCGACAATGAACTGTAGTGGGGAGCCCCTTACCCACATCTGGGAGTGGAAGAGACGCTCCTCCTCCTCTGGATCTTCGGGTTCATTTTTCTGGATCTTGGCAGTAGCAACAGTGGCGTTGGGATCCGCATCAATGATCTGCTTCCCTTTGTCATTCCCCTTGTCGGTTTCTGACTCAGAGTCGGAACATGCATCTGATTCTGAAACCTTTAGTTCAGCCATCAGTGACTGCTTGGCCCGACACTCACTTGTGTTGTGAGTGGAGCTCTTATGGAACTCACACCATTTTCCCGTGTCCTTTTTCGGCTTTGCGGCACTGTTCTTTGCTTGTAGCTTTTGCGGGTTGTCTTGGGCTGCCCCGCCTTGGCTTTGTCCCTTGTTCTGTGGTTTAGGAGCACCTTTCCCTTGCTTTGGATTTGTAGATCCAAAGTCTCGCTTCTTTTGTTTAAACTTCTGCTCGATCTTGACGGCATATCGGTATGCTATGCCGAGCGATGAGATGTTCAGGAATTCCATTTCTTCCTGGATGTACTTGTGCAGGCAGCCGCGATATTTGAGTATCAAATGCTGCTCCGAATCCTTGATACCCAACTTCGTGCGAAGGGTATGGAAAAGATTGGTGAACTCTGGCACATCTTGATCCCTTCCCTGTCGCAGCGTGGTCCACTTTATGTATTCATCCTCATAGCTTCCAACAGGGTAGTATTGCTCCTTGATGGCATCTCGGAATGAATTCCAGGTGGGTGCGGCTGAGAATAGCGAGCCTGTAGTTTCATCCTTCTGCTCGCAGTAGGTCTCCCACTAGTCCTTGACGTGGGGGGCTGCTTTGAGAAGAGCGAAAACAATCTTTTCCCGACTTGAAAATTCGTGAACAGAAAAATACCCATCTAGCAGATTTAACCATTTATCTACGGCATCTTCGTCTATTTGACCCTCGAAGATGGGGATGTCAAAATTAACTTGTACCTTAAACGGTGTGGCGTTTCCAGAGTAGCTGCTGGAAGCTGATGCGTCACCTTTGGGTAGCCGCTGAAGGATTTGGGCAAAGTTGTCCATCATCGCGTTCCGTTGTCGCTCGAGGGCTTCTTCGAGCAAGATTTTGATGGGATCTCCTGCTCCCTCGTCTTTCTTATCCGCCATGGGAGGCCGTCGAGATTTGCGAGGCTGGTCTTGCAAGGGTTCGACCAGCTCAAGCCCTAACTCCTTATATCCCGACCTCGTCGGGGACATGCAAAGAAAAACAGAGAAAAAGCAGACCGCTCTGATACCACTGATCCGGATTTAAGCAGGAACGCAATAGACTACAGAGATAACCATAAATACAGAGATGCGATAACCATAAAAACAGAGATGCAGCAGAAATAATACTTCATTTCACTAATGGAGAATACTGAAATATGCTTACAAATAGAAATGACCCAGCTAGGGCGATGGTAGCTTATCTCTGAGAAGAGATGTGTCGGCTACATGCCTCTGAACTGTTCCGAACTGTCTTTACAATGAGGCTCGAAGGCCTATTTATTATTGAGAAACAATGGAAAACCCTTAACATTCCAAAACCTAACCCTAGAAGATGAAAACGCCAAACTATGGGCCCCGTTTGGGTAAATTGGTACATCAACTTCCCGGGGTCGTAACTTTGGCATACGATCTCCGTTTTACGCGCATGATAGCCCGTTGAAAAGATCTTTCTGAGGACTATAACGCAAACAACGATTTTTTTATCTAAAAAATCGCAGGAGCGGGATTTCCCAAAAAACATCGTTTAGGGCCTCAAAACGGCTCCGGAAGTTCAGGACCCGAAAACTGCTAATAATAGTAAATTGTGCTATAATTAAGGAAACTGAAAATGTCAAGAGGGACAATGGTGGGGGTCTAGGTGGACTTGGCAGGTGGCCACCAATATCCACCTGGATCAAGAATATAGTAACCAGAACCCAAACCAGAACCCAGAACACTGCAACAGCAAACAAAAGCAACTAAAACATATTTTATAAGGTATACGCTACTTCCATGTGTCGAACCTGCGTGCATATGTGCTTTCCTCAAAGCAAACTAGCATACAGATCTGAAAATCAAATTTATGATGTATACGCTGCTTTGATATGCAGAACCAACATGTATACGCTCCTTTTCTAAAGTGAACCTGCGTATAGATCTGTAAATGATGATATAAACATAACAACTATTCCAGACTTTAGCCATACCCAGTTCATCATATTTACAGACTACAACATGCGCCAGTTATTCAAATACATGATCAAACTACATAAAGATAATTCACTTCAATCCTTAAGATATACACTATTAGATCTTATCCTTCATCAAATGCTAAGGTTCATCCTTGGTTCAGATCAAGCACAACACCATAAGCCAATAACCTGCATATTAGACCTCACACTTCATCAGATATTCGACACTTGCACGCATTGGCCTAATGATCTTATCCTCCTTTTATAGTTTGTAGGCCTTTCTCAATACTATGGACCAAAACCACTTAGGAACAATACCTTGGACCAAATACCTAGGGTCAATACCTCGGACCCGATACCTTGGACCAATACCATGGATCAAAACAACATGGACCAAATACTCGGACCAAAAATTATTTTTCCAAGGTATACGTGCTTTTCCTTTTGTGAAAGTGCGTGTGTACGTATACGCGACTTGTATACAATGAACCTGCGTGTATACATAGCTTAGTCAGTGGTGAACCTACGTATACCTCTCTTTCTTCATTCTGTGAAGACTGATCTATAATTCTTTGTTGTTTACCTGCTATACTGTGATCTTTTATCTTAGTGAGTTGCCTTCTGAACTGATTCCTTGAAGCTGCCCTACATTTCATCACATCTGTAAACACTACTGCCATGCATTTTGTCACATCTGATATCTCTTATGTAGATTCATCTAGTTCCCATATACACGAGAGTTGTTCTACTACAAGAGGGTTTCCATCAAGTAAAACACATACATCATAATGCCAACACGAGTGTCTTGTTTAGCTTTTCCTTTTCCCTTTTTCTTTTCTCCGGATTGCTTACCCTTACCAGTAGATGACTCTACGACGTTAATTTTCGAAGTAATTTCGAGAGAAGGATCTTCTTCAGGTGAATTAGGTAGAGCCAACATCTGAGTTTTCTTAGAATTTTTCTTTTTGTTCTTAGATTTCTGGCTCACAGAACCAATCATGCCATCTGCAGCATGTGATCCTGTGAGAACTGGATTAGTTTGACAAGGTGAGGGTAAATCTAGGATCTTTTCATACAAAGTACTAGACTGAGTATAGACAAGATCAAGGTATCGAGCACGAGAAATTACATGCTCTTTAGTTACAACACCCCCTTTGGCCACATCTTTATTTATTACTAGTAAAAGAGATTTTATGAACCATTCAGCCAGAATCTGGTCTGGAATGTAAACTTTAACTATGCGACGTCTTCGTCTCCAATCGTGAATGTGATCTGAGATATGGGTTAACGTTTATTGTTTCAAAGAAGTTAAAAGTTTAGTTCCATTATCATATCGAACAGGAAACTAAAAATGGGTAAAAAAAGTTGTAGAAAGGGCATTAAATGTACTGAAGGAAATGCGCGACAATTCTACATACCATTTGGTTGTCGAATCAGTTAAGGTTCGTTGAAAAAGTCGTAATCTAATATAATCGTCGATTAATGAGTTGGACGTGCACAAAAGATGATAGATCATAACATGGTTGGATGTATCTTCGCCCGACTTACCTTTAAACTTAAGAATATCACTGGGTAACTTAGTAGGAATGGCTGGCCAAAATGGTAAATAATAAAATGGATCATTAGTTAACCAAGAGAGGTCAGGAAAATCTAAAGTTGCAATGAAGGGAAATTGGCGGTTAGGATCTTGAGATGGATATTGATAACCCTGAGGGACAAGTCTCATACCGAGAGGAGGATACCCAAGATATCCTGGGATAGCCTGCGCAGTTGGAATCTGCATACCTCATGGATGTTTAAGATCAGCTATACCATATTGCAGTTACATAGGTTGTTGAAACGTATGACCTAGGTATGGTTGATTCTGAAAAGGGAGACTTTGACCCATTTGACCTTGAATGAACTGTCCTTGAAAAGGGTTGATTTTGCAAAGGTTGACCTTGGAGAAATCGACTTTAAAAAGGTGGACCTTGAACAAACTAGCTCGGTGGTAAACCTTGGAAAGGTAGCCCTTGAAACAGTACTTGCATATATGGGACATTACAACAGGTATTTGGGGTATTGACATAATTATAGGAATGGATTGAACACCAGATACTTCAGGTAAATATTAAACAAGGGGTTGCACCATAACATGTGATATAAGCGGGACAGTTACTTGCGATACTCCTGGAATGGGAGTTTGAGGCAAACCTGAACCTGGGTTTTGAACTGATCTGAATTGGATCCATAGAAGACTGTCAAAGAACCATAACTGTATCAGGTTGAAAAAATCTCTAAAGAATTTCATAATAGCGATAAAAGACACCCTGAACCAGTGGCAATGGCAGCCAATGTAGAATAACGAGGACCTCGGTCAAAGTGCGCTAATCGAGGCCCATGGAGACCATGCGAGAGGCCAAAGTAGCCCCTGGGAGCCCCGAAATGGGAAAAAGTGGTGATTTTTGATGTGCAATTGCGCTAAGCACTGGGTGAACAGAGCTGAAATGGGGAAGCCCGAGCACTCGGTCGCATTGGGAGCCGGAGAACCATGGGCTGAAAAGGTAAAAGTGCGAAATGTACAAACGGAAAGACCCGCGCTCTGGAAACCGGCGGTTTTAATTGGGGCGCCCTTGAACGGTAAGAGGTTTAGGATGAGAGCAGAGCGATTCCATACACCGATCGATGCATGGCAGACGGAGGTGAGAGAAAACCATCATTGACCGCGCGCTATCGGTCGAGCAAGTCAACTGTGCGAAATGTGTGTATGGCATCAGATCTAGAGGGCTCAGATTGGACAGCTGAGATCGTGCCCGACGGAGGAAGTGGAATCGACAAGGGAATACGCCACATTTTAGAAGGAATTTGGAATCCGTTTTGACCACCACGATGGAGGAAAGATTCATCCACAACGTAACTGAAGAAATGAATCGATGAAGTATGCTGGCACCATTTAGAGGAGGACAAGTGGCCACTCCCTGAGCGCTGATGATGACGCCGAACAGGGAACTCCAAGCACAGTTGTAGAAGGTGAAGAGATAGAGGTGAAAGAGGAACCAAACAGGCATAGGGGTCGAATGGCTAAAGCTATGAACAGAGGAAGAAGACAGTGGAGTTGAGTTGAGGGAAGTAAGACAACAAAAAATCGAGAGACGAAGAAGTGGAACAGTGAACCTAGAGAGGAGGACTGAACACAGAGAACAATAAAGCAAAGCGGAAGAGGACAGAGGGCCGAGCTGACCAAAGGCAGCACCGAGCACCAGAGAGCTTGAAGATTCAAGCCTTCACATAGAGGAATTTGTCCGGGCTGAGCACCACATTGGGCTCTCCCTTGTAGACCAAAAGGTCACAGAGCTGGTAGGCAGAAGAAGTCTGTGTACTCAAGTGGCTTGGGGAATCCAAGAACCACCCTGCCAAGCAAAACCTGCTTCAGGAGAACTCACATTGAGTCCCTGTATTGTAATTCCTCTGCTTAAAGGCACAATAAAATAAGGCCACCACTGAAAGTTGGACCGAAGATGTAGCCCTGGAGAATAGGGTGAACTCCTTATTAAAATTGCTTGTTTCTTTATGTATGCTTACTGTATTTCTCTGCAGTCTTTCCATTTTATTGTCTGTGTATTGGAAATCTGATCTATTCATTGCTTCAATAATACAAAACACACACCATCACATGAGTCTGTAATACCTTAGTTTAATAAATATTTAATTGATGTCACTCATAGGGTGAATATAAGTACAAGTGGTATCAGAGCTCTAGGTTGTAAGGTTAGACAAACTTGTGTTGGTTTAGCTGTGAATGCTCACAAGATCAAAGCTCAAATTAGGAGAAGGAGAGTTGGTGGAAACTAATCCTAAAATTGGGAGAATCTATTCTTGGAAGACAATGTCAGAGGAAGGTTCTGTTGGGCCAGACCCTCAATTCATAGAGAGTTTCCTAGCTATAAGGTCTATGGTTGAAGAAATGTACAGAGACTTTAGAAAGCAAAAGGTTGAAGATTCATTAGGTTCTAAACAAGATAAAGAAGAAGATGAGTCTCACTGCCATGACCACTCCAAAGGAAAGGGGAAAGAGGAAAGTTTTCTTACACCTCCTAATGGCCCTGTGCATAATAAGAAATCACCTTTGATTAAGTTATATGTTAAATTTTATTTTCCTATATATGATGGAGAGCTAAATGCTGAAAATTTGGACAATTGGATTAGACAAATTGATGTGTATTGCAGGGTACAGAACATAAACTCAAACAAGAGTAAGATTCAGCTGGCAAGCCTATGCCTAGGAGGCACTGCCTTGGTTTGGTGGGAAGGCAGAACCCAAGCTGATATGAAAAGACATGGTAAGACCATCTCTATCTGGAGTGACTTTGTTTCTGCAATCAAAAAGAAGTTCTATCCATTAGCCTAGATGCAACAAGCCATGATGAGTTGGAAAACTCTTCGACAGTTGAAAGGGCAAAGTGTGCAAAGGTATACTCAAGAGTTCAGAAAGAGAGCATTGATATTGGGTATCTCATTAGACTCACCAGAGACTCTTTTGAAGTACATTGGTGGTCTACACAGCTACATGAGGCATACCATCCTCATGTTTAATCGCACTAGTATAGATGAGGTATATGTACAAGCTACGCATCTAGAAGCTAGAGGAAAGAATGGAAATCTAGAAGTTGGGGGACCATCCCAACCCACTGTAAGCAAGAGAAAGGAGAAAAGAAAGAAGAAGTGGAAAGAAAGGAAGGCCAACACTGCACAAAAAGCCAAAGCTTCATGCACTCACTGTAAAAAGAAGGGCATGATGATGAGCATTGTTGGATTCTGCATCCAGAGCCGAGACCTAAGAAGTCTGAGGGCAAGAAGAAGAAGACAATTGCAGCTATTCAGAAAGATTTGGGGTCAGACTCAGGAGATGAAACAACTATAGCAGCCACAGGTATAAAAGGTAAGAATTCTGAAGCATCTACTAGTAATTCTGCTCAATCTATTATTGATGAAGAAAATGAGAGAAAAAGACATGAGCTTTTCCATATTCAAGTTATTTCCAAAAATCAAAAGATTGATACTTTGTTTGATAGTAGCTCACAAGTAAGTTTGATTTCTGAAGCAATTGTAAAGAAATTGGGATTAGCAACTACACCTCACAAGAAACCATGCCCATTAGGATGGTTGAATGATAAAGCACAACTACAAGTGACTAGACAGTGCAAACTCAAGTTTTGTTTTGGGCCAGCGTTTGTAGATGAGGTTGAGTTAGACATAATTCCTTTGGATATATGTGGAATTTTTTTAGGAAGTCCTTACTTGTATGATAGAAAGGCTATTTTCTATAGAGCTGAGAACAAGTATCTACTTGTTAAAAATGGAATCGAATACTTTGTAAGAGCTCATAAGCTCAAGAATAATTATACTCTCATAAACTCAAGACAGATGAAAAGAATGATAAATTCATGTAAACAATTCTTACTGATGGTTGTAAAGGAAAAGAAACCTGATAAAACCAATGTATTTGAGGGTTGTAATGTTGAACAGCACGTTGATATAGAAAAGGTTGTTTTAGAGTATGATGTCTTGTTTCAAGAACCTAAAGGTTTTCCACCCAAAAAGGGAATAGTACATGATATTATTTTGTAGCAAGATGTTCCTTTGCCTAACATTGGGATGTACAGGTTGTCTACTTTAGAGAATGCTGAAATCAAGAAGCAGGTGCAGGAGTTGCTCGAGAAGGGCTTCATCAGGCCTAGCACATCACCATGTGGGTCACCAATCGTTTTGGTGAGAAAGAAAGATGGCTCTTGGAGAATGTGCATTGATTACCGAGCACTGAATAAGATAACAATCAAAAATCGTTATCCCCTTCCTCGCATAGATGATCTTTTAGATCAATTGAAGGAAGTTGTTTATTTCACCAAGCTGGATTTGCACAATGGATACCATCAGGTCAGAGTTGTAGAGCAAGATGCATGGAAGACTTCTTTCAAAACAAAGCAGGGATTGTATGAATGGCTGGTTATGCCTTTTGGCTTAACTAATGCTCCTGCTACTTTCACGAGATTAATGAATGATGTACTCAGAGCTTTTCTTGATGATTTTGTTATTGTGTATCTGGATGACATTCTGATTTTTAGTAAAACGTGGGAAGAACATTTAAAGCATGTTAAGTAGACATTAGATGTTTTGAAAAGAGAAAAACTTTATGTTAAACTCTCAAAATGTGAATTTGGCAAAACATCTCTAAACTACTTAGGTCAAATAGTAGGGGGAGGTGAATTAAAAATAGATCCCTCTAAAGTGGCAGTCATTGTGAACTGGCCTAAACCCAGGTCTGCTACAGAAGTGAGAAGCTTCTTAGGAGCAGCACAATATTGGAGGAAGTTCATTTCTAACTTCTCCTCGATTGCATCTCCCTTACATTCTTTAACAGGATTGAATAAGGTGTTTCAGTGGGGAGGCAAACATCAAACAGCCTTCGACACCTTGAAAGAGAGAATTAGTACAGCACCTGTACTAGCACTGCCAGATTTACAAAGAGCATTTGAGATCCAAACTGATGCCAGTGACTGTGCCATGGGAGCAGTGTTGACACAGCATGGTAAACCCATATGTTATCATTATGAGACTTTTAATCCTGTAGTAGTTAACTATCCTACATATGATAAAGAATTGTATGCATTAGTTCAGAGTGTGAAAAAATGGAAACATTACTTAATGGAAAAAGAGATAGTAATACATACTAATCATCAGCCACTTCAATATCTACACTCCCAAACTAAGTTGCAACAATCAAGACATTATAGATGGATGGGGTTTCTACAACAGTTTCATTTAGTCATTGAATATAAAAAGGGCATACATACCAAGGTTGCAGACATGTTATCTAGACCCATTATAAATGCGTTCACCATACTTAAGCATAATTTTGTGCTACATGAAAGCTACATAGAACAATATGCTCAGGATATGGACTTTAAAGATGTATATGCAACTTTGAGTCAAGGAAAAAGAGTAGAAGAATTGGACTATCATGTGAAGGACCGACTCTTATATCATTGTGGGAAACTCTACATTCCACAAACTAAGAGGATAAAGATAATTAGGGAAGCACACACTTCTTTGATATCAGTTCACTTTGGGGTAAGTAAAACAGTTGCACAACTACAAAGGTTCTGCTATTGGTCGAAAATGAACGAGACAGTTTCTAGATATGTAAGAGGGTGTGCCATGTGTGCTAAAAGTAAGCCCAGCAATAGAAAACTAGGCTTGTACACTCCATTTCCTGTTCCTTCTCACCCTTGGGAAAGTGTTTCGATGGATTTTGTGGGAGGACTGCCTAAATCTAGGAAAGGTCATGATTATCTATATGTTGTTGTGGATAGGTTCAACAAAATGTGTATTTTGATACCTTGTAGTAAACAGATCACAACTGAACAAACTGCAAAATTGTTCTTTGAACATGTATGGGTTCATTTTAGATTACCCACTTTCATTGTATCTGATCGAGACACCCGATTTGTCAAGAAGTTTTGGTCGAGTCTGTGGAAACTGATGGACACCAAATTGAAGAAAAGCACAGCTTTTCATCCAAAAAGACAGAAGTCGTAAACAAGACAGTGATCCAGTTACTGAGAGGTTATTGCAGCAAACATCCTAAGCTTTGGGATGAACACTTGTGTTATGTGCAGCATGCTTACAATAGAGCCAAGCACTCTTCTACACATAGATCCTTTTGAGACCTGTTTTGGTTTCACACCAAGGTCTCCTTTGGATTTTGTCTTTGGTAAAGATACCATGGTTGATGGACACAGTGATGTGGACAAGGCAACTAGGTTCATTGAACAGATCCAGGAGATCCATCAGGCAGTATAGGAACAGCTGGAAAAGAGCCAGGCCAAGTACAAGGATAGGCATGATAAGCATCAGATGGAGCATAGTTTTCAAGTTGGAGACCAAGTCTAGCTATATATCAGCAAGGAAAGGATGCAAGGTGAAAGTAAAAATCTAAAGCCTATCAGCTATGGACCTTTTAGGATACTTGAAAAGATTGGGGAAAATGCTTTTCACCTTGATTTACCAGCTTACATGCACATCTACTCAGTCGTAAATGAAGATTGCTTGAGATTGTTTGAACCTTCAATGATTGAGGACCCTGAAAAGCAGAGTCAATTGCCTTCTATCGATGACCTACCACCTGAATATCTCGATGAGGTACAGGAAGACACAGTGCTGGACAGGAAGGTAAGGACGACGCGCAGGGGAAATGTGGAGTACCTCAGGATTGGGCTCAAAGGTTCAAAGCCAAGCAACACAAAGTGGATTGAGATTGGACAAGTGAAGAAACAGTATCCTCACTTATTTGATGCTTGAAAACCAACTTTTGGTGGTCCAAACGCTTTTCCAGTGGGAAGGCCGTGATCCGAATTGGATCCATAGAAGACTGTCAAAGAACCATGATTGTATCAGGTTGAAGAAATCTCTAAAGAATTCTATAATATCAATCAAAGACACCCTGAACTAGTGGCAATGGCAGCCAACGTGGAACAACGAGGACCTCAGTCAAAGCACGCTAACCAAGGCCCATGGAGACCGCGCGGGAGGCCAAAGTAGCCCCTGGGAGCCTCGGAATGGGAAAAAGAGGTGATTTTGATGCGCTGGGTGACAGGGCTGAAATGGGGAAGCCCGAGCACTCGATCACGTCGGGAGCCAGAGAACTGCAGGCTGAAAAGGTAAAAGTGCTAAACATACAAACGGCGGGACCCGCGCTTTGGAAGCCGGCAGTTTTGATCAAGGAGCCCTTGAACGGTAAGAGGTTTAGGATGAGAGTGAAGCGATTCCATACACAGATCGACGCGTGGCAGGCAGAGGTGAGAGAAAACCATCGTTGGCCGCAGTTATCAGTCGAGCAAGTCAACCGCGTGAAACGTGCGTATGGCGTCAAATCTGGAGGGCTCAGATCAGACGGCTGAGATCGTGCCCGATGGAGGAAGTGGAATCGACAAGGGAATACACCACATTTTATAATGGATTTGGAATCCGTTTTGACCACCACGATGGAGGAAAGATTCATCCATGACGTAACTAAAGAAATGAATCGACGAAGTATGCTGGCGTTGTTTAGAGGAGGAAAAGTGGCCACTCCCTAAGCGCTGATGATGATGCCGAACAAGGAACTCCAAGCGCAACTGCAGAAGGTGAAGAGAAAGAGGCGGAAGAGGAACCAAACAGGCATAGGGGTCGAATGGCTAAATCCATGAACAGAGGAAGAACATAGTGGAGTTGAATTGAGGGAAGTAAGATAGCAAAAATTCGAGAGACGAAGAAGTGGAACCGTGAACCCAGAGAGGACGACTGAACATAGAGAAGAGTAAAGCAAAGCAGAAGAGGACAGAGGGCTGAGCTGACCAGAGGCAAAATCGAGCACCAAAGAACTTGAAGATTCAATCCTTCCCATAGAGGAATCTGTCCCGGCTAAGCACCACATTGGGCTCTCCCCTATAGACCAGAAGGTCACAGAGCTGGTAGGAAGAAGAAGTCTGTGTACTCAAGTGGCTTGGGGAATCCAAGAACCACCCTACTAAGCAAAACCTGCTTCAGGAGAACTCACATTGATTCCCTGTATTGTAATTCTTCTGCTTAAAGCCACAATAAAATAAGGCCACCACTAAAAGTTGGACCGGAGATGTAGCCCTGGAGAATAGGGTGAACTCCTTATTAAAATTGCTTGTGTCTTTATGTATGCTTACTGTATTTCTCTGCTGTCTTTCCATTTTATTGTCTGTGTATTGGCAATCTGATCGATCTGTTGCTTCAATAACACAGAACACACACCAGCACATGAGTTTGTAATACCTTAGTTTAATAAATCTTTAACCGATGTCACTCATAGGGTGAATATCAGATCATGAACAATTGTTGGTATGATAGGTTGTTGTTATAGACATTTTTGGGCACTGCAACCCCAATCATATATGTCCATAAACCAAGGGCTTCTGAGTCCCTAAAAGTGTTGTTTCATGCCCTAAAGGAACAAGGTCAACTGATTACATCATTTCCCAGAAGTTCTCCATAGAAAATTGCTCAGAACTGGTCAAAACTGGACCATACAGGTTGCTCAGTGCTAAGGGTGCGATGCATCTCACCTACCCAGTGTAAAAGGTGCGATGTATACTAGAAATCCCTTCTGTAGGGTGCGATGGGTGAGAATGGACAAATGGCAGGGACAGTTTGCAAGGTGAATGATCATGGAATCTTCCAGAAACTTCTCCTGTGACACTTGCCTCTCTGAATTCACCCAGGGATGAGTAAGAGATCATCAATCTCCAAGTGGAATCAAGAACTATCAGAGAGAAGACACTAATCAAAATCCCAGAATCTGACTCACCTCCCTGCAATCATCTATATATGGATCCCTCATCCCAGAGATCCAGAGGCTGGAATTTTGTATCTTGTAAGGAAGTGTTCTTGGTTTCTGGTGGAATATCATAGTGCTGGGTGATCTAAGCCTTTCATGAGGTGAAGAAGGGCTTCCATGCTAGGAGGATGACGCTGGGTCAGATCAATGGGTTGTAATCCTCTCTTCTAATCTTTACATCAATAAAGCTATTCAAGTTTTCCTCCATATTCTTTTATGTCTGATAGTATATGCATTTGTGTGCTCAATATATATTTGGTCCTATATTGTTTATGATTGTAGATCTATGCACTTTGAAGGTATTATGCTGCTTTGACTTTACAAGTACTCTTTGAAGCGGGGTGGTCAAGGGAGAAGTGGCAAAGACCTGTCGGTGAGGAGAAGGAACAAGCACAGAACCGAGCGAAAGATCGAGGTTGGTATTCTTTGATCCTCTCCTATCTACTTCTCATAAAGGAAAATGAAAGTAACTTTAATCTATTTGTTTCTAAGATAGCTACCCGTCTTAGTGGGACTAGCAGCTCTGCATAGACACTAGATTTCCCGATAACAAAATGGCGACTCCGCTGGGGAGTGAATAGCTTGATTTCTTGTTTATACTCGTTTTCTTTATAAACTTACAGATGGAACCTGAAGTTAAGCCAGCTAGCCTTCGAACTGCATTTGCTATACAAGTGCAAAGTAGATCAATGCTGCTTCAGTCTATCTCCAGGTTTTGTTTATAAACTGAACAATCAATTTGCAAACATCCTAATTGCCCTAGTGGTGGCTCTAGTAACCTCATTAGATCAGCCCCTGTGATTTCTATTTACTGACTATCATTAGCTTGGCCTAAATCCCTAAACTAAGTTGCAAACTGTGACCAAGAACCAAGTTGAAGTCTCGTTCCTGGACCTTCGCACTTTCTCCTCTTGGGAATCTGGATACATCGCACCTCCCATGTGCAGTAGGTGCATTGCATCGCATTTTCCCTGTGTTGCAGGTGCGTTCATCAGATAAGACCTCTTCTGCTTCCAGATTTTGGTTTCTTTGTTCACTCTCTTCAGCTTTATTCAGGAGTTTTGCTGTCTATGATCAGTATACCACTGTGGAAACTCCCTTCCTTTGCATGATTCCACCTCCATAGTACAAAGAATTGTGAATGTTTTTATGTATTGTGCGCCATTTACAGTTCTCTTTTACAAAAAGTAGCGTAATCAAATTGTCGTCTTTTGATTTGGAAGTGTCGCAAGTTTTGTTTTCAGTTAAAGAAAAGAATCCTATCATTCTTGATGGTCGATTATACAGTCACTCTTGTATTTGATTTGAATTAGTATTTTTTCAAGTGTCGAAAGCAGTTTTCAATTCAAAGTCACAAAGTGTCATCATTATCTTCCTTTCGTTTTTGAAGAGAAATTTGTTAGTACTGTCGCTTTGAAAAGATAATTCATATTTGTATTCAGCATTCTTTATGTCATTCACACATTAAGAAAGCGGAAAACAAATACATGCATGCGCATTTGCATTTAGACTGCTTTTTGGTTTGATTTAGGACAGCACATCTAGTGTGTGCTCTCTGCTCTATGTTGAAATAATATCATCTCTCTTTCTTTAGTAGCTAGGATTTTCATTGCAAAAAGAAGATTAAACGATTGTTTATCATCTTAGATTGCATTTTAGGAATTATATATCTACATCACGCGGTGAACCTGAAAGGCAAATTTCTTAAGAAAGATCAACTGTAAAATAAATTCAATGAACATAAAAATGCTTTGGAACCTAACACACAACATTTAGAAGTCTAGGCTAGAGACGTATTCCGGTGTCGTAAAGCCTGGTAACTATCGCTTTCATTGTTGGTTGGGTGATTCCTCCTCTTTGAGACGACAAGTGCCAGTACGGACTTGTGCTCCCACGTACCATCGAGTATATATTGGGAGACCACAATAGGCTATATCCTTTATCCTTAGGAAGCTGTGTCTACCGCCCTATCGATCGCAATGCACTGAACACAACATTCGGGAAGATTGACTGCCGTACCGTAAAAAGTATTCTACAGTTTTGCGATTGGTTTGGTAATCCCTCTGTCTGGATTTCTAGAGCAGTCCCTTTCATTCCTTTTCAGACTCCTTAAAGGAAAAGATCCATCTGAGCACTTGTTATTTCAAGCTCATTAAAAATCGAAGGCGACTAGAGTCATCTTTTGTTTTTTCTCGACTCTTAAAAATTGAAAAAGCAGGTTGTGTCAAAGCATCTAAAATTTATTTTAATCGGAATAACGTCATTGTTCCCTCATTGGTCTTAGGTTGAGAAAATGGAGTCCACCAACCAAGGATTACCCCTTGGAGGAGATCCTGGTCCTTTCTCCTCTTGGGGAGATTTTGGTGCACCTCATATGGCCACATTGTCACTTCTAGGATTGACGATTGGCTTGCCAATATGGCTCTTCTCGACCTTTGTCGTTCAGAATACCGTGATTCCTGAACAATCAAGTCAGCAACTAGATGATACTAGAGTTACCCCCCAACCTTCTACTTCATCCGTTTCTCCCTCTCCTCCTTCCTCTTCGCTTGATGAAGCTGGTAAAGCAAAAAATCAAGTAACTAAGAAGGAGAAGAAGGACAAGAAGGAGCCAAAGGCAAAAAGGGGTAACCATGCATCATCTAGCGAAAATCCACACACGGCACCGTCCAGACCTAAATCTCCATGTGTCATTTGCAAAGGGGACCACTATCATCGAGATTGTCCTTGTATCCCCCGGATCTTAAGGGACTGGTCTCCTCGTTTGCACAATCCGATGTCATCAACCTCTGACGATCATGTTGAAAGCACACCATCAACTAGTAAAAATGAAGTCTCTGGACAGAAAGGAAGATGTAAATTTCCTTGCAAACTGTGTGAAGGCAATGATGTTGTCCACCGTTGTCCCTTCCTAGACGAAGCTAAAAGAGTCTTGGAGAACTGTCCCGCTTCACCACTACGGCTTCCTCTTGGATACAAGAAACTCTTGCTGAGTCCATCGCTAGTTGAAAATCCGACCGACACAACTTTGTGGTCGATCAAAGCATCTACCATTGAAGATAAACCCGCTAAATACATACCAGACAAAAGTCAAAAGGTTGAGGCGGCAGTCAACCCGGTCTTGTCTTCGGAAGGTCCATCTTTAGATGATACAATCACCGAAGAGAATGAGAACGACACTGTTCAAATTCTTTTCATAAACATAGACTCCGGTGAACATGGGGGCAATCTACCTGTTCCTTTACCACAGTAAGGAAGTTCGTCAGATTCATACCCGACCGTTTATTCAGTCCCACCTCGGAGCAACCTAGTCGTTTCCTTTGATTGGAATCTACTAGGCAGACCCCGTTTATCGGCTAGTGTACCGTTCTGAATCATTGTTCAAACCTACAGAATGGTCATGGTCGGTACCATCATAGATGAGGGGGCTTCTGTGAGTATCCTTTCCTCAACTGCTTGGAAAGCTCTTCGTTCGCCATCGCTTATGCCTGAGATGCGGAATCTAACAGGCTTTGTTAAAGGAACCAGTTGACCGTTAGGGATCCTTCCAAGTTTTCCTATAACCTTGAGAGGGAAAACCATGTATCTGAACGTAATGGTAGTCCAAGGACCTTTAGATTATAATCTACTCCTTGGGCGTGACTATATTTATAGCATGGGAGCCATTGTCTCCTCACTCTTTCAAGTAATGCGTTTTCCGCATGAAGGTCGAGTGGTCCAGCTCGTAGACCAACTTTCGTTCCCCGGCTCACACATAGCTAATAGTCAAATACCATCCCTAAATGGTCTTTTCATGCAAGGAATGTCTCATCAATATCCAGTTCGTCCACCTAAAGAACGCGAGTAATTCGATGGCCATGACTGAAACCTAGGGGCCATGCACCCTGGTCTACTTCGGCAGAAAAACTTTAGGTATAGGGTAGGTTTCCGCAGAGGATATATGACTAGTCTGACACACTCGTCCATATAGGAAAATGGGATTAGATCGGAATAAGGTTCCTCTGTTAGAAGGTAGGCCTTTCCCGATAGAACGAATGTTTTGTCTGCAAATTGAAGGGTAACCTAGAAAAGGTAGGCCTTTCCTGATAGAACAATTGTTTTGTCTACAAATTGAGGGGTAACCTGGGAATCTCTACTTCGTTATACCTGTGGGCATGCAAACCTTTTTTGCGCAAGTGAAAAGTGACCAGCGTAACGCTAACTCCATAGTTTCATTAACTTCAACTTCTTAAGTTAGGTGAGTGGTCGAATCAACCGTTCGCCTTCGCAAGGGCCAAATGGCACCGGCGAAATAAAGGAAAAATTTTCCTACCTGACCTTAGTAGTTAACTAACCCCTAGGACAGTAGTTTTTCGTTCCTAGCTTACATGCAAGAGGCAGCGGAGAAAAGTTTTGAATGGTGCAAGCTCCCTAAAACTTGAACCTATCGATGGGACATCCTTATTATACAACTGGCACGAGCAGTTTTTATGTGAAGTTCAAGCTCGTTAAAAATTAAACCTAAGCAATGAGCAAACGTTCCCCCCAAAGTTTAAGCTCATTAAAAAATGAACCAACTTCCGATAAATAACCATTGTGAATGCATTATCATCAGCTCTTGAGACTTGGTCGTGTTCTCATCATCACCTCCACTCTGTTTTAGTCGATCATATGCCTCCATTTGATTGTTTACCCTTTTGAGGAATAGTTGCGAAGAGTGATTCTGTTAGCCATCCTTGTGACACTACCATGATTGGAAAATTCCAAACCTTACCTAGAATCAGCTGCTACCTGGAAATATCACTCATTCCTCAAGAGGCAAGTCTTCTTTAAACTCTTTTCGTCTGACTCGTAAAATATGAAAAGATTTCCGAGCAGTTGGCCTCTCCAGCTCTTTAAAGCTACCAGGAGTGCTATCTCTCCTTTATATTTTAATCTTTTTGAACTTGAGGGATTATTACACAAAAAGATCGAGCGCTTGTCTTGTTCGGCTCGTTAAAACTATCAAAAATTCATCCCTTTCGTATTATTTTATACTTTTTCGGACTTAAGGGATTACATGATGAAAAAGGATCACTGGAGTTTCCTTTCCGTCCCTTTTCAGACTCTCTAAAATTGAAAAAGGACCAAGTTGTCTTTGTCGTTAAACTCGTTAAAACCAATAGCGACAAACTTGTCCATGCAGACAAGAATGAGTTTCACTGTCGCTAGGCTCGTTAAAACATAGCGACGGGTTTGCCCGAAGGGCAAATTATAGAACAAGCATATGTTATCCTCCTCAAGCTTGATAAAAATAAAGAGGTACTGGTCAGCAATGACTGGGGAAAAATTGGGAAGAAAACTTGAAGAAACTTTATTGGTAGCGAGTCGCTCTTGAACATGACACTTTCGCTTTATCACCATGATTGAGTCAGGTTGGGTTATTCCGTTCACCGGTCATATTACCATTGGTCCACCGTACCATCCATCTTTGGGGTTAACACTACCAATCCATTTCAGTGTCGCCGATATGTTCAAGAGAAGTCGATTAGAGAATTCACCAACCCATCTTGTGTCTCATCCGCTGCAATACCTTTACGCTTCATTCTTTCATGACCGCCACCCTGAACCCTGTATCATCATATCGTTTTCACCTCCAAAAGTCATTTTCTCCGTTCCGTGTCGTAGATGTGGGATTCATTAAGGCCCTCCTACGACAGGTCACTTCTTGTCGACATCAGCTCATTATCCAAGAAGTCGACCTAGGAACAACCCTTTTAGTACTTTGAAGCTTGCATGCCTCAATGGCAAGTTTCTCACTTTCGGTGACAGGTTTACATCAATGGCCTTCGACCGAGAGATTTTGCGTGGTGTTCGACGCCAAGTCCCATTTTCACACCACGAAAATTGTACTGTCGTACCTTGAGGGTCATCATCATTATTGGTGATTCCTCTCGCGCTTGTTAACAACTTACATCATTGGTTGGTAATCAGGCGATGTCTTTCCATGTTTGACTCCAGAACATTTTTCACATGGATCGACTTGTACTTCGGGCGAAGATTGGACGAGTTTGAAGACCCCGGATCTAGTTTCATCCATCCGGGCTACGATATATTCAGGAATTAAATACATCAAATGTACATCATTGCTGCACATATGATCATCTGAATCAAAAGATGATGGCTCTATCAGGATCATCAGTCTACCACATAGACGATTGTTTGTCCTATGTACATGAAAATGAGTTTATAAAGCTGAGCAAGGGAATGCCCGCCTCAGCTAGATCATGAAAATGTTGTGAAGATAATGTATTGTATTGTATCTTATTACAGGTCACCTTCCAGTTCGAAAAACCTCGGATCCTCATGATAAAGCATTTCACCCGACATCAAAAGATTAACGACCTCATGCTTTAGGGGGCAACTGTTATAGACATTTTTGGGCACTGCAACCCCAATCATATATGTCCATAAACCAAGGGCTTCTGAGTCCCTAAAAGTGTTGTTTCATGCCCTAAAGGAACAATGTCAGCTAATTACATCATCTCCCAGAATTTCTCCATAGAAAACTGCTCAGAACTAGTCAAAACTGGACCATACATGTTGCTCAGTGCTAAGGGTGCAATGCATCTCACCTACCCAGTGTAAAAGGTGCAATGCATACTGGAAAGCCCTTCTGTAGGGTGCGATGGTTGAGAATGGACAAATGGCAGAGACAGTTTGCAAGGTGGATGATCATGGAATCTTACAGAAACTTCTCCTGTGACACTTGCCTCTCTGAATTCGCCCAAGGATGAGTAAGAGATCATCAATCTCCAAGTGGAATCAAGAACTATCAGAGAGAAGACACTAATCAAAATCCCAGAATCTGACTCACCTCCCTGCAATCATCTATATATGGATCCCTCATCCCAGAGATCCAGAGGCTGGAATTTTGTATCTTGTAAGGAAGTGTTGTTGGTTTCTGGTGGAATATCATAATGTTGGGTGATCTAAGCTTTTCATGAGGTGAAGAAGGGCTTTCATGCTGGGAGGATGACGCTGGGTCAGATCAATGGGTTGTAATCCTCTCTTCTAATCTTTACATCAATAAAGCTATTCAAGTTTTCCTCCATATTCTTGTATGTCTGATAGTATATGCATTTGTGTGGTCAATATATATCTAGTCCTATATTTTTTATGATTTTAGATCTCTGCACTTTGAAGGTATTATGATGCTTTGACTTTACAGGTACTCTTGGAAGCGGGGTGGTCAAGGGAGAAGTGGCAAAGACCTGTCGGTGAGGAGAAGGAACAAGCAAAGAACCGAGCGAAAGATCGAGGTTGGTATTCTTTGATCCTCTCCTATCTACTTCTCATAAAGGAAACGAAAGTAACTTTAATCTATTTGTTTCTAAGATAGCTACCCATCTTAGTGGGACTAGCAACTCTGCATAGACACTAGATTTCCCAATAACAGTTGTACCAAGGTTTGCGGGACAGGATGCTGAAGTGGTTGTTGGGCAGGTGTCGATGGATTAGCCTAGACGGTTAGTTGGACTTGAAAAGTTATTTGTTGTATAGGTTGTCCAAGAGGTTGATCAAGTTGGTTCAAAGGCACTTGAGAAGCAACTGGAATTGACTTTTGATTTAACAAAGGGTTCCAGATTGTATTCAATCTAGGGTAAGGCATTCCAACGAAGGGTTGAGGCATAACAAGTTGACCAAAACTAGTTTGAGGAATTTAAGCATAATTAAGGTAATTCTCGGCAGGGGGTTACCCCTCGCTATAGGGTAAGGTCCACCATAAGGTTGTCCACTGGGCAAAGGATATGACAGTTGCCCCCTAGGCGGGTAATAACCACCTATTGGGTTGGTTTGTGGATTACCAACATTACTGGAAATCATATTAATAAATTGTTCAGATGTCAAACCTTCATTGGTAGGGTTAATTACACCAGTTGACATGTTTGAAGATGAGTTCAAGGAAGAAGCTCACGAATAAGCTCCCATAAGAGAGTGATATCCAGGTGGTAGAAAACCACCATACAATGTTGACTCTGGAGAAGTAGAAAACATGGATGTATCTGATGAGGTACTTCTAGACCAGTCAAAACCTGGTACGATAGAATAAGGAGTCATGTATCGTGGAATCCCTTGTCCCAAAAAGTTCAAGGGTGTGAAATACCAAGGGTTAGGGTGAAGAGATCTAAAAAAAATCTCTAAGATATATGTAGGTTCACTTATAGAAACTATGGGTTCTTCCTCTTTGTCTGAAACAAGTTCTTCAATGGTAATGAGACCGGGAGGGAGACTATCAGTAATAATGAGTTTCCGACACGATCAAAGTGGGGGATCTTGAATATGCGTTGTAGTAGATGTATGAATCTCAGGCTCGGAAATATCAGACTTAGGCTCAGAAATATCAGACTCAGGTTCATCAATATCTGGTTCAGAAATGGGGTTTGTATCTGAAAATTCTCCAATATCTGATTCAGTTTGAACGAGTTCAGTAATTTGTAAATTAGTTCCTTCTGAGTGTGATGTTAATCTCTGAGTTTGATCAAATTTAGTTTTTGTTACTTCAAGGCCTAAAATAGTAGATGTTATCAGTTGATTAACTTCAATTCCTCTTACATCATAATCTATAATAGTAGAAGTTTCAATTTTTGTTGTAGTTCTAAATCCTGATGATTTAGATTTTTCAACTTTAATATTTTCTAACTGACTCAGTGTATACTCAAGGGGATCCCTGAGTATCCTACGTGATTGTCTTGGTAATTCCGCCACAATGAAAAAATTTCAATTGATTAATTACACAATATCTAAATTACACCTAAAGTCTCTAAAATAAAAAAACAAAAACAAAACAAAAAAAAAAAAAACAAAAAACAAAAAAACAAAAACAAAACAAAACAAAAAGCAAAAACAAAACAAAACAAAAAAACAAAAACAAGACAAAAACAAAAACAAAAAACAAAAAAACACAGAAAGTAACACGCGCTAAAAATCTAGGAGTTCAAACCATACAAACTGACTCTTCACAGAGATCAATAATTACTATTTGGTGATGAAATCCAACATCACAGTGATCAAAGTGAAAAGTTTTATAGAAATGAGTGTTTGGAACCAGTTACCCTGACAACCTACTTAATGAAACAGTCTAGTGCAAGTAACTTTGCTATAAACCATCTCGAGCAAATATTACCCTCCAAAAAGTCCAAGTGAGTCTAGTCAACGTTTGTTTCGAGTACAGCAAGACCTTCCCTCTGTCATCACCTTAGGTAGATCCCTAGGATTATAGTCACTAAGTTTACCAAATACAAAAATTTTACCTGGGGGGACAGTCACAGATCAGACATACACGCAAGGGCAGAGTAACAAGCCCAATCCCCTTGAAGGCTCCTCCACATGATCAATTGGAGGTTTACTTTCAAGTGACCCCAAGTACCTTTAGATATTGTTGTAATACGTTAAAATCACTATATATAGGCCGATGAAGTGGATACGATCACTTTACCAAATTCGACACGATCCCATGCTTAACTCATGTATAAGAAGAGCTTCCCAGAGAAAAACGGAAATAATTGGATTTTCTCTCCCCTAACTCAAGATTCTATTGTTCATTTGTAGCTTTGGAAAGTTTACGTCCTTCCTTATTCCAAAGCCCTACACTTAAGATACTATAGGTGACAAGAGCCCTAAAAGTTGTAAAATTATAGATGAATTTTAATTAACGTTGTATTATTAAGTTGTTCTTTACTCAATGGGTAATGAAGGTGAAACTTATGATGTTATGACACGACTCGAAATCTTAATGCACTCTAAAATGCAATAGCAACTTTCAAATTTGATGAAATCCTATTTAGAGAAAAGAAAGAGTTTCTTTGATTTTTTGAGAAATGAAATGCAAAAACTCACAACTTTTCCAATTTTCTAAAGCAACCAATTTCACTATAATGTAATGAAAATGCAGTCAACAAACCAAATTCCAGATTTCCCTAAACATCAAATAAGCCAAAATACTCTTTATCTCTAATCACTCAAAACTTTCAAGCACACAGAAATCAATCAAGAGAGTTGGAGAAAACACATTTTTCCTTATGAATGCTTTGATTTAATGATAATAACAGTGCAATTGCGAAAAATTTCCAAGATGAAAGCAACAATTTCCTTTATCAAGCAAAAATGACTACAATTCCTTCACAAAAGCACTAGGTCTTAAGAAACCCTAATTTTCAATTCAACATGAATTTGACTACAAATAAGTAACAACTAAGGCTTAACTGATGTATTTGACATAACAAAATAAGAATACCATGAGAAAAAGGACAATCTATCTTGTTTTGATCAATCAGCAAATCAACCAGGCAAAACCCTAAGTAATTCTTTCAAAAAGACCTAATTCTAAAAAATCATTAACAAAGAAATCAATTGAGTTCAGAAGAGACACAACACAGTCCAAACAAAGATAATGACACTTCCAGAAAAACAAACTCAAGTCTAGGTTGAAGCAAAAGCTATATTTTCAAAAAATTTCAAGCTCTGCGCGGGTTTATAGTGGAAAGCAGAGCACATGCGCTTTGTTGCTACGACAAAAAGGGCGTAAAACTGCGCTTTATTAACAAACCGGGGAAAAACTTAAGAAAAAATAAAAATCAAAAAACCAACCACTCAGATCTAAAAGGCCATTAATGTATAAAGTCTCGGGTCTGGATAAATCAGAAGAATCAGAAAGCAAAACTAAGCAAAAAGATGAAAATAATGATGTTCCCCAATATGGTCACAAATTTGTTACATCGGACAATCCCTCTTGCGGACAAGAGCAATCTCCCTAGATCCTTGACAAAAACTAGAAACAAGCAAGACAATTGAACTGACTCTTTCCCTAAGTTGAACCTGTTTGAATTATAAGAAGTATAGCTAATGGATGAGCCTCTTACCTCTTTCATGAAATGCTCGATGAAGATCCCTTGTTGTGATTTGATGCAACTCTTCAATGCTTGACAAGACCTGCAAACATCGACCATAAAAGGATCAAAAGCATACGTGATATAATAATCCAAACAACTTAACCTAATGATCAAGGAAATTAGGAATTGAATTTGCCTTAATAAACATTATAAACAATTGTAAACCATTCATCATTCTAATAAGACAAATCAATGGGAGAAAGTGTTCATTTATATTAATAAAAGATTAAGAGGAGCCTTACAACCTTCGCCTTGATGTCGTGAGGTCCCTCCAAAACGCCTTCAATCTCCTCCTTGGATGACAAGCTTTCCAATCTCAAACCAACAACATAAGTTTATCTTCTCTGAGTTCTGGCCTCCTCAATCCCTCTACCCTCTTGTCATTTTATAGGCCAAGAGGAGGAAATTTCAGATCCAAAAGAGGAGGATGAGACTTCTTCATTAAGGGATTAGGTTACCATGAGAAAAGGGATGGAGATGCATCATCTGAGGGTTATAGTTCAAATAGTCATCACCTGGAAGCTTTCAGTTGGGAAATATTCGATCAACTATGTTTGTAGAATGTACTTTTTATTTTTACATTCTAGAATTCACATGCGCAGGTTTATTGTGATAGACAGAGCGCAACTTTGTGTTGTTCTCAGAGTTAATTTCAGCACATGTGCGGGAAACTCTAGAGAAATCAGCGTAGGTGGAACTTAACAAGGTGTGACAAATATTTTTCTCAAATTTCTCATCTACATCAAAATATTTTTGGTTTTTTGAATTCTAAAGGAGTTCGTTCAAACATGTTCACGGATGGTAAAAAGACCAATAAACTAATCAAGTGTCATGGCGACAAATTGACATGTAACAGGGTGGAAGCCCTCCCCCCTACCAGGGGTTTTGCAGGGAGGCTACCGCCACCCTGCACGGGGTCCAGGGCAGCGCCCCGAGATTTATTTATTTTTTATTCAAACCCAAAGATGGTGGGAAAAGATACCCATGGTTTTGTGCTTGGGTTTTTCACATGGTTTTGGCAAGTACAACCTTCTCTGCTTCTTGTACTTCTTGAGGAAAGAACATCAATTCATTTCCTAGATTTTCCACAACCTTCTCTTTGATAAAACTACGCTAAACTATTAATGTCTATTCTCTGGAGTCTTTAGGTTGTGATTCTTCAAGAGTTTGTTGAAACTCATTAGATAGTTTCTCTGTTGCTTTCTCAAAAGCTTCAATATCAATACCTTCATCTACCTTTTCTTTCACTAGTCGTTTTACCTCTTTTAACTATGATGTATCTAACTTTATTTCCAAAACATTTATTGGTGATATTATTAGGGGCTTTTTGAGGTCTAAAATGGGCCTCCTAAGGAAATTATAAAATAATAGTGGAAATAATAAAATAATATTAGATTACTCGTATTTTCAACTTATATCCTTATGGGTTTACTCAAATTTCAAGCGGAAACACTCGTTGGATGCAGAATTTGATTCCTCATCCAAGGAGTACACATGTTGCATACTTTCAATGGACCCTACTACATGAAAAAAGGAGAAATAATCACGTTTTTCATGTATTTCTCCTTTTTTCATGTAGCAGGGTCCATCGAAAGTATGCAACATGGGTACTCCATGGATGAGGAATTAAATTTTGCATCCAACGAGTACTCCCGCTCAAAATTTGAGTAAAAACTTAGGGAGACAAGTTGAAAATATGAGTTGAAAAGATAGTTTTATTATTTTATTATTTTTTAATCTTTGTACTTTTTTACTCCAAAATTGGTGAATCATCCCCCATGGTTGACATCATCATCTTGAATCCTATTGGTTCTTATAAAGTTTATTTTGGTTGTACATTTTTCTTAGGAGGCCCATTTTAGACCTCAAGAATCCCCGAATGAACCAATGGTTGGGAAGGCTCTACATCTTGAGATTACATTGTCATTAGGACTAAAACTCCATATGTTTCTTCAACTCTATGCCTTTCCTATTCAATTTGTCTTGTAACCACTTGCATAATTGTTTGACCTTTGTTATTCTGAGGCAGAGGAAGAATATTAGCCACTTGTTCGATCTCTAATCTACGTTCATGAACATAAGTAGAAATATCAACTTGTTTCCTTAAGTTAGAGATGATGCCATGGGGGTACTTCCTAAAAACATCATGTTCTATACCAAAAGACAGTATTTATTTTTCAATTATATCAATTGTTGTTCTATCCCTAGCAATGAAAGAGAAAATTGTATAAGGAAAATTAAAAATGGTCTTCTTATTCTTAGACACAAAATGAAAATCATTTATAGTAAGCCTTTTTCTTAATGCTTCATAGGTAAATGTTAATGGAGTGATGAATCTTGGGAGGCAATAAGGTTCCCTTTCAAAACTGTAGATTCTGATAATGGAATAATTAGGGAATAGTAACCAACTACCAATATTGTCTTCTTCAGTTAGTCGTAAAATTCTTATTGCTTCTTCTAGTTTTTTGCCAAGGGTTTCTCCAAGCAATTTTACTTGCAGGTAAAAGGAGAAACGATTGATGAATTGGACATAACTTCCGAGAATATGTCTGATATATAGAGTATCAGTCCAATTATAGACTTTTTTCTCCTTCTTGTAATTGTCTTTTACCCCTTCTATCAACCGCATAGATAAAAAATATGATGGGTAATTAAGTAGGGCTAGGTGCGGTGTCTACAAAACTTAAAAGGGAGTGTTGTACTAAGTTCCAATTCTATGGTTCTAAGCCAGTATTTAAAGAAATTAATAACTATTTCTTTGGGGTTTGTCATTATGAGCCCAATAGTCATAAACGTGGCTTCATCCACCACAAAATCATCAACGAGACCCATAATCACGGCCAAACATGAAGTTAAGGTTTGGAAGAAGGGTTTTAATAAACTAGTAGGCAAGGGTAATTCTACTTTTTTATTCTCAACTGGGGTTTTAAGTTTAATTTTGGAATAATTCAAGTTTTTCTTCCTCTGCCTAGGTTATGAATTCCTTGTCAAACTTCTTGTCCATAATATCTATGCATGTGGTGGACAGATTTAGCATTTTGGCAAATGTGGTTTCAACTATTTCTAAGAAAATATGATTACTCATCATAGAGGTAATATTTTTGGTCTCGAAGTTGAAAGTATTTGCTAAAAATAAAATAGAATCAAGGTCAAATTGGGTTGCAGGTAAAGTAGCTGCTAAAACTCCCAATTGAACTAAATATTTATCTTTGTGAAACTTATTAAAAGGTAAACTGAAGGTCCTTTTTATAGTTAAAATATTAGTATGGTGACCTTGAGTATCCATAATCCTGACAAGTTCATGAATATAAATCTCCCTTGATGATTCTTCAGACATTTTTATAACCACGGAGGCAAATTTCCCCTATAAGAAGAAAGTCGGTGAGATAATGGCCTGGGTACTTACCCGACTCCATCCAAATAAACGGGTCAAGTCCAAATTCCTAACTTGCTATAGTATGGAGGATGGTAGCTTCCAATTCAATTTCAGACCGCATGGAAAGGGGAGGGGTTCTAACAGGGGAAAAATGATTTGAATTTGGCAAAAAGAGGGAATATGAGTTTATGAATGTGACATTTATAGATTGTACAACGTATTAATTAGAGTAGGTTTAATCACATTAACTATTTATTTGAAGTTCATTCACACTCCCATCCATCGAGTCTCACTCTCAACATAGCTAGCATGCCAATTTTGACTCGATGTGATATAACAGTAATTGATTAAGAGAAGGACGAACAGTCAAATCTTCATCGACCACATAAGGACACGTTAAAATATGTGCATCTAGAGACCCAATGGTGGATGAGAGTTGTTGGATAAAAGTAAGTCCAATGGAGAAATAATGTTTAAGTAAGGCGCATCTTCCGACCCAACGGGACATATCATCTGTCGGTTTAACCTTGACGAGATTTGGATTATGGAATTAAACAGCGAAATAAACCATGAGGTGGGATATTGATAATTAGATAAAACAAATTTCCAAATCCAATGAATCACAATCAACCATTGATTAAAAATGTACGGTCGTGTGATTACCTAAAGGGGGAAGCTCAATAATTGTACATGAAATACAAAGGCAGAACAACATTCAATGAAATTTTTATATTGGAATTTCTCGGAATTTTAAGACTAGGATTATAGTAAGGTTTGTGAATTCATTAAGTAGTTGGATATATTTGCAAGGAAAACTCAAGTGATAAGCAAGTGGAAATTTCATCAAGTAGATGTGAATGTTGCTTTTCTGAATGGAGAATTGAAAGAGAATGTCTTCATGGTTGTTATGTGGAATTTTGCATCTACGGATAAACACAACTTCCCTAAGTGGGTAGCTACACTTAGAACAACAGAATTAAAGAGTTTAACCTTTTCCTATAGAAGATAAATAAGACAAGGGACCTACTTGTTATCTTTCACTTCCCTTTGTCTCCTTTCTCCCATCTCTCCTTGAACTGAATCCACTCGATCAGTGCCTGCAATCATAAACAGAGGACAAAAACCAATCAAAGCAAGAGATCTATCTACTATAAGAAAATGGAATTGAAAGCATTTACACATATAATCATCATACATAAAGACAAGAATATGGGAAAAGGTGTCAATAGCTTTATTAAGTAGAAGGAAGAGTTACAACCAAAGAAGTTCGATCCGATGTCACTCATCCAGCTTGAGTTCCATCCTTCATCACACCAAAAGAACAACACTCTAGAAGCATAACAATACTTGCTTATGATCTCAAACCTCAAACCAACAGTATCTCCTTAAAATTCTTCAAAGTCCAACCCCTGATCAATATGATGAGTGCTCAATTTATAGGGAAATGGAGGTGGTTTTGTCATAAATTGGGCATTGAATGGCTTTCCAATTTGGGAGTTAGTTTCCATGGAGGAAGGTATGAGAGGATAGGAGGTTATTTGATTCATTCCCTATCCAATTTTGAGTTCATAGGAGAGGATAAGATGTGGGAATCTTCTAGAATGATCTAGAATGAAAGAATATTCCTAGAACCCTATAAATATTTCACTCAATCTCGCTCAGCGTAGGTCAAAGTGGACCTAGTTTCTCTGTAGAGCAGGCTTAAATGGGCCTAAGTGCTATGCATCGAATTTACCCCTGACCAAGGCTGCGCTGGTCCCTCAAGGAGTCATTTCAGGATGTCTTCAGGCCATGAAACTCTCAGGAATGATGGCATTCAATGTGGTGACTTGTCTAGGGCATGTAGCAACTGAATTAGGGTTTGATGAGCCTTAATAGTACTAATCTGAATGTTGGGAGTGATGTGCCCAAATAGACCTGTAATAGTTTCCCCTTAAAGCATGAAGTCAAAAATGATAATGTCGAGTGATATGCTTTACGATGTGATGAGGTGGTTCTGAAGCGGAGGGTGACCTACATCAATTACAATACATAATATCATGATATTTTGGATTTTTCATGAATTTTTTAGGGAAGGCATACCCATACTCAGCATATAAACTTTCATTACATGTACATAGATAGTTGTCTACAGATATAGATCCATGATGGGATGACCATTAGTGTAAAACCAGTGTACATATGATTTAGTACTCTCCTAAAATCACAGCCCGGATGGATGAAACTAGATCTGGGGTCTTCTATCTCGTCCAATCATGCACTCAAGTATGAGTCTAACCATGTGAATATGTGATCTAAAGTCGAACATGGGAAGACACCGTCAGATTACCATCCAATGATGTAAGCTGTTAACAAACGCGAGAGAGATCGTCGATAATGATAATGATTCTCAAGGTACTGCAGTACATTTTGCATGGTGTGAATAGATGTTTTGGTGTCGAACACCATACAAATTCTTTCGGTTGAAGGCCAGCAATGTCAACCTATCGCCGAAAGCGAGAAACTTGACATTGACGTATGCAAGCCCCAAGGTACTGAAAGGGTGTTTCTAAGTCAACTTCTTGGATAATGTGTTGATGTCGACAAGAAGTGACTTGTCGCAGGAGGGCCTTGATGTATCCCACATCAACGACATGAAACGAGTGTAATGATTTTTGGAGACGGAATGTGACTGATGACACAAGGTTCAGGAATGGTGGTCATGAAAATGAAGGTTTATGAGTATTGCAAAGGATGAATTTTACTGAGTGACTTCTCTTGAACATGTTGGCGACACTAAATGAATTGGTAGCATTGACCCAAAACCAAAGTAATGGATGGTATGATAGACCATAGGTATGATAACCATTAAGCAGATAACCCAACCCAAGTAGTCATAGAGATGAAGTGAAAGTGTCATGTTTAAGAGCGACCTGCTACCATAAAGTGGTTTACCCATTTTCCCATTTTCCCCAATCATTACTGACCAGTACCTCTTTATTTCTTATCAAGCTTGAGGAGGATAACATATGCTTGTTGTATAATTCCACCCTTCAGGTGAATCCATCGCTATGTGATGTTTTAACGAGTCTAGCAAAGGTAAAACTCAGTCTTGTCATGATGGACAAGTTTTTCCCTATTTGATGTTTTCATGAGTTTAACGACAATGATAACTTAGTCAGTTTCATGTTTAGAGAGTTTGAAAATGGACAAAAAGAAAACTCCATAAGTTCTTTTCCGTAGGTTTGTATCTCAAGTCCAAAAAAGCATAAAATAATATAAGAGAGAACCTATTGATCATGTTCGATCAACGTATTCCTTTTTTGTAAATAATCTATCTCAGTCCGGAAAAGGGTTAAACTTATACTGAGTAGATATTGTTTCCGATCCGTTAACGAGCTGAAAAGGACAAGTGCTCGGCAATCTTTTCATATTTCGAGAGTCTGAAAAGAGCTTAAAAAGGACTCCAAGGGGGTTCCTTTTTCGATGTTTAACAAAGATAGAAAAGGAGATAAAAGTATGCTCTGTCGTCAAAGATACAATTCACGATTGTGCACGTCAAATTCAGTAAATCAGTTGTAAACCTGCTCAAAGAACCGCCAAACGGATTAAACATACCTGTTTCATAGGTAAAAATAGGTAAATACTAATTTTTTTTCATTTAATGATCATGAAATAAACATAAAACAAGAATTTACCATGTCAGTTTTACCATTTGATATTTACCATTCAGTTTTGTGCTCTGAACAAGTTTTTTACCTCGAACTTCAGCAGCTGATTGCAAGAGATTTTGTGGATCATTTTTTGTACCATCCGAACCAGGTAGAAGATCTTTAGTATAGTTCACCCCGGGATCAGCGCAACCTTCCACATCGAAAATTGCACTACAGAGCACCCAAACAGAAGGCTACCTACTCTACAGCACATTGTCTCCTGACCTGGGCTGCGCTGGGCGAGTTTCACAAATTTGTTTCACCTGTTTGACCCAAAATTTCTCCAATTTTTTGCATGAAATGGATCCTAACTAAGCTTATGGTTTGATTTCAGGATTTGATCGGATCAGAATGTCTATTACTTGGCGAGAAAGAGAGCATGAAGAACAAGACATGGTTGCCCTAAATGATCCGAGTACTGTTGAGGCCCTCAGAAACTGTGGGTTGCTCAAATACTTCAGGTTGTCCGGGATGAGGCAACAATTAGAACTATTGCAGTTCTTAGTTCATGCATGGGATCCAACAGATCAGGATTTTCACATAAGGGACAAAGTGGTCCCTATTATGATCAATGATGTTTACTTTCTTACCGGATTTTCGAGACGTGGTTCCCCCATTTATCTTTCAGGATTTGCCCGTGGGGGTGAATCGGTGAGAGACTACATTCGACAGTTTTGTCGACCAAGTACACAGCCTAGCAAGGATGGGAAAATAAATATCAGGGATGTACATGATTTTCCTTTGAGAACAATCCTTTTCACTATCACAAAGTTGGCAGGCAGTGTGACACTTCATCTGGCAAATAGATCATACATGTAGTATGCGCTTGAGTGTCTTGAGCTAACTGTATTCAACTTGTGTGAGTTCGTACTTTCTTCAATGAAAGAGCAGCTGACAAAGGTAAAGAGCGATAAGACGAAGAATTTTAGCTATGGATCAATCTCAATTGTTTTTACCTTAGAGAGAATTCCATTGATGCAACCTCAGCATGTAACACTAGGTGTAGCCAATCCTAGAGATCCACAGATGCGGAGGTGGGTCGAATTGATGGCTAGACATGCTGGTCAATCATCAATCACATTTTCTACTGCGTTCTTTAGTTGGATCGGTCATCAACACATTGTCATCGAGAAGCATCCATACACAGGGATGGATTTTCGTGGAGATCCAGATTTGAGTTTACTAGTGGGCGCTCAATGGGGTGCTATAGGTAAATTGTTTTTGACCAAATGTTTTTTATTTTTAAGTTTCTACATGTTTTTGTGTTTTTTATGTTTCCAAGACTAAACTAAAATCATTCTCATGCATATAGATTTTGGTATTGTTCGACCTATGGGACATCAACAGGAGGCAGGTGGACCAACACGGAGAAATTTCGAGAGAGTAGTTCTCCAATATTTGGATTTGACCGAGACACTAGCAGAGCTTCCAGATCATGTAGAGGGGTTAACCCTCGGTATTCTGGATGTTCGAATCGAGGAGTTACCTATGAGGCTGCAGCACCATACTATTGGTGTTCCTAGCCATTGGATGAGGCTATTGCACATGATAGCTCAGGCTGTGACTTGTTATCATGAGCATCACTAGGTCTACTTATGATGATTTTTGCATGCAATTTTGAGTTTTTAGGTCAGATGACCAAACATGTCTTGGACACAAATTTTGTAAAAACCTTAAAACATCTATCTATTTTTACTTTTAGAGTTTTTTATATATGGTTATGTGCAATCCTATTCAACTAATTATGTGAATTGAATATTTACTTTTACATATGTTGCAAATGTCTGTTTAACACATAGTTCGCTAAAGAATCAGTTAATGTGTTAAAGTTTCTGGAAATATGTTGATATTGAATATACTCAAAATGTCTTTCCAAAAGACGAACTCTAAGGAACATACAAAGAATAGTTGGGTTTCAGACGGTATAAACACTTGTAAGTTGTAGTACGACGAGTTGTGAGTCCAACCTAATGATGATTCGGCGAATGCCAAGTGAAATGGCATTAGAGAGAAGTTCGATCAATGCGCTATACTCAGCGATATTGTTCATAGAACGACCGATACAAATCCCTTGAAAACTCACTAACTCGCCAATTGGAGCGAAAATGGCCCATGTTGTAGAATATAGGTTCTACGTACTACGACTAGCACCATCGACATAACCAACAAATGGTTCCAAAGATTTTGACATCTGTAACAAATGCAAACCGGATTACTAACCACATAAAAATTCTAAAAGACACACTGACACACACATGCAAGTAAAGCATATATACAGTGATTTTACTACACTCAATTAAGCATAGTAACGTTTGAGATACAGCCCGTTTTGGGGGTGCGACAATGGAATTCCATCATAATCCACCAACTCATAGGCACCTTTTGCCAGAACACGCTTGACAATGTAAGGACCCATCCATAGTGGTTCAAATTTTCCTGCTCTTAGTTTATCAGTTTCCTGATCATAAAGCAAGACCAGGTCTCCTTCTAAGAAAATGCGAGGCTTGAAATTTTGATCGTATTGCACCTTGATTCGTTTCTTATGTGCTTCGTTAGCTAATGCAGCTTCACGACAGTTTTCATCCAGATGGATGAGTTCTAAGAAACGCGCTTCTTCATCAGAAGTGTCGAGTAACAGATCAATTACGAGTTTAAGAGATGAAATTTCACATTGTATCGACAAGATTGCCTCCAGACCATACACCAATTGAAAGAGTGTGAATCCAGTTGAATTCCTTACTGAGGTTCGGTATGCCCACAAAGTAGAGTACAGGATTAAATGCCAGTTTCATTTATGAACCCCTATCATTCTTTGAAGCATTCACTTAAGGACTTTGTTGATGGCCTCAACTTGTCCATTAGCTTGCGGATAATAAGGAGTAGAACTATCATGTGAAAGTCCTAACTTGGCAATTAACTTAGTCATCATATGATTGCGAAAATGCGACCATGATCTGTAACTATAGCATGTGGTACACTAAACTGGGCAACCACGTGGTTGAAAAAGAAAAGTGTAGTCATCTTGCCATTATTGTTTAATGTAGGCATCGCCTCGGCCCATTTTGTGAAATAGTCAACAATGACTATAATGTACCCATGCCCCCTGGCTGAGTGAGGGTTACATGTCATGAAGTCAATACCCCATTTGGAAAATGGTCCAACAGCGATGACAGGATGCAATGGTGCAGGTGGTAATCTAGCTTTACGATCATAGATCTGGCATGCATGACAACTTCTGACAGCAATAATGCAATCTTTGAATATGGTAGGCCAGAATTAACCAGCACGGAGAATCTTCTATGCGGTAGCATAACCAGATAAGTGTCCACCACAAGCACCTAAATGGAAATCATTCAAAACTTTCTCGGCTTCCTCATGTGTGAGGAACCTCCGTAAAATCATATCGATACCATGACGGTAAAGAGTTTCGCCAATGATTAGATAATATTTGGCTTGGTATCGGATACGTCGTCGTTGCAAGCGAGAGGTATCGAGCCGAAAAGTTTGGGTCTAGAGATAAATCAGTATATCTCCATACCATGGGTCATATGACTAAATCAGGAACAGAGACTCATCCGGAATTGATGGTTCTGATTTTGAATCAATGACATTCGAGGGAAGGTTGCAAAGAAGCTCAACGAAAACTAGAGATTTATTTGATTTGGATTTGATGAATTCCAAATCAAATTCCTACAAAATGACAATCCATTTTGAGTATTTTCTCCCCAACAATTGACGTGAAAAAATATATGTCATAAGGTTGCAATCCGAAATGACAGTGGTCTTTCAGAGCAAGATATAGTGGTGAAATCTCTGTACAGCTTTAACAGCAGCCAAAGCTAGCTTTTCGACGTAAGATTACTTAACTTCCGTATCATTGATATTACGACTCAAATGATATATCGGATGTTCAATCCCATCTTCCTGGACTAAAACCATCGCAATGGTTGTATCTACAGTGGTGAGATAAAAGTAGTCGTTTTGATAATTCGGGGAATACATTAATGACGCTCTAATCAAGGTATCTTTAAGAGCATCAAAGGAAGCTTGCACAACATGATCCCAATAGAAGAGTATCCCCTTTTTCAAAAGATTAGTAAATCCTTTAGCCATTTCAGTGTAATTGGGAATGAACCTCCTTAGAAAGTTAGCCTTCCCTTGAAGTCTCTATAACTGTAGTAGATTGGAAGGTGGAGGAAATTCAAGAATTGCCTGAACCTTAAGAGGGTCGAGTCGAATCCCTTCTTTAGACACTAAGAAACCAAGCAAACGACCAGAACCAACACAAAACACATTTTTGTGGATTGAGTCGATTTTTGTAGTGTCAACACCGTAAAAATATAGCTCTCAAATGTTGCAGGTGATCAGTCCGCTTTCGTGAATGAGCAAGTAAATCATCAAGGTATGGTTGAACAATGTGTTTGATGTCATGGAAGGCATAGTTCATTTCCCTCTAAAAATTGGCCCCAACGTTCTTCAAACCAAAAATGAGTTTCATGTAAGCGAATGTGCCCCATGGACAAATAAAAGCAGTTGTAGATTGGTCCTCTGGGAAAATATTGATCTGATTATAGCTGGAAAATCCATCCATAAATGAAAATATTTTGCATCCGGCACATTCATCAATTATCTGGTCGATAAAGGGAGTGGGATAATTGTCTTTTGGACAATCCTTATTAACATCCCTATAATCGACGCACACTCGTATTGTCCCTTGTTTCTTCATGACAAGAACAATATTGGAAACCCAATCAGTAAGAGGGACAAGGTATATGAAAGCAACATGCAAAAGTTTTTCAACTTATACTTTAATGGTAGCGACCTTCTTTGGATTAACAGAACGAAGGCGTTGTCACACTAGTTTGACATCAGGATACATTTTAATTTGATGTTCAACTATACTAGAGTCAATACCTGACATCTCCTCATATGACCATGCAAATATATTTTGGAATTCACGAAAGAGAGCACGATAAATATCAAGTTCTGATGGAGAACAAGATTTTCCAACATGAATGTTTTCTACAACTCTATGTTTGGTCAAAATATTGATAGAAATAGTTTCTTCGATATTTGACAAGTTTCGCTTGGAATCTACTGTATCTATAAAAATAGAATTCGAAAGAAAATCAACAACTGAAGGGTGATTAAGTTCATTTGAAAAATATTCTATGTGATTTGGAAGATGGGAACGATGATGATAATATTCCCATGTTTCTTCCTCTGTCATCATTGATTGGGTGATTCCTTCATCGATAGAAAATATACAAGAAAAAGGATCAGAGGAAGTACCATATTCTAATGAATGATCTACCCATACAATTGGCGAAGATGGATTTGGGTTCGCCGCGCAAGCCAGAAAGATTGATTGCTATGCAAGCTCGATTGGGCTTAGTGGCATGATTTCATTGCTACTATCAACTTCAGTACTATTGGTAATCTTCCTTAAATTAGATGAAGTGGAAGATATCATGTTGCAAGTCTTAACTTTTGCAACTTCCGCCATATGTGATGGTGACGGTAGTAAAAAGGTACCCATTAGGGAAGAATCCTTGAAGAGACCTACACCAATGTTTTGAAGAGATAGAGGGGGTTCGTGAACTAACAGAATGCTTCCAGTAGCTTGTGAACTAGAGATGAAGAAAGCGAGTTAATCAATAACTGTGATTCCACCTTTATGAGGGAATGCAATCATATGAAAGTATGTCGAAACCACAGTAGCCATAGCATATACCCACGGTCTTCCTAGTAAAATATTGTAGTCAAGGGGTCCGTCAACGACCTCAACTTCAACAATTATTGTTTCCCCCACTAGTTCAATTTGCAGATTACTTAAAATTCCACAAGGCGTATATGTGCGGTCGTCAAAAGCTTTTAATGTTGTTGGTGAACGTGACAAAGGCGGTGAGCCAAATGTTTTCCAGCAATTCAGTGACATAATACAAGTAGATGCCCCCTCGTCAATAACGGTTCGATGAATAAGTTTATTCAAGGAATTTACTTGAATCAGGAATGCTAATTGCGCTAGTAAATATGGCATATAACCTGCATGGTTTAAAACCACAAGATTGGAATCCGTTGGATCGATTTCACCAATTGTTGACAACAAAGCCTGCTTTTGGGAGGGACAATTTTGAAGCACTTCAAGCATTGACATAGCAGAAAGTGACTGAGCCAAATCTTCTACTATGTTATAGTTCTGTGTTGCTCGAGCTCAAGGGTTAAATGTTGATTTATGTACAACTCCCTTAGGTAGTTTTATTGTTAACTCTAGTGCAATATGCGATGGAATAGGATCAGACAAAGTCGAAGTCGAAGGATTAGGTTGATCAATAGCCTAGTTATTCGATGACAATGGTGGATTTCCATAATCTTTACTTTGTATTGACACCAAAACATCAATTTTAGGCTTAAAGGCGGATAGCATAAGCACTTGGGAAGTGGAAGCATGATCTGTAGCAACCATATGTGTCTCCAAGTTCAGAAAAGGATCAGTCAACATTGCAGATGTACTAGAAGTCTTAAGAAGTTTTAAGACTTTAGAGCGGTGAGGACAATCTCGCATAAAGTTCTCGTCGTTACAGATTAAACATGGGTAACGAGGTTTTGCTAGCCAAAGAAGAGGAATCAGATGATTTCTCTTGAGGGGGATTATTTTGTTTCTTCTTGTTTTTCGCCTTCTTCTTGCTTCCTGGTTTCTTTTCATTCTTGTCTTTGTCAGATGACACAGAATTAATTTCGAAAGCAAGAGTGCTATTAAATGCATTGGAAGTTTGATTGGAAATGGCAAGTGTTTGACCAGATGGTCTACCTGTCGTTTGTGTGCTCGAAGAAACAATCACACCATCACCGACATGAGAGTCCTTACTCGATGGTGGTAGAGAAACAGTATAAGCTGGTCTGGGTGCATTTGGGAGCTTGTCATAGAACGTGCCAGACTGTGTATAAATCAAGTCCAAATATTGGGCACGAGTAATTACTTTATCTTCAATGATAACTCCACCTTTCGCCACATCCTCGGTGATAGATGGCAACAAGGATTTTATAAACCACTCAGCTAAAAGTTGATCAAGAACATAAGTCTTGACCATTCGACGACGCCACTCATGAATATGATCAGAGATGTGATTAGCAGTAGTTTATTTAATGTTGGTCAATAGTTTCGTTCCAGTTTCATATCGTATGGGTAACTGGAAGTGGGTTAAAAACGTGGTAGCTAATGATGTAAAGTTATCAAAAGGATCTCGTGGTAACTAAATGTACCACTTCGCAGCTGGACCAATAAGTGTTCTCTGGAAAATACATAATCTAATTGAATCATCATTCAAGGAGTTTGATGAACACCATAAATGAAAAGTCATGACATGGTTGGACGGGTCTTCTCCAGGGTTTCCTTTGAATTTCAGAATATCGGAAGGTAATTTATGAGGAATCACCGACCACCAATGTGCATAAAGAATTGGGTCATTGGTAAGCCGATTTAGATCTGGTAATTCAAGTGTTGCAACAAAATGCAACTGTCTATTGAGGTCAGGTTGAGCATAACAAGGGTAACATGGAATTACCTCGACAATAGGCCTTGGCATACCAGCATAAGGCATCTGCTGCTTGTAACCTTGATAGGGGTAATTTTGTTGAGCAAATCCGATATAAGGTGGTTGTTGAGCACCAGGATACATTTGTTGTTGTCCAAACCCACCATCGGTTCGTTGACTAGGACCTGGGTAAACTTGTTGTTGACCAAACCTAGCATAGGCTTGTTGACCAAGTCCAGGATGAGATTGGTACTACTGGAATTACTGTTGTTGATATTGGGCTGCCAAGGCTGTTGGAGCAACTATTGTTGATACAATGGTTATTGATTTAATGATTGTTGCCCACCAATGTAAGCTTGACCAGGTTGTGAATACATTAAACCAGTGTAAGTCTGATTCATTCCAGTAAAAGGTAATTGACCTGAGGTTGTTGGACTCCAGGCACAAACGGTTGTTGTAAAACTGCCCGAGAAGGCTGAATCTATAAACCTAAAACTTGGGGGTCTGAGGTTGAAGGACCAGCTTGCACAGGTTGAGATACAACTAACTGAGCTTGTGACTGCGGTAAAGCTATAACAACAGGCGTAGTAGGTATGGATGAGACGGATTGCATAAGTTGTGATGGATACACAAGCCTTGGTTGAACGGGCATTGTTGGCTGCCACTAACAAACAGTCATTCGAGGCTAACCTAAAGACGACAGCATACTGCCATATGATTCCCCCCTAGAAAATGGAGGATAAGGAGATTGTGCATATTGTTCTCCGTATGGGGGTAATCCAGTGTAAATCGAATACATTGGACAGTAACCAGATGAAGAAACTTGATATTGACTTGATGAGTCAAGCTATTCAGTATCAATTAATGAAGAACCAAATAAAATTCCTGTAAAGGACATGGGTGAAGACCAAGGGCTAGAAGCAACACTTGAGTGGGTTCTAGATAAATATTGGTAACCCAGTGGGATGGACGAAACACCATACAAATTTGACTCAAGTGTCGTGGTAAACATTGGAGAGGTAGTGACAGAAGATTTTGTCGCAGCTGTAACAGATGGTACAATCTGGAATGTTGACTCTGCCATAGTCAAATGTCCTAATAAATTTCCTAACGAATCAACGAGTGTCTGAAAGTAATCAGGATCAAAAGGAGCAATAAAATGAGAAGTATTAGGATAAAGATAAAGTCCATGTCCAAATCGAACTGGTGTTTTGGGTGTTTCTTCCTCAGGTTCCTCTTCAATCAAAATCAAACCAGGTGGAAGGATTTCACCGCCAGGTCCCTAATAGATTTCCGGTATTTGTTCCTGAGGTAAAGGAGAAGTAACGATAGTTACAGATGTCTGAGGATGAACTGATTGATCGTCTTCCAGTATGGTAACAACTTCTTATTTTTCAACTTCAAGATCCAAGTGTTTTGGTAAAATAACAACAGGTTCAGGTTGGGCTTCTTGAACAACTTCTGGTTCAGAAGTAACTTCTGATTAAACGGTGATAGTTCAGGATCAACTTCGGGTTGAACAGATTCAAGTTCAGAAGTAATTTCTTGTTGAACAACTTTGGGTTGAGAATCAACTTCTTGTTGGACAACTTGAGTTATCGTTTCACTAGGTTCACTTCTAGTGTCCTCAGGTAATTGTGGAGATTCCACTTCAGTAACAGATGTACCAGTAATTGTAGGAGTAACTCCGGTCACAATACTTACTGGTATAGGTGTTTCTGGTAATTCAGATAAAGAACCAAAAGTTTGGGATGTATTGGATTTAGTCAAACGAGACTGCTTTAACTGACTAGGTGTACCTTTGGGCAGTAAAGGCAGTTTACTCGCTGTCCTTCGTGAATGACAGGGTAAGGGTTGATGTTCCTCCGTGATTGCTGATTGATTTTATTACAAAAAATAAATAAACAAAAAGGCGTAATCTAGGCAAAATGATTACCAAGCAACTGTGAACTACAGAATACCTCCTGGCGAACTGAGAAGTACGCGCAAGCAATCTCCCCGAATGCTATGTTCAATGTATCATAGTGTACAAGGTAGCTAACTCAATTACCTAAGGATGGATAACAACCTAATGTTGTCCTCCCATATATACCCGAAAGTACGTGGAGGCCCAATCCGTGTTAGCGCTGTCTAATGTGAAATCACACAGTGAGCGCATTCCTTTATACTTTACGTACTGTAACACCACCCTATATACCCAAATGTACGTGGCCGAGCTACGATATACTCATGTACGTGGAATGAGGTATCACACTCGGAATGTATCGCAGACAAGTTAGCGACAGTTGCTATGTTTTACGACGTCGAAACACGTCTCCAGCCTAAAACCTCTAAACGTTTTGCATTAGGTGACAATGCTCCATTAAATTAATTGAGATTAATTTTAAGTTGATCTTGATTAAGAATTTGCCTTTCAAGTTCACCACGTGATGTTTTCTGAAATTCCTAGAATGCAACTAATATGATAATCATTCTTTTCATTCAATTTAAGCAATGAAAACCTTAGCTAATAGGGATAGAGCAATCAGATTCTTTTAATCAAAGAACATAGAGCACATCTAATGCAATTTCCCTAAACTATTCCTACAAGCACACACAAACTTTTCAATGCACGATGCAAGTTTTTCTTTTCAATTCCCTTAATTTTGAGATGAACAAAAGGAAACTAATGCACATACAATCAATCTTTTTGCAAGAACAAAGACTTTATGACAGTTCCTTTTCGAAAGAAATGAAGACTTTACGACACTTTCTTTTCAGCAAAGATTAATCGACTATAAGCTAATTTTGACAATGAATTGATAATGATAAAGAAATCATTTAAGAAACACTAAACAATCAAGGCCAAAGTAGGGCTAGGAAAGGAAACACAAATTGATTTCAGAGACACAACAATCATTGATCTTTCAGCAAGCAAAAAAACAGAAGGAAATTTGGAAAAAACCAAGCCAAAGGTGGGATTTTTTACCTAAGGAGGATCAGCGCAACCCTAAATGGGAGACAGTGCACTTCAAAGCACTGTTATCAAGCCAAGGGTGCTCTGCAACGCACTATGTCCTGACCAAGCCTGCGTTAGTGCTAGAGAGGCCATTCAAGGGATATTCAAGCACAATTTTTGACCAAAAAACACTTCAAAAAGGCTGAAATAAGATCAATGGAGGCAATTAAAGTCTACTAGGGTGTATTAGGATGAGGATAAACTACCCGGAACGATGATCCTTCCCTAGTGGAGTTCCCTAGTGGTGACTTTTCTAGGGCATGTAGCAACTGAAAACTCATAAAATCCTTAAATGGCTTGAAACAAGCAACACGAAACCTAATAAGAAATATTGACTAAGCATCTTCTAAAATTGAATTTAAAACACTTTAATCTTGATGCTACAACTCCATTTGGCAAGGAAGTTGGAAAAATAATTATATATATTGTGGTATATGTGGACGATCTGTTGATAACATGGAACAATGAGAACTATATTGCATCATAAAGAAAGAGTTGAAAAAGGGCTTTGAGACGATAGATTTGGAATAACTTTACTACTACTTAGGCCTTGAAGTGTCGCAACATCCAAACTATAAAGAGGTACATTGGAGAATTATTGAACAAGTTTGGAATGGTTGAATGCAATCCTCTATCTACTCTGACGGAACATAATTTGAAGTTCACATCAAAAGAAGGGAATGAATCTGAGGATGTAAACAAGTACAAATAACTTGTAAAATACCAAGTCTTATCTACCTCACTACTACTAAACTAGACGTTCCATTCGTTATTGGAATTCTTTTGAGATTTATGCAAAATCCTTATGAAAGACATTGGTCTACTACAAAAAGAGTTCTGAAGTATTTAAAAGGAACTCAAGACTTTAGACTCAAATATTCATGGGTGGATGATTTTAATTTAACTAAATATTTATATTTAGACTTTGACAAAGACAAAGAAAATGGAATGTCAACTTCAAGCTACCTTATGACTCTTGGATCAACATTTGTCTCCTAAAGGTCACACAAATAATAAATTCTAGCAAATTCCATAATCAAGGTAGGATATGTGGCAACTACAAAATTAAAAAAGGAGATTATGTTTTTGGAACCATAAGGTCCTAGAGGACATTAGAAATACTTTGGGAAAATTCAAAAAGATGGACCTAGAAAGAATAGAGAAAGGTCTATTTTATTTTTCCAAAATCGATGTAAAGATAGACCTTAGCAAAGACCTACCTAACCACATTCAGCTAAATCACAAAAAAATTAATGGGCCCAAGTATTAGATTACAAGAACACGACATTTAAATGTCAAACATGCTTTCAAACAGATCACCTACAAAGCACATGCCCTCAAGAAAAAAAAAATCCAAAAAAGAAAAAGGGGCAGGCACATAAGCCAAAAGTATGGTAGGTATCAAATCCTCATCTCTCAAATGAAGAAGAGGAAGAAACCATGGAGATCCAAGCAATCCAAGAGTATATGCAAGTACAACATGGTAACCAAGCAAAAGGGGTGTAGAGGCTCAATCTAAAATCACAACCCATATACATAAGGGCATCAACTTGGTTGAAATCTTGGCAGCTAATGGGATGGGGGGCACAAAAAAAGTACACGAATCTCAAACAAAGAAACGTCACTAAAAACAATATGGAGGGAATTTTCAATGGTTCTTGTTGAACCAAACTCAAAGGGATGGTAGAAAGCGCAAAAAAATAAAGGCAAAAAAGAAAATTTATATTATTATTTCCACACTAACTTCGATTGTTTTCTTTGTATCTCTTTTTTACAATTAGGCATATCTCTTGAATGTGTTCACCATATATAAATGTAATTTTGTTCTTTCTTTTATGATGAATAAAATTACGAGTGCCTTTCTTTGGAAATTTTCAAAAAAAAAAACAAAACAAAAAAGAGATTGTGTGGCTTAAGAAAAACATTTGAAAATTTGCAAGAGAAAAAACCAAATTCTACTTCTCTTTTGGTTGACAATACTTTGACAATCAAGTTGGCCAAGAATTCCAAATTTTGTGATCAAATTAAACACTTCAACAAAAAATATTATTTGGTTCAATATCATGTGGAAGCAAAGACTATTCATTTAAGACATGGTTCCACAAATGAGCAAATTGCAAACATCTTCACCAAAGCATTCAAAAGAGAATAGTTTGAAAAATCAAAATTCTACTTCTCTTTTGGTTGAAAATACTTTGACAATGAAGTTGGCCAAGAATTCCAAATTTTGTGATCAAACCAAACACTTCAACAAAAAGTTTTATTTGATTCAATATCATGTGGAAGCAAAGACTATTCATTTAAGACATGGTTCCACAAATGAACAAATTGCAAACATCTTCAACAAAGCTTTCGAAAGAGAAAAGTTTGAAAAATCAAAATGATGCTTTGACTCACACATCCTTCAACTCAAGGGGGGAACGTTGGCCATAATCCTTTGAGAATTTTGTACTACAAATAAATGTATCACAAATAAATAATAAAATTGGAAGGGATCCTAAGAATATGAAACAAAGGCTCACTACTTTGTATATAGCTCATTGAACATTAATGGAAAACACATCACTTGGAGTTATTAGTTCTTCGCTTGAAATTACAATTAATTTCTTCCACCTAAACCTTGTTTATTTTAAACTAGGAAGTAGCATTCCAATACAACCTTAAAAATTTTATAAATTCAATGAAACAACAAAAAATAGCACTTTATCATTACAACACTCCTTTGTAATGATCCTAATCATAACAATGTAGTCCATAGTTGAATGATAACTCCTAAATCTAACATGGCCTGTGACTTTCTAACGACTTTATGGCCATATCATAATCTTATTTTCCAAAATTATCTTATATAGTTTTGCTACAATTAGACTAATCATAATGGTTCTATAATTAGAAGCTTTGTTTTTATCCCAATTTGTAAAAATAGGAACAATGAGGCTTTGTGTTGAAGATTTAGAAAAGCCCTGGTTCCTTACAAAATTGAAGAGCTTGGGTATGTGAGGGATGAAGATAGGCCCTCCAATTTGAGATTTCAACTTGGTAGCCTTTAAAGTCCTTTACTTTCCCATTTGTTAGATGCTTAACCAAAAATTGTCTTTGAAAAAGAAAACTTCAATCTTATAAAAGCATTTAAAACTATATCCATGGCATCAAGCAGTTCATAAAGATTTTTAAATGTTAATTTCATTCCTTTAAAAAAAATCATATTATTTTCTTTAATTTTTCTAATTAAATTTTACCTCCAATTAAGGTCTATCTTAAATATGTATAAAAAAATACCATTGTTTCTATTTATAGATTTTTTTCATTTTAGTTAGGGCAGATGCAGATTTACAAATGGTTGCATTTTCTAACTTAATACCTCAATAAAAACTTCTTAATGAAAATAGAAAAAGCTATCTTCAAATTTTGATAAAGCTATTCAATAATATATTTATGGGATAGGATCAATTTTGTTTTTTTAAAGTGTTTTTGTTATATTTTTCTAAATCATTAATTTTTAATAAAAACAAAACATATTGGAAATAAAAACAATGTTCAAAACAAAGATGTTTAATGAAAAACATATGATAAAATATGTCAAGACCTTTACTACATGGAAAATATGGGTCTTGTCTACGAGGGGTCAAATTTATCAAGAAAGTTTTTTACAAGAAATTTAACAGTAGGACTGCTTGAATCATGTTTTTGATGGTAGAAATGAATTCAGCACCATCAAAAACCCTAGGAGCACCTAGAAGCTTAAAGCTTGACAAGTATAACTAGGATTTTCAAAAATTTCTACCAAATTTAATTAAAATACTACAGAAATTTTCATGATTTTCCTAGGGAAATTTACACCTTATTAGGCTATACTGAAAACATGCAAATATTGTCATGTAATATTCAATATTTAAAAATAAATTAGCATGTAAAAAGAATTAACATAGGTTTATCATAAACTTAACTTTAACCAGCACTTAAAAGAGATTCAATTAAATTTCTAATTATGATGGGAGGATGATTCCACACTCCATTAAATTATCATCAAAATTGTTGGATCCAATTTGGACACTCCTTGAAATAGTTTAATTCTTTCAAAAATAACTCCTATTCTCAGCTCCTTTGGAAAGTTTGAACTTAAAACTCGACAAGAACTAAACCTACACAAACCAACTAATTTACATTTCATAAATTAAAATTGATTATTAACTTATTAAAACAACAAATCAATCGAAATTTTTTGGGATTCAATGCTCTCAATAAATTGGTTAACAAATTCACAAGCATACAGAAATCTTCTTGTAATCCCTATTTTGGAAGAATGATGAAAAATCAGAAACCTATACACTTTATTTGCTTGTTCTCATATTTATGGTTAGCTTAATGGGCTGGGTGATAGGGTCTTAAAAGCTGGCCTGATTATGAATCAAGGTCTCTGGCATATTGCAAAGCAGTGTGAAGAATCTGTAAATGAATATTACCACAAGATCAAATGTCCAGGCTGAAAGGATCGGTTAACAAATTCACAAGCATACAGAAATCTTCTTGTAATCCCTATTTTGGAAGAATGATGAAGAATCAAAAACCTATACACTTTATTTGCTTGTTCTCATATTTACAGTTAGCTTAATGGGCTGGGTGGTAGGGTCTTAAAAGCTGGCCTGATTATGAATCAAGGTCTCTGGCATATCGCAAAGCAGTGTGAAGAATCTGTAAATGAATATTACCACAAGATCAAATGTCCAGGCTGAAAGGATCGGTTATTAAATTCACAAGCATACAGAAATCTTCTTGTAATCCCTATTTTGGAAGAATGATGAAGATTCAAAAACCTATACACTTTATTTGCTTGTTCTCATATTTACAGTTAGCTTAATGGGCTGGGTGATAGTGTCTTAAAAGCTGGCCTGATTATGAATCAAGGTCTCTGGCATATCGCAAAGCAGTGTGAAGAATCTGTAAATGAATATTACCACAAGATCAAATGTCCAGGCTGAAAGGATCGGTTAACAAATTCACAAGCATACAGAAATCTTCTTGTAATCCCTATTTTGGAAGAATGATGAAGAATCAAAAACCTATACACTTTATTTGCTTGTTCTCATATTTACAGTTAGCTTAATGGGCTGGGTGATAGTGTCTTAAAAGCTGGCCTGATTATGAATCAAGGTCTCTGGCATATCGCAAAGCAGTGTGAAGAATCTGTAAATGAATATTACCACAAGATCAAATGTCCAGGCTGAAAGGATCTAATTTTGTTTTTTAATAAGCACTCCACATATATGATAGTTTGTTCAACAATCCCTATTACATCCTTGTCCAAAAAGGGTGAAAGGTTTTTTTTTTCACTAATTTTTGTTTAATGTGATCTATGTAGCTTCTTTATGTGAATCCCAATACAAAACCTGGAAAAAAATATCAGGGAGAAACTCACCAGTTCACCAGTTCAAATACACTTCAAATTTATGTAGAATGCAATTTTGAATCATTATGTAAATGAATGAAAATTACAGTCCGACAAAAAGAAAATAAACTGGCAATGCGGTGTAAACAGTTATGGGCTTGGCCTGGTTCATTTTCATTAAATCTCTCTCACCTCATATTAGATCTGTATTTATATTTAATCCATAAAAATTTATAAATATTTTTATAAGATACACTAGCTTAAGTTCCTCTGGGCTGAAGCCTTGAACATAAAAATTGTAACGGAACTTGCTGATTTGAATTTCCGTCTGGATTAAAATGAACCAACTCTTTGAACAATGCCAAACTCTGCAACATTACTAAGCACTTATAATCGATGTAGACTAGTAAAAATCGAGCAGTACGTGACTCTGAGAATAATGCATCTTTATTGAAACAATTAAAGATGAGAGGAGAATACCAAGTTCGTCTTCTCCGAAAAATGGTTAATGTGTTCCACACATGTGGAGTTTTCATCTGAAACTTACGACCAAAAGTAACACATGAATTAACTCCTGCTAACTTGAGATCTCCAGTTTAAATCTTGATGAATCAAGATTCAATACTGCTCGCTCACATCTTCCGCTCTTGAATCAATAGACAGCCTTCAAGCATAACAGAAATGCAGTTACAAATAATGGCGTTCCTTTCCTTCCCCAATCGCTAATCAGATTCCGTATTGCCTATCTGAAGCTCTTTCTCAGTCTTGATATTTCATATCTTTGGCGGTTTATCTCACTCGAAACGACGCGCTCACATGACAGATGTGGAAACTTCCTTTTTTTACTAGCCGTGCGCACCCCCAATTCTAAACGCGGCCGCGCTTCTGCTGCAGAGAGCGATGGTCTTCCCTGAAAAAACAGAAGAGCCATAAACAAATTAGTTGAACAATCAAGTGATAATGTTTAAGGGAAAGTCGAATTAAAGTCGATGAGGTTGTGAATACTTACATTACGATTGGCGGAGGATGTGATGACGCGGGTGATGTCCTGGAGTGCCTTCCTCTCGTCAGGGATCGGCAACGCAGAGCCCAACGAGGAAAAGGAGAAGGGAGGAATGTTCTCCTTGTTGTTGTGATTTCCTTGTGGCAGACAAAAATGGCGGCCTGCAAACTGCATATGCACCTCCATATCAAGATGTCAAGTGACAATACAGAGAGCATATGCAGAGGCGGTGATTAGGAGAGTGTGGCGGTGAGAGGGGATTTGAGTTGGAGATGTATTTGTAAGACTCTGAATCCACAGGAGTTGATTTCATGGCGGGTGGATGGATTTTTCAGAATTTGAGTTTAGAAGCCATGAAAGGGGATAGCTGTGAAATTGAAACTTCGGAAAAAAAAAAGGGGGGAGAATGCAAATCAACAAATTCAAATTCAAGTTCAAATGAAAAAAAGGGAGCGAGAGGCTTACCACCCGAAATTTGAAATTTGGGATAAACGAGAGGGAAATCTCGGACTCCGGACATTTTAGCGGAGGGGGTGAATTTAGAGACACTTTCGTTGCGACCTGCTCTTTGAAAATCTTTGCGTGAATGAGTTTGTCGGTCTATTTTGTGTTGTTTGTTCCCTTCAGGCACCTGCAATTTTATGTTTAGAGAGCATTAATAGGTTTGTAAATTTGGAATCCACGCCCCTCTACGTACCTGGAAAAAAGCATTGCCATGTTCATAATCGCTTTGGGTTTTTCGAGAGGGTCAACTGGTCCATGATTTAAATTAGAGTGGGCCCCTTTTTGAGCTGCTCTTATTTCCGATCGTATAGCAATATTAATGCTATATTAACGTTATCTGACATGGAGCGGAATAGTCATTGCTCTCTGACTGACAGCACGTGGAGAGAGAGGACGAGGGTGGAGAAAGCACTCCATGACTATTCCCTTCACATATCAGATAGCATTAATATTACTATAAGATCATTAGGACCGTGTATTATGAAAATATCTGTTATACCAGGATGATGATATGATTTTTAATTCTCATTTATAATAAGAAATTTTGAATAATGTATATTTAAATGAAATTTTTAATGATTGCAATACACCTTTGCTCAGGAAAAAGGATAGATTTAACTTTTAAAATTTCAATGTCCACAAACAATTCAAGTGTCAATATCTTAATAACCAATCCCATTTTAAGGTTTTCATATTACTAAAATTTCGTTATCTATTATTTTAGTAAATGATTGTAACACAATCACTTCTGCATTTTCTTGGCACCTAAATAACTAAAGGATCGTAATGAATGAGGTTTAATTTTGGAAGTAGATGATAAGGTAAATTAAACAAAGTAATATTTTTTATTTTTATTTCGATTTAGATTATAATTGTTTATTTTTAATGTTGTTTTATTTTAATATAAATGTTTCAATTATTATGTTAAATTAAATAAATCAGAATGTATATATATTTTATTGTACTTAATGAAGATGTCAAATAATTAATTGAGACAAAAGTACTTACAAAGGTCATGATATCATGAGGTGGCACTAGTGAGGGAGCAAGTAGGGGTTCAATATGTTTGATAATCTTGTTAGGTTGTGTTATATTCTTTCCACAACTAGTTTACATAGTTAACCGGGGGGTTAGAGGGGGGACGGAGCCCTCCCTTCGTTGCGCCGATTGTGCAGTGGAGGTGTCACAGGGGGTTTGAGGGGAGCAAGTAGCCCCTCTCGCAAAAAAAAAATTGGACCCCATATTAGGTTGGGCAGACCTACCCATGGTTTTGTGCTTGGTTTCCGAACATGGTTTTCGATGCGATGGTTTTCGGTCCATGGTATTGGATGCTTCAGCATGTATAAATATATATTGTAACACTGAAAGGAACATAATGAAAAATCAAGCTGGTAATCATGTTTTTGGGATCCAGGGGAAAATATTTGTGCATATGTGTTTTATGTGTTATGCTCTCGCATTGTTTATTTTCTGTGTTTTAGAATTCATATGCAAGTAATTTCTTTACGGGGTTAAAACCTACATTTGGTATCAGAGTTGTTTTGGCTTCAAGGGGACGCATTTGTTGCTGAGGGGTTTCGCTCGGGCCTGCGGTAGACCTTGTTCAGTGGGAGATCTATGAGATCGATTATGGTGGTGAAAGAAGATGGCGAGTAGTGGAAAGATAGAGATCGAGAAATTTAATGGTCAGAGTTTTGAGTTGTGGAAACTCAAGATGGAGGATCTATTGGTGGACAAAGATCAGTGGATCACAGTAGATCCAGGTACTAAACCAACAAGAGTGTCCGATGAAGAATGGAAGAAGTTGGATCGGAATGCAAAGAGCACAATACGATTATGTCTCAGATTTAGTATTGTTGAATGTATAAGGGGAAGCTATGGCTAAGGCTTTGTGGGACAAGTTAGGGACTTTGTACCAATCTAAGTCTGGTGAATAAATTGTTCCTCTGGAAAAAGTTGTATAACTTGAGGATGAAAGATGGAGACTCAGTGACAGAGCATCTAAACGCATTTAATACTGTGGTAAGTCAGTTATTATCTGTTGATATTAAAATTTCAGATGAAGATAAGTGCATCAATTTGTTGTGTTCTCTACCAGATTCATGGGATAGTCTGGTTATTGCAATAGGTAGCAATGCAACTGCCTTGCAGTTTGATGAAATAGTCTCATCCTTGCTGACGGAGGAGATGAGATGGAAAAATATGGAGAGCCAGAATGGTGATGCCTTGTCTGTATGAGGACAGTCCTAGAATAGAAAGAAAAATAAGTCATCGAGTGGGAGATCTAAATCTAGAGGGAGATTTAAATCTCCATGAAACCTATAAAAGTGGTGTGCTAGAAATGCAGAAAGGAAGGGCACTACAAAAGGGATTGTAAATCTAAAGCTCCTGACAAAGAAAAGGGATCTGATGATGCTCCTTCTGTAGAGGCGAAAACCACCTCAGATGAAGGTGGAGATGTGTACTTGGCTTCTTTATGTACACATGTAGATCATGAGGCATGGTTGATTGACTTAGATGCATCCTTTCACTTCACTCCCCATAGAGAGTGGTTCTACGAGTATGAGAAATATGATGGTGGTGATGTCTTTTTGGGGGATGACAGGAAGGCTAGAATCATTGGTCGCAGAAAAGTAAAGTTGAAGTTGCAAGGTGGAAGGTTAGAACACTTCCGGGTGTTCTACATATTCCTGCATTAGCCAGAAATTTGATTTCTGTAAATGAGTTGGATGATGCAAGTGAAAAACAGTGTTCGAGAAGGATACCTGTAAGATGGTTCGGGGAGCACTGGTATTGATGTGGGGAGTTCGAAAATATCTGTGTATATGTGTTTTATGTGTTATGCTTTCACATTGTTTATTTTGTGTGTTTTAGAATTCGTATGCAGGTAATTTCTGTACGGGGTTAAAACCTACAAATCTCTAGCAATTTTTTTCAAATTATTTTGCGATCCCAAATTAATTATGAGATCATTCTCTATTTTCCCTTGTTAATTTGACATGTCAATCATTCAATGCAAATGGTGGAAGGACCACCTTCCACAATTATGAGAAGAATGCATTGAGTATTTGAGGAACAAATTGGTGGTAAAATCGCACCCTAGACATTTCTCTCATGGAAAATGTTCCCACTAGGGAGAAGATTACATGACTGATGTGATTGTGATTCACTTGTTGGGGGAGAAGGAAAACTTGCAAGTGTGGATGCATGAGCACTAGAGACAAGTTGTGTGTAGATTCTAAATTGTGTGGGTAAAGTTCCTAAAAACATTGATGTGTTGGACTACAAGCTAGGGCCACATTGGGTGCATGGGAAACATTGTAAGGAGGAGTTCCTCGAAGAGTTTTCTATTGTGTTGTGTAGAGCCAACAATAGAGGTGCCTAGATTTTTTGGGGTTCCTAAAAACCAATAAGGAGATTCCTACAAGTTCATCCCTTAAAGAGTATGCCATTTGCACATCATTATTGAGAATTGCCTAAATTTATCCTTCTAGTATCATGATTTGGCTAGGGAGTGGCTAGTATTAAAAGGACAAGGTGTAATTGTGCCTACAATTGGGTGGAAAATCACTTACCCCTAGTCAATTTGCTAGGTAACATATATTTAGATAAGTCTCTCTAATTAAACCTTGAAGTTTATATATGCAAGTGTGATTATGAATTTATGCATGCATTTGATGAGATGTATTATCATCTTTGGAGATTGCATGAAACGAATAAGTGTGTATTTGAAATTGTACTCGCGTTTAAAATGAATTCTTAAACAGATGATTTATGTTCCTAAGAAGTCATGTTACAACACTGAGATAATGTAAATTGTGTTAGTTATATAATGTAGTGTAAAATGTATAGCTAGGTAATGAATTTAATTGGATATATCATAGTGTGATTATGTTGTAATTATGAATCCTATATCTTGATCCTTTATTGGATAAGTTGTAAACCATAGCCAAAAGTTGTTTATGTTCCTAATTGACAAAAAAATACTACTTCTAGTGTAATTGCTAAGCAAATGTCTCTTTACAATTTGTATATATGAACAATGACTATTAATATATCATAGAGATTAAACTATATAGTTAATGATATAGGTAATGTACTTTTCATCATGACTTCTATATAAATTCTATGCAAACCCTTGTAATTTTTTCTAATGATTATCATGTATATTTAGAACTATTACTTAAAAAAAATGTTATAATGTTGAAAAATAGAAAATGTAATAGGTTAATTTTGCATGCATGAGAGTCAACAAAACAAAGAATTCAATCACTACGCAGTAACCTTACTATACAACTGTGTATGCTACTCTACTTGAGTAAATAGAGTGAAAATACATCCAAGTAGATATTTTATCTATATATCTTTCGTCAGCAAGAGTGTTGATTCCTATCTTATGAAAGGGTTACAACATAATCTTGGGAGACTTTTAGATGGAAGGGACTCAGAAAACCGATAAGGGTTGAGTCCTTGAAAATTGGAAATCTCTTATTTCTAGTAGCTTAGAAACAAAAGAACAAGAAGTAAATCAGCTGAACAATCAAATGATAATAAATTAGTTGAACAATCAAAGGTGAAATCAATTAGTTGATTATTGTTTTGTTTGATCAATAGAATAGCAACAACTCATATTTTATATGTAAATTATTTATGCTTTATCTCCTCCGTCTTTCCAACAAATTGATACAGATTGAGCTTAGACACAGGCAAGAAAAACAAATTTGGACTACAATAGTCCGTGTGAAAGGAAATATCTATTTTTTCCATCGTGATTTGAGCATTAACGCATCCATTAACACATCGTACAGTTCTATACAGGGCGCTATATCACGTTCAGGCTCACGAGAGAGCCGCCTTAAAAGTCAAAAACTTGCCCCGATTTGAACGCACGCGGTTCCCTTCAGTTGGTGTAGCGTTAGCGGACTAAACAGAAGACAGACATCGTGAGAGGCGTTAGTCGCAGAGCTGGCAATCATGACATACGTTAGTCGAGGTGCGTTAACAAACCAAGGAACACGCACGGTTTATCTGACAGATTTTTGAAAAAGTCAACGAAAGTAAAAACGTTGAAGTGAAATTTGGTATTCACGTTGATTTAAGTTTATGAGAGTGTTTTTTAAAAGGCCTTTTAATATATCAAACAAGCCACGTAAACCTTTTCCGATTGATTTTATAAAAGGCTTCACAATAAATAAATAAATAAATAAATATATATATATATATATATATATATATATATTTTGTTGGTTTTTATTCGTGAAGGACGTGTTATATAAAGGTTGTATTGTTTTCTATATATATAAAGAATTTTCTTGGTTAAAGATTTCTTTTATATATAAAAATTAATTAAGAGATTTTTCAAAAAAAGGGTGTTTTTGAAAAAAAAAATTACAAAAGAGAAATTTAGGGTTTTTCAAAAAAGTATTTTGGGAGAAAGAGGGTTTTTTCAAATTTCCAGCTCGAGTTTCCATCGTTTACATGGAAGGATTATGATGTGTGTTTCAGCCCCAGTTCCTGTTTACAGGGAAGGATCATGATGTTTGGGCCATTAGGATGGCGACCACGTTGCAAGCACATGATGTCTGGGATTATGTCCAATTTGGGTTTTCAGAACCTATGGATGAAGCAGAAGCACAAGCTCTCAGTGATGCAAAAAGAGAACAATGGAAGACAGACAAGAAGAAGAATGCACAACTGTTGCAGCTTATTCATCAGGGAGTGGACTGAGCAGTTTTCTAGAAGATTATGATCATGTCTTCAACAAAAGTAGCATGGGATACTTTGGCGACAAACTATACATGCATGGCCAAAGTCAATATTGTTAATTTGCAGAATACAAGGAGATATTTTGAAAGTCTACAAATGAAGGAGACAAAGGACATTGATTCTTTCATGAATCGGGTCATAATTGTCGTAAATCAGTTAAAGATTTATGGTGAAGAGATTAAAGATCAAACAGTGGTTGAAAAGATCCTCAAATCTTTAAATACCAAATTTGATGTTGTGGTAGCAGCCATAGAAGAAGCCAAAGATTTGGCATCATTGACAGTTGATGAGTTGATGGGATCACTTCTATCGCATGAGGCAAGGATAGACAGAAATAAGGATTCCACTTTAGAGACCGCTTTCAAAAGTCAGGTTTCTATTTCAAGAGATAGAGGTTGATGCAAAAGTAGATTGAGAGGTAGAGGACGAAGCGAAAGATGTGATGGTCAGAGAGATGGCCAAGAAGAGCATGAACATGAAAGTGGAAGCAACTACAGAAGCTTCAACAATAATCAAAGAGTTGACAAATCAAAGGTGAGATGTTATTATTGCAATAAATCTGGGCATTATGCTGGTGATTGCTGGAAGAAGATAGCTAATCAAGGGAACCAAAGAGCTAATGTCACTACAGAGAGTTCCAACTCCATGTTCCTAGTTTTCCATACCATGCATGAACCTTCTGCTAATGTGTGGATGTTAGACAGTGATTGCAGTAACCACATAACAAGCAACAAGGATTTGGTTGCAAATTTCAATCAATTTGTGAAAATAGAGGTAAAGTTGGGGATTGACAAGTGATCTAAAAATCACTCTTGAGTGACCTCAGTTAATTAATTATTGAATGCAGGTATTACAGTCTCATGTGCTGGTGTGTGTCTATGTTATTCTAGGCAACGGATTGATCAGATTGCAAAATACACAGACACTGGAAATATGGAAAAAAAACAGAGAAACACAGTAAGCAAATACAAGAACACAACAAATTAATAAGGAGTTCACCCTATTCTCCAGGGCTACGTCTCCGGTCCAGCTTTCAATGGTGGCATTCTTTTATTGTGTCTTTAAAGTAGAGAATTACAATGAGGAGCTCAATCTGAGTCTCCTGAAACAGAATTGCTTGGCAAGGTGGTTCTTGGATTCCCCAAACCACTAGAGTGCAGAGACTCTTTTCCTTACCAACTCTTGACCTCTCTGGTCTTTAATGGGAGGAGCTTGATGTGGTGCTCAGTTCCTTGACAGATCCTCTCAGGGATGGCTCGATGCTGCCTTATGCTGCAGGTCAGCTCGACTCTCTGTCTTTCTGCTCTTTTCTTCACTATCTCTTCGTTCTTTGTCTTCGTCTTCTTCTTTCTCCGGTTCTTCCTCTCGGTGTCCTGTTTTCTGTGTATTCATGGCTTAAAGCCACTCTAGCTCATGACTGCTTGTTTCCCCTTCTGTCCCCTGTTGGTTCGCCTACTGCTGCTCGCTTGGAGTTCCCGGTCTCTGCATCTTCATGAACGGCTCACAAGGAGTGGCCACTTGTCCTCCTACGAACTGCACCAGCTTTGCCTCGTCGGTTCGGTTCTTTGGTTGCGTCGGGAAATGACTTGTCCACCACCTTAGCGGTCAAATCGGACCTCAAATCCTTATACATCGCGGCTCAATTCCCTGTCAAATCTGGTTCTTTCATCGGGCGTGATCTCAGCCGTTAGATCTGGAGTCCCCATATCCGACGCCATTCCCCATTCTCTCATTTCGCGTGGTTGACTTGCTCGACCATCAGTGCGCGATGAGCAGCGGTTTTCTCTCTCCTCCGCCTGCCATGCGTTGGGCGCTGAGTGGAATCGCTCGTTTTTCTCCAAATCCGCTCACCGCCCAAGGGTGCCCCCAATAGATACTGTCGGTTTTGGAGCGCGGGTCCCACCTTTAGCCTTTAGCGCTTTTCCCCACAGTTTTTTCGGCTCTCATGCGACCGAGCGCTCGAGGCCTTTCCTTCTTGAGGAGTTTTGCCCACGTTAATCGCGCATCAGAAACTGCCTCCTTTTCCCGATCCAGGCTTCCCCAGGTGCTAGTTTCGCCTCCTGTGTGGTCTCCATGGGCCTTGGTCAGCACGCTTTGACCGAGGTCCTTGTCGTTCATCACTGGCTGCCAACTGCCACTATTTAGAGGTCTTCCTTATAACCTTGTGCTCTTGAATTCGAAGTTTTGTCCTGATTTGAGACAATCATGGTGCTTTGATTATTCTTCATGGATCCAATTTGAATCACGGCCTTCCCACTAAAAAAACTTTTGGACCAACAAAAGTTGGTTTTCAAGCATCGACTAAGTGAGGGTACAACTGTCTCACCTGTCCAATCTCAATCCACTTTGCACTGCTTGGCTTTGAACCCTTGAGTCCAATTCTGAGGTACTCAACATCTCCCTTGCGCGTCGTCCTCCCCTTCTTGTCTAAAACTGTGTCTTCCTGCAATTCATTAAGATATTCAGGTAGCAGGTCATCAATAGAAGGCAATTGACTCTGCTCTTCAGGATCCTCAATTAGAGAAGGTTCAAACAATCTCAAGCAATCTGTATTTACGACTGAGTAGATGTGCATGTACGCTGGTAGATCAAGACGAAAAGCATTTTCACCAATCTTCTCAAGTATCCTAAAAGGTCCATACTTGAAAGGTTTTAGCTTCTTACCTTCACCTTGCATTCTGTCTTTGCGGATATACAGCCAAACTTGGTCACCGACCTGAAAACTATGCTCCATCTGATGCTTGTCATGCCTCCCCTTGTATTTGGCTTGGCTCTTTTCCAGTTGTTCCTGTACTACTTGGTGGATCTCTTGGATTTGTTCAATGAACCTAGTTGCCTTGTCCACATCACTGTGTCCATCAACTGTGGTATCTTTACCAAAGATAAAATCCAAGGGAGACCTTGGTATGAAACCAAAACAGGTCTCAAAGGGAGATCTCTAGGTAGAAGAATGTTTTGCTCTGTTGTAAGCATGCTGCACATAACACAAATGTTCATCCCAAAGCTTAGGATGTTTGCTGCAATATCCTCTGAGTAACTGGATCACTGTCCTGTTAACTACTTTTGTCTAGCCATCAGTTTGTGGATGAAAAGCTGTGTTTTTCTTCAGTTTGGTGTCCATCAGTTCCCACAAACTGGACCAAAACTTTCCCACAAATCGGGTGTCTTGATCAGATATAATGGAAGTGGGTAACCCAAAATGAACCCATACACGTTCAATGAACAGTTTTGCAGTTTGTTCAGCTGTAATCTGTTTATTACAAGGTATCAAAATACACATTTTGTTGAACCTATCCATAACAACATATAGATAATCATGACCTTTCCTAGATTTAGGCAGTCCTCCAACAAAATCCATGGAAACACTTTCCCAAGGGTGAGAAGGAACTGGTAGTGGAGTGTACAAGCCTAGTTTTCTATTGTTTGGCTTGATTTTAGCACACATAATACATCCTCTTACATATCTAGAAACGGTCTCATTCATTTTAGGCCAATAACACAATCTTTGCAGCTATGCGACTGTTTTACTTACCCCAGAGTGACTTGATATCAGAGAAGTGTGTGCTTCTCTAATTATCTTTACTCTCTCAGTTTGTGGATGCAGAGTTTCCCACAATGGTATAAGAGTCGGTCCTTCACATGATAATCCAATTCTTCTACTCGTTTGCCTTGACTCAAAGTTGCATATACATCTTTAAAGTCTATGCCTTGAGCATATTGTTCAATGTAGCTTTCATGTAGCACATAATTATGCTTAAGTATGGTAGATGCATTTATAATTGGTCTAGATAACATGTCTGCAACTTTATTATGTATGTCCTTTTTATATCTGATGACTAGATGAAACTATTGTAGAAAACCCATCCATCTGTAGTGTCTTGATTGCTGCAACTTAGTTTGGGAGTGTAGATATTGAAGTGGTTGATGATCATTATGTATTACTATCTCTTTGCCCATTAAGTAATGTTTCCACTTCTTCACACTCTGAACTAATGCATACAATTCTTTATCATATGTAGGATAGTTAACTACTGCAGGATTAAAAGTCTCAGAATGATAACATATGGGTTTACCGTGCTGTGTCAACACTGCTCCTGTGGCATAGTCACTGGCATCTGTTTGGATCTCAAATGGTCTTTGCAGATCAGGCAGTGCTAGTACAGGTGTTGTACTAATCTTTTCTTTCAAGGTGTCGAAGGCTTTCTACTGTTTGCCTCCCCATTAAAACACCTTGTTCAATCCTGTTAAAGCATGTAAGGGAGCTGCAATTGAGGAAAAGTTAGAAATGAACTTTCTCCAATATTGTGTTGCTCCTAAGAAGCTTCTAATTTCTGTAGCAGATTTGGGTTTAGGCCAATTCACAGTGACTGCCACTTTAGAGGGATCTATTTTCAATTCACCACCCCCTACTATATGACCCAAATAATTTAGGGATGTTTTGCCAAATTCACATTTTGAGAGTTTAACATGAAGTTGTTCTCTTTTCAAAACATTTAATTTCTGCTTAACATGCTTTAAGTGTTCTTCCCACGTTTTACTAAAATCAAAATGTCATCTAGATACACAATAACAAAATCATCAAGAAAAGGTCTGAGTACATCATTCATTAATTTCATGAAAGTAGCAGGAGCATTAGTTAAGCCAAAAGGCATAACCAGCCACTCATACAATCCCTGCTTTGTCTTGAAAGCAGTCTTCCATGCATCTTGTTCTGCAACCCTGACCTGATGGTATCCACTGTGCAAGTCTAGCTTGGTGAAATAAACAACTTCTTTCTATTGATCTAAATGACTATTGATCTAAATGATCATCTATGCGAGGAAGGGGATAACTGTTAGATCTCTATAATACTAGTGTTGTCCCCATTAATATTGTAGTTGTATCCCTTATTAATATTGTTGTGCCCCTATTGTCCCCATATTGTTATCACTGTGCCCCATATAATCCCTCTATTGTTATTTTTGTGCCCTTATATTATTATTGTCGGCTTGGTTATATTGTGACCCCTTAGACTCCTATATATAGAAAAGAGGTTTTTTCATTTGAATCATCCAAGAATTGTTCGTTTATGTAATGTAAAGGAGGTTGCCCCCTCGAAGAGGCTGAATTCTAAGGCGTTGCTCTATCTTTTCTATCTTTTTGTGAGCTGGTTTCATAACATTTGGTATCAGAGCTTTGGATTCTAGTGTTTCTCTACTCCAAAGAGGCCATCGTGGAATTTTCGCTAAAACTTTTTTTTTGCGATGTTTCAGAAGCGAAAGAAAAACCCATTTGAGATGAAATCACACTGAACCTTGGGTCCGAATTTCATAGCTTTTCGAACTATATTTGCAGAGATATGATCTAAGGAAGTTGGTCTTTTTGAAAACTCCTGAATTACATTCCAAACAGGTGACCTGGGGAAAATCGTCATAACTTTCTCTCTGAGCATCAGATTGAAATTTTGTAAGAAGGTACAGAAAGAGGACGGACTGTAGTTTCTTATATATATTTTTCAGAGCCATATGTCAAAATAGTGACACGTGGCACTTCATACAAGTTCACTCTTCTAGAAAGGTCTATAATTAGGTCATATTGAGAGATTGTGCATAACTCTTCCTTGGAAAATCCAATTTGGATCAGACTGGTGGCATTGGAAAGAGGACGCAGAGGGCTACTACAGGTCGCAATTTCAGAACTAGATGATCCGAAATTATAGAGATACATCAGATTCAATATCAAGCTCCTACAAAGTGAAAAAAGGTGTGTAGTTTCTTTTAAATTCTTGCATAATCTTGGTTTGAAAAATTAGTTTGAAGGAATTCAAAGGGCATAGTAAATCATTATTATTGGTAATTGATGCCCCGAGGAAAGAAAATGCAAACACCTAGTAAGCAACCTGAAAGCTCTAGCATGACTCATGAAGAAGAGGAAGAAATGCAACATGATATATCAAAATTACGAGACCAAGTGCAACAAGTGTCACTGGCACAGAAAGTAACAGAATCTAAGATGGATGGTTTAAAGAAATATGTAGAAGCTAAGATGTATGGTTTAAAGAAAGGTGTAGAAGCTAAGATGGATTGTTTAAAGAAAGGCGTAGAAGTTAAGATGGATGGCATGGAAGCTAAGATGAATGGCATGGACGCTAAAATAGATGGCATGGATGATAAGATGGAAGAATTGAAGATAAATATGAATAAGTTGCTACAAGAAATGGTCACTAATGGTGAAAGGGTAGTAAAGGAAACTCGTGATGAAAACAAAAGAAATGTTAATCATGATTCCATAGACTCTAATGTTGGATCGAAGACCCACCATTCCAAAATCGATATGAGGAAGTTTGATGGCAAGGATCCCGCAACATGGATATTACAGATGGAGCAATTTTTCGATCTCAATAATGTGCAAAACACACAAAAGGTACGTATTGCAACTTTATATTTGGAACCAAATCAGTTTGTATGGTATCAATGGCTTTGCTCTCGTAAACAAATTATCACTTGGACAATTTTTACAGAAGAATTGACAACACATTATGAGGATACAAAAAGCAACACTTTTTTTAGCCAATTGATAAGTCTCAAACAAAAGGGTTCAATAATGGAGCACATTGAGGAGTTCCAAAAATTGAACATAAGGGTAAAAATATTCCAGAGGAGCATAGGATTGATGTGTTCATAGGGACTTTAAAGGATAATATCCAACATGATGCTCGCCTTTGGGAACTTGATTCATTAGAGAAGGCATTTAGGTTAGCAAGGAAAATGGAAAGCAAAATTATGGCAACCAGGAAGCATACCACTCACAACTATAAAGATGGAAGTGTTGTTTCCCCTAGCCTTCCATAACCTATAAGGTTGACACCACAACAATTGGAAGAAAAAAGAGCAAAAGGGCTTTGTTACAGTTGTGATATCAAATACACTAAAGGTCATGAGTGTGCTGAGAAGAAATTATTCTACATAGATTGTGAAGAGGAAGAAGAAAAAGAGCAAGAAAGGTCAAAACAAGAGGAGATACTCTAGGAACAAAGCCTAGATAAAAAATAAATGAATCTGACCATATCTTGTAATGTATTGGCTAGAATTACCACTCCTCAAACCATCAAGATAGAAGGACAAATCAAGAAGAAAAAGGTAATAGTGTTGATTGATTCAGGAAGTACTCACAATTTTATTCATTGTAAGATAGCAAAAGAATTGAATTGCTTCCTATATCCAGCACCAGAGTGTCAATTGATGGTTGCAAATGGAGGAACGATAAATTGCTCTGGAAAGTGCCATAATATCAAGTTATCCATGGGAGAATATGTATTGAAAAGCCCAATGCTTTCCATTCCAATGGGAGGTGTTGATGTTGTACTAGGAGTCCAATGGCTACAATCCTTGGGTACAATAGCTTTTAACTTTTAAGAAATTTTCATGAAATTTTATGCGGAAGGAAAGGAAGTTGAATTAAGGGGTATTGCAGGGAAACTGGGAAAGATAATAAGCTCTAACGGTATGACAAAGCTTCTAAAAAAGGAACAATGAGGTGTAATTGCACAATTATGTTCGCTAGATGTTTCCACATCGAATTCATCTATTGCTCCAGATCTCCAAAAGGTCTTGGACAATCATTCCAAGGTATTTGAGACTCCCAAAGGTCTCCCACCTATTCGTGATCATGATCATGCTATTCATTTGATCCCAGGAAGTGTTTCTCCAAACATCAGGCCGTACAGATATCCCTATGCCCAAAAGAGTGAAATTGAACATATGGTTGCAGAAATGCTTGAGGCTGGTATAATTCAACCTAGCCAAAGTTCTTTCTCTGCTCTAGTAGTATTGGTGCACAAGAAGGATGGATCATGGCACATGTCCGGATTATAGGGAGCTCAACAAGCTCACTATTAAAGATAAGTTAACCATTCCTGTCATTGATGAATTATTGGATGAATTGCATGGATCAATTTACTTCACCAAGTTAGATCTTCATTCAGGACATCATCAAATCAGAATGAAGACTCAAGACATTTCGAAAACAGCATTTATAACTCATGAGGGTCACTATGAGTTTTTGGTCATGCCTTTTGGCCTTACCAATGCACCTTCTACATTTCAAGGTTTGATGAATTCCATTTTCAAACCCTTCCATAGAAAATTTGTGTTAGTATTTTTGATGATATACTAATCTACAGCAAGTCTTGGAAGGATCATGTTGAACATGTTGACAGGGTGCTACAACTATTGGAGGAGAAACAATTATGTGCAAAAAGATCCAAATGTTTCTTTGGAGTACAAGAGGTGGAATATCTGGGTCATATTGTATCTCATGAAGGAGTTAAGGTAGACCCTAGCAAAATTAAAGCCATTAAGGAATGGGAAATCCCCACATCCATAAAGCATTTGGGAGGATTTCTCGGGTTGACAGGGTATTATCGCAAGATTGTTAATAATTATGGGAAAATAGCGGCACCTCTAACAAAATTGTTGAAGAAAAATGCATTTTCATGGACTCCAGAAGCAACAAAGGCCTTCGAAGATCTTAAAGAGGCAATGTGCCAAGCACCGGTCTTAGCTACACCAGACTTCACAAAAACCTTTATTGTGGAATGTGATGCTTCTGGAAATGGAATTGGTGCTATTTTAATGCAAGATGAAAGACCCGTTGCTTTCGAAAGTCTTCCAATCAAGGGAAATTATTTACACAAAGCTATTTATGAGAAGGAATTGTTGGCAATACTACATGCACTTAAGAAATGGCAACCCTACCTAATGGGAAGACACTTCAAGGTAAAAACAGATCATGATAGCCTTAAATACTTTTTAGAACAAAGATTATCCTATGAAGAACAACAAAAATGGGTCACAAAGATGTTGGGTTATGATTTTGAAATCATATACAAGAAAGGGAAGCAAAATGTTGTGGCAGATGCACTCTCAAGAAAGGATGAGGATGTGGAAGCATTATTGTGTGCCATTTCTCTTATCCAACCAGATTGGATAAACGAAGCAAGGGAGGAATGGAAAAATGATGAAGAAGTGTGGGAACTTATTCGAAAGTTACAACAAGATTCCAGTACATCTAATACATTTAGCTGGAAAAATGATTCGTTATGGTACAAAGACCGCTTATACCTTTGTAAGAATTCCCAACTCAAACAAAAGATTCTTTAGGAATTGCACGCTTCTCCCTTAGGAGGGCACTCAGGATTTTTAAAAACTTACCACAGGGTTAAGAAGGAATTTTTTTGGGATGGCCTTAAATCGGATATTCAAAAGTTTGTGGCGGAATGTTTGGTATGCCAAAAAAATAAAGTTGAAACAATTAAGACACCAGGTCTATTACAAACTTTATCCATTCCAAGCCAACGTTGGGAGGAGGTTTCAATGGATTTTATCACAGGTTTACCCAAGTCTGAGGGAAAGAGTGTCATCATGGTGGTAGTTGACAGACTTACCAAGTATGCACACTTTTGTGCATTATCATATCCATTTAAAGCCAGTATAGTTTCTACGGCATTTATGGAAACAATTCAAAAGCTACATGGAAACCCAAAAATTATTGTAAGTGACAGAGATCCCATTTTTACAGGAATTTTTTGTACAAAATTATTTTCTTGTCTTGGTACTCAGTTAGCTCATAGCTCATCTTATCATCCTCAATCTGATGGGCAAACAGAGATAGTAAAAAAATGTTTGGAAGGATATCTTCGTTGCTTTGTATCTGATACACAGACATAATGGGTCAAATGGTTGCCTTTGGTATGGTGGTATAACACTTCCTTCCATACTGTAACAAAAATGACCCCATTTATGGCACTTTATGGATATCAGCCACCATCGATCACATCATATTTAAGAGAAAATTATAAGGTTCAAGCAGTGGAACATCACATCGAGCAACAACAAAAAGTTCTCCAACTCTTAAAGGATAACCTTGTGTTGGCGCAGAATAGAATGAAACAACAGGCAAATCAACATTGTAGTGAAAGAAGTTTTGATGTAGGTGATTGGGTATTCCTACGGCTACAACCATATAAACAAATGTCCCTCAAGCAATCTAAGAAGGATAAGAAATTGTCACCAAAGTATTATGGTCCGTACAAGGTGTTGCAAAATATTGGTAGTATGGCATACAAATTAGAGCTTCCTGCAGCTTCTCGAATACACCCAGTTTTTCATGTTTCATGTTTAAAGAAGGTTATAGGCGACAAGCTCCCAGTTCAAACAATAATGCCAGAACTTGTCGAGGAAGGAAAAATTATATTGGAACCGGAAGCAGTCATAGAAACAAGAACTCGACAACTACGAAATCATTCCATTTCAGAGTATCTCATCAAGTGGAAGAACTTATCCGCTGAAGATTCCACATGGGAGGATGAGAATTTTATACAGAAGCATCCATAACTACTCAAGCGTTGAGGACAACACTTTTTTGAAGGAGAGGGGCATGTTAGGTCCCTATAATACTAGTGATTCCCCCATTAATATTGTATTTGTATCCCTTATTAATATTGTTGTGCCCCTATTGTCCCCATATTGTTATTACTGTGCCCCATAGAATCCCTCTATTGTTATTTTTGTGCCCTTATATTATTATTGTTAGGTCGGCTTGGTTATATTGTGACCCCTTAGACTCCTATATATAGAAATGAGGTTTTTTCATTTGAAACATCCAAGAATTGTTCATTTATGTAATGTAAAGGAGGTTTCCCCCTCGAAGAGGCTGAATTCTAAGGCGTTGATTTATCTTTTCTATCTTTTTGTGAGCTGGTTTTGTAACAATAACAATTTTTTATTGTTATCTTATTTAGTTCTTGGTAGTCAATGCACATTCTCCATGAGCCATCTTTCTTTCTCACCAAAATGATTGGTGACCCACATGGTGATATGCTAGGCTTGATGAATCCCTTCTCGAGCAACTCCTGCACCTGCTTCTTGATTTCAACATTCTTTAAAGCAGACATCCTGTACATTTCGATGTTAGGTAATGGAGCATCTTACTGCAAAATAATATCATGTACTATTTCCTTTTTGGGTGGAAGACCTTTAGGTTCTTGAAACAAGATATCATACTTTGAAACAACCTTTTCTAAATCAGCTTATTGTTCAGCATTACAACCCTCAAATACATTGGTTTTATCAGGTTTCATTTCCTTTACAACCATCAGTAAGAATTGTTTGCATGAATTTATCATTCTTTTCATCTGCCCTGAGTTTATGAGAGTATAATTATTCTTGAGCTTATGAGCTCTTACAAAGCATTCGATTCCATCTTTAACAAGTAGATACTTGTTCTCAGCTCTATAGAGAATAGCTTTTCTATCATACAAGTAAGGACTTCCTAAAACAATTCCACATATATTCAAAGGAATTATGTCTAACTCAACCTCATCTACAAATGTTGACCCAAAAGAAAACTCGAGTTTGCATTATCTAGTCACTTGTAGTTGTGCTTTATCATTCAACCATCCTAATGGGTATGGTTTCTTGTGAGGTGTAGTTACTAATCCCAATTTCTTAAAAATTGCTTCAAAAATTACATTTACTTGTGAGCCACTATCAAGCAAAGTATCAATCTTTTGATGTTTGGAAATAACTCGAATATGGAAAATCTCATGTCTTTTTCTCTCATTTTCTTCATCAGTAATAGATTGTGCATAATTACTAGTAGATGCTTCAGAATTCTTACCTTTTATACCTGTGGCTGCAATGGTTGTTTCATCTCCTGAGTTTGACCCCAAATCTTTCTGAATAGCTGTAGTAGTCTTCTTCTTCTTGCCCTCGAACTTCTTAGGTCTCAGCTATGGATGCAGAATCCAACAATGCTCATCATCACGCCCATCCTTTTTTATAATGAGTGCATGAAGCTTTGCTCTTCTGTGAAGTGTTAGCCTTCTTTGCTTTCCACTTCTGCTTTCTTTTCTCCTTATTCTTGCTTGCAGTGGGTTGGGATGATCCCCCAACTTTTGTACTTCCATTATTTCCTCTAGCTTCTAGATGAGTAGCTTGTACAGATACCTCACCTATACTAGTGGGACTAAACATGAGGATGGTCTGCCTCATGTAGCTGTGTAGAACACCAATGTACTTCAACAGAGTCTCTGGTGAGTCTAATGAGATTCCTAGAATCAATGCTCTCTTTCTAAATTCTTGAGTGTACCCTTGCACACTTTTCCCTTTCAATTGTCGAAGAGTTTTTCAACTCATCATGGCTTGTTGAATGTAGGCCAATGGATAGAACTGTTTCTTGATTGCAAAAACAAATTCACTCCAGACAGAGATAGTCTTACCATGTCTTTTCATACCAGCTTGGGTCCTGCCTTCCCACCAAACCAAGGCAGTGCCTCCTAGGAGTAGGCTTGCCAGCTGAATCTTGCTCTTGTATGAGTCGATGTTTTGCACCTTGCAATAAACATCAATTTGTCTAATCTAATTGTCCAACTCTTCTACATTTAGCTCTCCATCATATATAGGTAAATCAAATTTAACATCTAGCTTGATCAAATATGCTTTCTTTTTGTGTTCAGGGCTATTAGGAGGTGTGAGGAAGCTTTCCTCTTTCCCATTTCCTTTGGAGTGGTCATGGAAGTGAGACGTATCTTCTTCTTTGTCTTGTTTAGAGCCCGACGAATCTTCCTCCTTATGTTTTCTAAAGTCCCTATACATTTCTTCTACCATGGACTTTATGGCTAGGAAACTTTCTATGAATTGAGGGTCTGGCCCCATAGAACCTTCCTCTGACATTTTCTTCCGAGGATAGACTCTCCCAATTTCAGGATTAGTTTCGACCAACTCTCCTTCTCCTAATTTGAGCTTTGATCTAGTGAGCATTCAACAACTAAACCAACACAAGCTTGTCTAACCTTAACAGCCTAGAGCTCTGATACCACTTGATCTAAAAATCACTCTTGAGTGACCTCAGTTAATTAATTATTGAATGAAGGCATTACAGACTCATGTGTTGGTGTGTGTCTATGTTATTTTAGGCAACAGATCGATCAGATTACAAAATACACAGACACTGGAAATATGGAAAACAACAGAGAAACACAGTAAGAAAATACAAGAACAGAACAAAATAATAAGGAGTTCACCCTATCCTCCAAGGCTACGTCTCTGGCCAGCTTTCAGTGGTGGCCTTATTTTATTGTGTATTTAAAGCAGAGAATTACAATTAGGAGCTCAATCTGAGTCTCCTGAAACAGAATTGCTTGGCAGGGTGGTTCTTGGATTCCCCAAGCCACTAGAGTGCACAGACTCTTTTCCTTTCCAGCTCTTGACCTCTCTGGTCTTTAATGGGAGGAGCCTGATGTGGTGTTTAGTTCCCCGACAGATCCTCTCAGGGATGGGTTGATGCCGCCTTATGCTGCAGGTCAGCTCAGCTCTCTGTCTTTCTGCTCTTTGCTTCACTGTCTCTTCGTTCTCTGTTTTTGTCTTCTTCTTTCTCCAGTTCTTCCTCTTGATGTTCTCTCTCGGTGTCCTGTTTTCTGTGTGTTCATGGCTTAAAGCCACTCTGGCTCATGACTACTTGTTTCCCCTTCCGTCCCCCATCGGGTCGCCTGCTGCTGCTCGCTTGGAGTTCCCTGTCTCTGCGTCTTCATCAACAGCTCACAGGGAGTGGCCACTTGTCCTCCTACGAACTACGCCAACTTTGCCGCATCAATTTGGTTCTTCGGTTGTGTCGGGAAATGACACGTCCGCCACCTCAGCGGTCAAATTGGACCTCAAATCCTTATACATGGTGGCTCAATTCCCTGTCAAATCCAGTTCTTTCATCGGGCGCGATCTCAGCCATTAGATCTGGAGTCCTCAGATCCGATGCAATTTTCTCATTTCACGCGGTTGACTTGCTCGACCGTCAGCACACGATGAGCGGCGATTTTCTCTCTCCTCCGCCTGCCACGCATTGGGCGCTGAGTGGAATCACTTGTTTTTCTCCAAATCTGCTTACCGCCCAAGGGTGCCCTCGATAGATACTGCCGGTTTTGGAGCGCGGGTCCCACCTTTAGCCTTTAGCGCTTTTCCCCATGGTTTTCCCGGCTCTCATGCGACCGAGCGCTCAGGGCCTCTCCTTCTTGAGGGGTTTTGCCCATAATCGCGCATTAGAAATTGCCTCCTTTTCCCGATCCGGGCTTCCCAGGTGCTAGTTTCGCCTCCTGCGTGGTCTCCATGGGCCTCGGTCAACGTGCTTTGACCGAGGTCCTCGTCGTTCCTCGCTGGCTGCCAACTGCCACTGTTCAGAGGTCTTCCTGATCGCTCTGTGCTCTTGAATTTGAAGTTTTGTCTTGATTTGATACAGTCATGGTGCTTTGATTATTCTTCATGGATCCAATTCAGATCAACAAGACTGTGGAAGTAGATGGCAAAGGAGTGGTCAACATTCTGACCAAGCAAGGGGAGCCGAAGACAATCTCAGAGGTATATTATGTTCCTAGTCTCAAACATAATTTGTTAAGTGTTGGCCAATTGACACAGAAAAGATATAGAGTTATCTTTCAAGGTCAAGAATGTGTTATATATGACAAGCCCCAAAGCAAGCAGCTTATAGCAAAGGTACAGATGACGAGGAACATTCTCTTTCGTCTAATTATGAATTACAATAGTCAGGTGAGTTATTTTGCAGTTGCATGTTCTAATGATTATTGGTTATGGCACTTTCAATTTGGACACTTGCACTTTTATGGTTTAAGATTGTTGCAGCAGAAACAGATGGTCACAGGATTACCTCCCATCAAAGAACCTGTTATTACTTGTGAGTGTTGCATCTTCGGAAAGAAACACCGTGAAAGTTTTCCATAGGGAGTTGCATATAGAGCAAAGCAACCTCTTGATCTAATGCATACAGAATTGTGTGGACCTATAAGGACATAATCGATTGGTGGAAGTTGTTACTTCCTCACTTTCATTGATGACTACAACAGAAAGACTTGGGTCTACTTCTTGAAGCAGAAGTCTGAAACCTTTTAAAAGTTCAAAGAATTCAAAGCCTTAGCAGAGAACCAAAGTGATCGATAGATCAAGGTATTGAGGTCAGATCATGGTGGAGAATATGACTCAAAGGCATTCCATGTTACTGCAAACAACCTAGAATCAGAAGACAATTTACAACCAAGTACACACCGCAGCAGAATGGTGTAGCAGAGAGAAAGAAAAAGACAATTATGAACATGGTAAGAAGCACGCTGAAAGGCAAAAACTTGTCTAATGAGTATTGGGCAGAAGCAGTTGCATGTGTTATTTATGTGATCAACAAGTCTCCTACAAAGAGTGTGATGAACAGAGTACCAGAACAAGCATGGTCAGGTACACATTGCAGTGTATCTCATCTCAGAGTATTTGGATGTGTAGCTTATGCACATGTGCCTAAGGAGCGAAGAGGCAAATTGGATGATAAAAGCGAAAAATGAATATTCACTGGTTATAGTGAGCAATCAAAAGCTTACAAATTGTATAACCCTGTCACAAAGAATACCATAATTAGCAGAGATGTTGTGTTCAAGGAACAAGATTCATGGAATGGAACTGTAGATAAAACAACTGATGCACAAGTGCCACTGATGGAAGAAGATGATGCAACAGAAAAGGAGCAACAAGAATCATAGGTGAAGACACCAAACAGAGACACACCAACAAGGACTCCAAGATTTTCAGAGCAGCATGGATCTTCAACTAGATCAACAGATCGGGATTCTCCCAGTAATCAATCAGGTAATGAATCAAGCAATGGTAAGAGAAGATGAGAAGTTTGAAAGATATTTATGATGATCTAGATGTTAGTTCAAATTTTGCATTGTTTCCATTCCAATCTTCTTTGTTTGAAGAAGCAATCAGAGATGAAAATTGGGTGCAAGCCATGGATGAAGAAATTGAAGCTATTGAAAAGAACGATACATGGGATTTGGTTTATTTACCAAAGGACAAAATTCTCATTGGTGTGAAGTGGGTGTACAAGACAAAGTTGAATGAGAAAGGTGAAATTGACAGATTTAAAGCAAGACTTGTAGCAAAAGGATTCTTGCAGCAACTGAGAATAGATTTTGGAGAAACATTTGCTCCGGTAGCCAGATTGGATACTGTAAGAGCAATTCTAGCCACAACAACTCAAAACAAGTGGAAAGTATATCAGATGGATGTGAAATCAACCTTCTTGAATGGAATTCTAGAAGAAGAAATTTATGTTCAGCAACCTCCAGAATATGAAGTTGAGAGTAATGAAGAGAAAGTTTATAGGTTGAAGAAAGCGCTCTAAAGGCTGAAGTAAGCGCCTAGTGCTTGGTATAACATAATTGAAATCTACATGATCAAGAATGGATTTTGAAGCAACATTGAGCCTACCTTATAGACAAAGGTAAATGAGCATGGACAGATTTTGATTGTTTACTTATATGTTGATGACATGATTTTTACAGGCGATCTTGAGATAGATGAATTTAAATCAACCACGATGAAAGAATTTGAGATGACAGATCTTGGTCTCATGAAATATTTTCTTGGCATAGAAGTTGAGCGATCTGAAAAAGGATTTTTTTATTTGTCAAAATAAATATTCCAAAGATTTGTTGAAAAGATTCAGGATGGAAAATTGCAAACCTGTCCCTACACCAGTTGCACAAGTACAAAGTTAAGCAATAATGATGAAGGATCATATGTCAATCCAACTCTATTCAAAAGATTGGTTGGAAACCTCATATATCTTACAACTACAAGACCGGATATCATGCAAGGAGTGAGTTTGATTTCCAGATTTATGGAGACTCCAAAAGACACACATTGGAGTGCAGGAAAAAGAATTTTGAGATACATAACAGGAACTAGAGATTGTGGCATAATGTATGCAAGCACAAAAAAGAAGGATTTGATTAGATACACATATAGTGATTTTGCAGGTAGTTTGGATGATAGGAAGAGCACTTCTAGTTTTGTGTTCCACCTTGGTTTAGGTGTGATTTCATGGGCATCTAAGAAGCAACCCATTGTGACACTTTCATCAGCAGAAGCAAAATATGTAGCAGCAACATCAACAACATGTCAAGCAATGTGGTTAAGAAGAGTATTTGATGGACTCAAGCAGAAACAACAAGGATCAACAACAATATATTGTGACAACATCTAAGCAATTGCACTATTCAAGAATAGTGTGTTTCATCATAAAAGCAAGCATATTGATACTAGATATCACTTTATTAGAGAACTTGTGAGCAATGAATAAGTTCACTTGAAGCCTTGTGTGGAGCGATAAAAAGGTGTCTTGTGAACTCCTAATTACCTCACATTAATTATCAACCCAGGGAAGACTTTTTATTTCAAGAGTGTACTCTGTCTGAGGCGGCTATTTACTTAAGAGTAATGTTTTGCAGTATAGTGCTTAAAACCCAAAAGTAAATGAATGCTTGAAACAAAATCTAATTGAAACAGCAAGAAACTGAAATGTTCTAAACTAAATCATTCATTCAAACAACCATCAATCGAGGATATAGTAGCAATAACTCATTCCTCTAGAAATTAATGAAGGAAAAGGAATTAGAGTATGGATCATGGATCTGGGAGCATAATAGCGTCTGCTGTGTCTCACGACAGCCTTGATCCTCCTCCCACACTAAAACAGTAAATGCAAGTAAATGGAATGGAAATTAGAGCATGGACCAAAGATCTGGGAGCTAAGTAGCGACTTGCTGACTCACTACAACTTTAGACCTTCTCTCACACCAAAGCAATAAAGGCAAATAAATAAATCAGCAGAAAGTAAAACGGAACGGCGAAATGGAAATGGGACAGCAATAAATGATACAGCAGTAAAATGGAACAACAATAATCAAATGGAACAACAGCAATAAAATGGAACAACAGTAATCAAATGGAACAGCAATCCTTAATGAATTACGAAATAACAACTATCACCCGTATGTACATGATTTACATTAATATAGCAATCTGAAAGTATTGAATGATATGATTACGTTTCTGAACAAAGTAATATTGTCTTCAAGCCTCGCAAATACTTATTTTATATGAATCCAATGATGATAACATTTATACAAATATCTTGCTATGGAAATAGATGCAATTCAAATAGATTCACTTCGCGTAATACAGAGACATGAGTTAAAGAACTTATTCAGATTCAGATATTAAGTATAAAGCATAGTCTATCATATGAAAGATATATCAGATTGCTGAAACAATAGAAATAAGCAAACCAAACACAATTTACCGTATAACAATACAACGACAAGTGTCCGTTGGAGCCGGGCCCGTAGCTTCCAATGGCACCGCCGTAACTTACTTCAGATGCAGAAACGAAGTGAACACCAAATCCTTTATATTGATTGCATAACAAAAGTGTACAAAATCAGATCTTACAAAAGCTCAGTGATCAAAATCGTTCTGAGTTTATAATTATAATAACAGTCGTCCCCTCCGCCCTCTGATCTTTGGTTTCATTAAATAGAGAAATATCAGAGCATAGATAATTACAATCATGATTTCTCTTACAAATTTAGGTTGATTCTAACCCATTGATCAACAAGAACAAGGCGGATTTGGGTTTGCAGCTAAGATTTGGAGGGCGGCCGCAACAGCAAATCTCAGAAAATCGTGCTCAAAGAACCCTGCGTTTCTCCCTGTACAAGCCGAATTTGGGCAAACTGTTCTTTATGAAGATAACTGGGCCCGTTCTGGACAAAACCCATGTTCCGGATTTTCCAAATTCGTCTTCATTTGCTCAGAATCTTAACCGCAAAACTGTCACTCCTTAAACCAGCGAATTTCTGAGTTGGCAGATTTACAAATCAAATCTTCAATCTGGAAGTTACCTTGGAGGCTAAAAATGGTGAATAATGTTATAACCAACTTATTAGCACTATCATTGGTAAAATAATGCATAATAATCAATTTATTAGAAATAAAGGAGAATAAATAATATTTATTCATGAGAGCATTAATAATTAATAAAATGGATTTAAATGATAAATTATAATAAATGGCATGATGAAGAATGGTAGAAATGGGTGGAATAAGTGTTCAAAAGTGATAATAATAATGGCATATTAACGACTCTACACCTTGTAAATTTAGTGATCAATTGGCTGATATATTCACTAAGTCATTAGCACAAGATGTGTTTGAGTTTCATAGAAGAAACTTCGGTGTGGTAAGCCTAGCTGAGACATAGACTAGCAAACATGTTTGAGTTGTCATGAGTCATGTTTTAGTTTAGCAGTCATAATTAAGGGGGAGTGTTAAAATGAGATAATTATTCTTGCATGTGGAGTTGGCTAAAATTAGAAAGTCAATTAATTAAGTGATTTAGTGATTGAGTGTTTGAGTGTTGAGTCAAGCTGAGTTAGGTGATAAACGACTTTTAGTGTGTGGTTGCATGTGGATGCATGTCAATATATTTTAGGCAATTCACTAGTTGGAAAAGGTTAAATACCCTTCACCAGGTTCATTGTAAGAATCATGTTTTGTGTGATCAATAGAAGAGCAACAGCTCATGTTTTATGTGTGAATTATTCATGCTTTGTCTCCTTCGCCTTTCCTACACTAAGAACCAAAATTGAAACCGATACACTATAGTAATAACCTGGATAGCCCTAGGCCCCTTCTTATTAAAAGGGCAGAAAGCTCAAAAAAGCCAAACCCAAGAAGAAATTTATCTCTTACCCAAGAACATGGCAGCCACCATCATGAATGCGCATGAAACCACTTGAATCCCACTTGAATGCCAATTCCAATACCAGCACACATGCAAAGAATACCAAACTCAACATATTTAAAACCCTGCCATTACCCATTAGACACAGGAGAAATATGCTTTCCACTTTCTTGGGGTTGTGCACGGGAGGATTTCACAATTGATTAATATTGGTCGACTTAATCCTTATCACTGTTTTGATAATGTTTTTATGTGTCTTTTTAATATTAATATATATATATATATTTGATGACAGATCTTTTTTCAATCATCTAACAATAAATTTGAAAATGAATAATATTAACTATAGAGTTCTTAAAAAAAAATCTTTTACAACTTAATTATCATCATTGTTTCATTACAAACTAAGTGAAGTATACAAATATACCACTTAATTATTGTTTGTGCACAAGAAAATATTAAATAATAATAATAAAAAAATGACAAAACCTAGTGTAACCCATTATATATAACATTATTGAAGAAGATATTAAAAAACGATTTTAATAGAATGACGTTTTTAGTGTATAACATCATATAGAACATTATTAAGATTTAAGTATTCACAAAACATAACACAAATATTTAAGGTTTAGATAGTATTATTACAACTTAGAATTAATTAATTGTGATTTAATTAAAAGAAAGTTTACTTAATAATTTGGATTTGGAAGATTAAGGGTGCTTTAAGGGGTTAAATTTGACGCCTATATACCTGTATTTGGCTTTTTTACACGTAAAATACTTTCTAGTTCCAAATCTCCACGTCATTTGTAACTTGCCAATAATTTTTAAAAACGTCAATATGACGGGCATATTAAAAAATGAAAAGTTATATATAATATATATATATAACCTTGAGCTGAACGGAGAGTGAATCATTGTGAATCGTGATTCATTAACATTATTAATATCTTATTTAATAATCCACCCGTATCGCAATTTCGCAAGTGACAACTATCTGGATTCCGGACTAAGTCATAAAAATGTCAACTTCCAGTTTTCAAGAGGTAAATGGTATAGTAATTAATTCCCAGCTACCCACTGCCCAGTTATGTTACGAATTTATGGTGATTCGCTTGCAAGTTGCAACTTCCAATTCGTGTCAAATTCCAATCAACTGTAATATGTAAGTTATTCATTGTTGAATGTGGTGAGGAGCAGGGGCATAAGAAAAACTCTGCAAAGTCTGGAACTTCGAATGCTACAGAACCTAGAACTCAGCCGACCAAGTAACCAGTAAGTGATAGCCATAGACAGTGTTTCACACTACTTATATTTGAGAGATGCTCTGCTCTATTTGTTTTTCTATGCATGCTTGTTGGATATATCTATTCGTTTTTCTATGCATGCTTGCTGGATATCTCTCTGAGGCAGTAGTGTTTTGTTTTTTTAATTTTTAATAAATTGAATTTTTCTCTATCTTTACTTGGCTTTGTGTATTTTGATTGTGGTTTTATTATTATGTGATGGGTGGGTTATATTTATCGCAACATTGATAGAGAAATAAACCCTAGAGCCTGGCCATCTAAAAAATATATGAATGCTTGGATAATAATTTCTTCCTATCATCTTTACCCTCACGCCTAGCTTTAAGGACTTCCGGCTCAGATTGATGAAAATGGATATATATGGGCCATGATTGAAACAGACGAGGAAGTAAGGTTACTATGGAATCCTTATCAAGATCGATGGTCAATTAAGGATGGGGTTCGTTCAATTGTCGTGCCATGGTCACACAATCATAGGTTGTAGTTGTTTTCAGTCTTCCCTTGCTTTCTTCAGAGATTTAATATATTCACAATGCATCTTAGATCACTTTTCGAAGCCCCTGTTTTACTTCTTTTCAGTCCTCCCATGCCTTTTTGCAGGGATTGAATATATTCACAATGCATTCACTGTGAACTTGGGAAATGATCACATACAATGGTAGGTGGTCTATCCAATAGGAGAGGGACCCTGGTTACACCTCTCCCTCGTCACACCGTCTTGAGTTGCAGGCATGGAATGACTGAAAATTATAGCAAGTTTTGACATAGATGATTATTTTCTCCTTTCATCTTGCTGAGCATGGGAACTCTAAATAACACTTATTATCAAAATTGTTTTTTGGATTACTTAGTCCACATTCGACTTAGCTCTTCTCCCCATACTCATCACACATGTGACATGTTCGTTTGTTCGCTCTCCGACACTCATGCAATGCATACTCATACTCCACACACACACACACACATATACTCATGTAATGCATACTCTATATATATATCCCATTTTAAGAAACTGTAGAAATTTTGAACAATAAACACTTATTCACAGAGATTATCCCGATTATACACTATTGCGGAATACATGCACAATACATAATCTCCTCTACATTGATCATCAATTTAGCAGCATCAAAAATAATGAAACATCAGTCGCATGCACACATTAACACAGTATGTAACCCGGGGAAAGCATACAGCTGAAAACCCCACACTATCTGTATATTATAATGATTGAGAACATGTAACAATACATAGTACAATACTCCTCTCAAGTATCCAGCACTATCTCCACCTGTTACACACAAACTAGCTCAGATCTGATGCCTAAAATTTCCTCCACTGTTTGCCTGCCTCCACTGCACAACCCTGCAAGAGAATGAATGATGAATGGTTGATCCAAACTCCTATTTACCTTGTGAAAATCACTCACACTGGAAATCACGTGAGCAGAGGCTATAATTGCCTTGGTATTGGCCCACACTGCGCAGTCCTCATTGGCATAACTCAATCCATGCATGTGCAAAATCTCATGCACAACTGATAGTCACAACTCACCCTTTCACTTACCTCTAACACCTGTCTCTGTTGAACTGTCCATGCACTGAGTTAACTGATGTATTCTTTAGTTTCTTTATGAGTTAATAATTAGTGAATTAATTTAATCAATTAATTCACATCACTCATCACTAGTCTATTTGTAGTTAGACTAATTACAACTAGTTTAACAAAGTCAAACTGAACACAACTCCATCAACTCCACATCCAACTTCACAGAACTCAACCACATGAGTTCTAACTGAAGTCTTGCATGCAATAGCTCAACTAACTCACAAGAAAAGCGTATTTCCTTCTGATAGCTGCATGTGCCACATCTGTAGCTCAAACTGAAGTGCTCCAAGAGGATAAGATAAAGTTTATAGTCTAAATATTATTATGAGACAATAATATTTGACTTTTCTATTTTTGACTATCAGTATAAAAATAGACTTTGATCACTCCTGATGTGATCCAAAAATAGAAGTCCTTCTATTTTTCCCAACATGACCAATCATCCATAAACAACATCCTGCAACTCATAGACCATGATCCATATGTCTAAAAATAGACATAGTCTAAAAATAGACTTTGCGCCAAAAATAGCCTGCGGGCCCACTTAGTGAAGGCGACTCCTTTTCACTAAGCTCCATCATCTTGTTGCATTGTCAACAAAAACCAACAACCATGCAATCCATCCTCAATGGATTAACTTCAGATCCAACATAATGAGTAATAAATAATCTTTGGACACATCATTACTATGGTTTTGTTTGCCTTCGCCATCAATTCACCGTGATTTGTTGCCATGACCTAGCCAAGACTTATTCCAATTTCCCTCACTGGCGTATTTGGAAAGAATCTCTGTTTCCAAACAATGCCACTGCATGCGATGATGTTGGCTTTGATTTGGGATACCCTAATTTCTAAACAACTCTGCGATTTAGTTGGAGCATGATTGATTTCTCACATATTTCACTGTTCCATCAATCATCGCCAAATATTTGGCTATCACTTTTTGAAGCCCCTGTTTTACTTCTTTTCAGTCCTCCCATACCTTTTTGCAGGGATTGAATATATTCACAACGCATCTCTGCTCACTTTTCAAAATCTTTTTAGCCAACCATTGGAGCATTTTGGTATATATTGTTCATAACGGAAAACATAACTTGAAGTTAAATGAAAATAAATATGAGTATGTCAGGGAATTTTTCTAAATCTTTTTGGTATCTTTTCAAATTTCAGAGATTTTTAATAGGGTTGGGTATATGGTTCATAATATATTACAGAAAAAGGAATTAAATGAAAATAAATATAATTAGAAGAAGAAATTTGTTTTTTCTATTTTCATAGATTTTTTGGTATATTGGATATATTGTTCATAATAGAATACATAACTAGAAGTTAAATCAAAATAAACATAATTATATAAAAAATACTTTATAAAAGTTTATATATATAAGCTACAGTGGAATGTGTGCTACACTTTAGAGGGAAATCCAAGGGATATTTAAAAATTATTACAACTATAGTTCTCATTTCTTACATATACTCTATAGCCATTAAACACTGATAATTCTGAAACCCTCTCTAAAGGAAATGAAAAGAAATCCTAATTCAATTTATGAAAAGAAATCCTAATTCAATTTTGCGAATAGAACTTGAGCAATGTTAAGGAAACCTAAAAGTTGAGGTGAAGAAGGAAGAATTATGCTGGCTGTAATTTGGAGAAGGAGCATTATACTGACAATGGACTTGGCATCTAGCGAACCTGTACAAAACCAAAGAAAGAAAAAATAAATTGTAAGGGTTTCTACAACTTCGGGAAAAGAAACCACACTCTAAAATTTTGAGGTTAGGATAAAAGAAAACCAATAAGAAGAGGACCTTTACCTACAACGAGAGAGGAGCATAATTCCTCCTCAATAGCCACAATACCTTATTGGAGTCGATAGAAAAATTAGATAGAGTAATGGTATTTCGAAGAATTGTTGGAAGTTGGAAAAGGAATTTACCCATGTGATGATTAGCCACTAGTTATATTTTACAACATTTTGAAAGGTGCAATTATTTTAAATGGAAATAGGTGGAGACTGGTAACACTATGTGATATCATAATATTTTTCTGATTTTCAAATTATATTTTATTCATTTTAAATTTTGATGTACAGTGATCAAGAAGGGGAGGCACTTTTTTGGAAATGCCTGTGTTGAAATTTCAAGTGACAAGTCTCTGTCAAGATCGTGAGACATTTAGAAAACACCAGTCTTGCAACCCAATATCAATTTGAGGATTTACCTTTTTCATTGAACTTTTTAACCCAAACTGTCTTCCACACCAAGTAAGAACAAACACGTCCATTTTCTTTTTTTAATCAAATTAGGTAAGAATAAAATAAGTGTATTAATTTTTATTTTTTTTAAAGATGAAATCAATAATTCATTAACGAATAACTCATATTACATTAGAAGGAATAGTAATTATTATTATTATTCTTCGTATCAATTTGTCTTACATGCTCAGCTATATTTTTAGCCCAAAATATTTTGCCACCTTTGGGTAATTCAAAGTTCCAGTAATTTATGTTTATAATTTTTACTATTTTATGTTTTTTTTTTTTTTTAACAGGAACGGTTATGGTGCTTTATATTAATCTTAGGCAAAGTGCCAAATTCTGATTACACTTTGAACTTCTTTGTCCTGCTGCGTTTCTTTGCTGAAAATGTAGCTGCAACTTACAATTTTCTTCCTAAGATAGAGCCCTACTGAGATGATTTCAACAATTTTCCCCCACTTGAAAATACAAACAAATTGGTTTAGGAGCAGGCAGTAAACCATGACAGCAGATTAATTACGGAATGGGCTCCCATGATTCTTCATCCTCTTTCTTTTTGGTCCCAGCAGAAAGAAGGACAACTTTATTGGCTTCGATATCCGCCTTTTTATTGTGGATTCTTAGCACGTGGTAGTATTTCAGATCCTGAAAGCTTTTTTCCATATCTTTAGTCCTGATGACCAGCCTTGCAAGGTTGAGGTCCTGTACTGGGGTGTTGGAAATCATTGCATTTATAATGACTTGAGAGTCACCTATGACGATTGCTTCCTTTATGTCCAGATCTTTGAGGGCCTTGAGACCTTGGAATAGGGCCAAGGCTTCAGCTTGGATGCTGGTAGTGTAATCTAGACCCCAGGCGTAGGAGTGATTTTTTTCCCCAGATTGGTTTAGGACAACGCCTCCTGCACCTGCTTTGCCCGGATTTCCCTTAGCAGCTCCGTCAAAGAAAAGGAAGTGTCTTGCTTGCGATTTTAGCCACTCTTGAAAGTCATTCTCAGATTTTCTTATTTGCCATTCTTTGGGGGTGGGGACTTTTTTGTCTGCTGGCTGAAATGGTAGTTCAAGCTGTGATCCCCATGCTATGTCCTGCTGTCTGAGGTTGCTGTCATCTTTTATATCCATTAGGCATTCCTTTATATGGCTTTTTATCTTGACTTCCAGGGCTTTGTGATTCTGCTTTGTATCTCTAAAGATTCTTTTGTTTCGCTCTATCCACAGCTGCCAACAGATGATTTTTGGGAGGACAGCCCATGTTGCTTTGATAATCAGATTTTTGGGGGGAGGACCTGGGAATCTGTTTGACCATTCAGCGAAAAGATCGTAAGAGGAGCGAGGGACAGCGAAATTTGGATCTAACTCATGAGTGAATTGGGACCAAATTTTCCTGGAGAAATTACATTCAAGCAGCAGGTGATTTACAGTCTCAGCGCTTTCATTACACAGTGGGCACATGGAAGGACTGTGGAAGCCTTTTTTCTGCAGATTGTCACACGTTAATATTTTCCCGTGACAGAATGCCTAGGCAAAGAAATCGACCTTGGGCCATGAGGGTTGACGCCAAACGCTTTGCCACGGGGCTGGATTCTGAGGGACGTGGGGTTTCTCAATCAGTTTGGCGTACCCCTGGGCAACTGCATAGCCTTTGATGTTTGATCCCCAGCCCATCTCGTCTCTCTTCTTCAAATGTGTGGGATCCAGTCCTTGGAGGGCAACTAGCAGCGTGCTCCACTCAGCTTTCAGATTGTCTGGCACATTTAGATGCTTCCAGCCTGCCCAAATCAGATTGCTCCAGCAAGAAATATCCCACAAAGATTTCATACCTTCTGTGTCCATCCAACAGCGCAGCGAGTTAATGGAGGCTCTGGCTTCAATTGGCTCTTTGTTCATGATTCTGTCAGACCAGATATTGATTTTTTTACCATTGCCTCGAATCCAGAAGGAGTGGTCGATGATTAGAGATGCGGCTCTATCATAAATTTTGAGAAAAGTCGAGTTAGCCAGACGGATCACATTTTTTAAGCATCTTAGTCTTGGTCCTCTGAAATATTTTTTCCAGATCACCTTTTGAGCCCAGCCAGGATTGGGGGCGATGATCCTCCACACTATTTTTGCAGCCATTGCTACATTTTGTTGATGAAGGTTCTTAAAATTTAGGCCACCTTCCCATAGAGGCTTGGATATGGTATCCCAGCTAACAAGAGGAATTTTTTTTCCATTTTGTTTCCCTCCTTTCCAAAAAAATCTCCTTATGTATTCCTCCATTTTGTTTAGGATAGATGCCAGAGCGAGGAGACCTGCAAACTGGAATAAGGGCAAGCTGTTAAGAACTGATTTGATTAGAACTATTTTGCCTGCAGCATTCAGCCAGGAGTAACCCCAGGCTTGGATCTTTGCCTTGAACTTTTCTAACTGAGGAAGCCAATCTTTGCTGGTAGATCTCTTTTGAGATATTGGAAGTCCCAGATATTTGAAGGTTGACCAGGTGGAGGAAGCTTCGAAACCCAAACATCTTGATATGGCAGATAGCAGCCTAGGCGAAGTGTTCCAACTGAAAATATGGCATTTGCTTTTGTTGACCACACTGCCTGAAGCTTCACTAAATTCGTCCAGCACCTCTTTAAACTTTGTAGCAGAAGGAACAGAGGCAGGACCTAGCAACAATGTGTCATCTGCAAATAAAGCATGATTGATATTTTTGGTTCCTCTAGCAATGCGCAATCCATTGATCTCTTGGTCCTGCAGCTTTTTATCAAGCAGAAAGCTGAGGGCTGAGGCCTGTATGACAAAGAGCAGGGGGGATAGAGGGCACCCCTGCCTGAGTCCTCTCGAGGCTTTAAAGAAGTCAGTGGCTCTTCCGTTAACAAGAGGAGCTATCCATGGCTCCGAAATGCAAGCTCGTATCCAATTAATGAAATTTGTACCAAAACCTAGCTTACACATGACATTCAATAGAAAGCTATGATTGACTCGATCAAAAGCATTTGCTAAATCAAGTTTGATCACCATACCTTGTTCTTTACGGAGTTGGCTCGAATGTATTGCTTCCTGGACCAGAAGAAAATTGTCCACGATCTGCCTCCCATAGATGAAACCTCCTTGGTTCTCTGGGATTATTTTGGGAAGGATAAACTTCAATCTATTTGCAATTACTTTGGTGATCAACTTGTACCCTGTATTACATAGAGAGATTGGCCGAAATCTGTTGAAGTTGTTGGCCCCTTTTTCTTTGGGTATGAGTGCTAAAAACGCAGAGTTTGTACTGCCTCCGATTTTCTGAATGTTTTGGGATTTTTGGACCATTTTGAGAAGATCTTTTTCAATAATTGGCCAGCACACTTGGAGGAATCTAGCTGAGAAACCATCCGGTCCTGGGGCCTTGTCCGGATCCATGTCGAAGAGCGCCTTTTTTACCTCCTCTTTTGTGACTTTGGTCTCCAACAATTTATTGATTCGCTGAGAGATTACAGAGGGTATATTATGCAATATCTCCGGAGAATGACTTGGGTCCTTGTCTTCACTATATAAGATCTGAAAGTGAGTAAACACAACTCTCTTTATATGCTCGAAGTCCTTATGGATATCTCCCTACTCTTTAATTTCTGAGATAGTGTTGAAGCATTTCCTTGCCTGGGCTTGCTTATGAAAATAGGCAGTGTTCCTATCCCCTGCTTTGAGCCAGAGGTTCCGAGATTTCAATCTCCAATACTCTTCTTCAGCTAAACAGGCCTTATGATATTGCTGTTGCAGATGGGTTTCTTGTTCTACTGAGTCCTTAATAAGAACTGCGTTTTCCATACCTGTTTGGTGAGAAATAAGAGCTGCTTTAATGGATTTCCTTGTTGTGGTTGGGCTGGGCAGCGTTTTGGCCCATCTTTTTAGGACTCTTTTCATTCTTCTGAGTTTTTCCTCCCAAATGTAGAATGACGATCCATTGACCGGATGATTCCAACATTCTTTGACTATTTGCATGAAATCATTCTCCTTTACCCAAAGAGGACTGAACCTAAATGGGATGGGGCCCAGATCATGATGAGCTAACAATTCTAACATAATGGGCTTATGATCAGAGGTGTTGTTGGCAAGGATATTCATTCTAGGCTCTAATCCTAGCAGCAGAAAGGAGCTTTGAATTATAAACCTATCTAGCCTGGCGGCAATGTGGCCAGGGCCCAATCTTTTATTAGTCCAAGAGTACTTACCTGAGGAGGGTTTAATGTCCAGCATATCCCAGTCTTGTATTATGTCCTCAACCCATTCTCTGGCCGGATCTCTGACTATGCTGCCTCCCCTTTTTTCTGAAGGATGAAGGGTAAGATTGAAATCGCCAGCAACTATTATGTTCTTCAAGTCTGTCTGATCTGCTTGCTGTCTTAGAGGGTCCCAGCATACTTTTTTTTCCCCAATGTTGACTGGAGAGTAAACGTTGAAGAGGTAGAACATTAGCTTAATGTCCAGGTTCTGCATTTTTAACATCAACCAATGGGTTTCCCTGATCTCTAATAGGACTGTAAACTTATTGGAGTTCCAGAGAGTACCTATTCCTCCTGAGGCGCCCCGGGCGGAGATTGCTCTTGCTTCACTTTTATTCCAAACTTTCTTGCTTGTTTGGAGGAAGACTATGTCTTCCAGTTTTGTCTCCTGGATGAGAAGTAGATCTGGGGTTTCTGTCCTAATTAGGCTTCTGATGGCTTCTTCTTTCATTTTTCTCCCCATCCCTATGCAGTTCCAGGAGATGACCTTCATTATTTATGTTTCAGATGAGCTCCCTTGGAGCCTTGGGGCGGGTTTTTCAATATCTTTGGCTTTGAAGCTAGCATTTTCTCCAAGGTTGGCTGGCTTCCCTGGAGTTTTTCTTTGTAAGTCTCATGTTCCCTTTTTTCTCTATCTGTTTTCTGGCCTCTTGTTGATCTTCTTACCGGGGTGTGTGTTATAGACATTTTTGTGCCTTGCAACATTGAGCATGAAATGTCCATAATCTAAGGGATCCAAAGTCCCTAAACATGTTGTTCCTACCCCTAGAGGAACAAGGCTAACAAACCACAACAATTCACAAAAGTTCTCCACCTGAAACTGCTCAAAAACAAGTCAATTCAGGATCATGTCAACTGCTCCACTGACCATCTGCGATGAATGTCAATGGCTCCACTGGCTACCTGCGCTGAATGTCAACTCCAACACTGGCTACCTACGCTGAGCGAGATTGGACAAGTGGCAGACTCATTCCTCAAGGTGTCAGAACCCAGGAAGCTTCCAAAATGACACTTGCCTCAGGGAATTCGACTGGTGATGAGTAAGAGGTTCCAAATCTCCAAGTGGAAGCAAGAACCTCCAAGTGGACTCAAGAACTGACAGAGGGAGAGGACACTAGTCAGATCTCAAGCTGACTCATCCTCTCTCCAAACATCTATATATGGATCTCTCCTCCATGAGATCTAGAGGCTGGAATTTTGTTATTGCAAAGAATTGCTGTTGGTTTGAGACTGGAATCATTGGGTGCTTAATGCTTTGAAGGGGTTGAAGATAGGAATTCCATTTGCTGGGAAGGAGATGCTGGATTGGAGCCCTCTGGGTTGTATCTCTTCCTGAACCTTGTTATTCATCAATAAAGCTATCTTGGTTTCTCCTATATGCTGATGTATTTTGATGTATGAATGTATTAGTGTATTTGGTTTATTTCTAATCCTAAACTAGTTATGAATGTGAACATCTGTCTTTGTGTAGTGTTCTTCTCTTGTTTCAAGTAGCTGTTCTCTTGTCGCAAGTAGCTGTTCTCTTATGATCTTGCAGGAAGTTGTAGCTGGATAAGCAAGAAGGCAAGTAGCTGTGAACACTCGAAGAGAAGGGAGATTGGATCGAGGGACAAACGGAAGACACCGGTAAGTCTATTGATCTCTCTTCTTTGACATTTCATAAAGGAAGAAATCAGTGTAGCTGTACTCGTTTGTTGCTAAGGCACTGTCACACCTTAGGTGGATAGGATCGTCCTGCATAGGCATTTTTCCCCACAACAAATTGGCGACTAAGCTTTTTTGTACAACTTTGAATTTGCTTTTAAATGATCAATACAAACAAGTTCACTTTTTCGAAATCAATACTAAGAAAGCGGAAAACAAACACCTGCATTGTGCATTTTGCATTTGATAGTTTGCATGTTGGATTTAGGAAAAGTGCATTAGAGTGTGCTGATTGCTCTTTGAGAAAAGATGGTGTCTTTCTTTTCCCTTAGTAGCTAGGATTTTCAAAGTTGAAAAGATATAAAGCTTGCTTATCATCTTTAGACTGCATTTAGGAATTTGTATCATACATCTCATGGTGAACCTTGAAAGGCAAACTTTAAAAAGATCAACCTAAAATAAATTGAATGAACTTAACAACGCTTTGTAACATAACGCACAACATAGAGGTCTAGGCTAGAGATGTGTTCCGGCGTCGTTAAGCCTAGTGACTGTCGATCTCGTGGAAGGTGGGTGATTCCTCCTGAGCGACGATAGCGCTAGTACGGATTGTGCTCCCACGTACCGTCGCGTATATATTGGGAGACCCCTATAGGCATATATCCTTTATCCTTAGGAAGCCGTGTCGGCCTCCCTACTAATCGCAATGCAGTGAACACAGCATTCACGAAGATCGACCACCCGTACCTTAAAAAGTATTCTGCGGTTTTGCGAAAAGTTTGGCACACCCTCTGCCTAGAACTCCAGAGCAGTTTCTTTTGGCCTTTTTCAGACTCTATAACAGAAAAAGTCCATCCGAGCATTTGTCACTTCGGGCTCGTTAAAACATCGAAGGAGACTAGAGTCATCTTTAGCTTTTTCTTGACTCTTTAAAAGTGAAAAAGCAAGTTGTGTCTAAAAGCGTCTAAAAAATTCATTTAATTCGGAAACACACTTTCCCCTTTTGTATTTTGGTTGATCGAGTAATCCGCAATCGTGGAAGAAAGTCAATTGAAACCCCGTCGTTTGCGGAGGCTTACGAGTCAACCGTCTTTGTCTCCGGAATCGAAAACAGTACGGACAAAGCGAACTCGTTTAACCGGTTCAAAATCTCCTATCAAAGTTAGAACAAGTGTTCCGACAACATCTGAGATTCCGGTTACTCCAAACATTTCTGGAAACCCTGCCTCTATAGAAGAAGTTCAACAGCCATGGAAGGACAGTAACACTGATCCTAGTCTAGGGGAAAATACTTGTGCTACTGAACCAGTTCCATCTGTAACCGGTTCAGAGAGTCTTGCTCCTCAAACAACTGTCGCTGTCGATTCAACCCCTTCTTCGGCACCAGAAATATTTTACGGACCTGACGGTCTTCCTCTTCCACCGGGTTTGATTGCGATAGAGGAAATTGCAGAGGATCCGTAAGCAAGTACTCCAACCCATTTTGGAGTCGGGGTCACTCTATTTCCTTCATCAGAAGTTAATCCACCACAAGTGGAAGTTCCTATAGAATCGTTAGGCAATCTATTGGATAGACTCAAAATGTCTGAACAACCGTCAACATCGAGGACTGTGTCGAACGACACAGCGACAGTAGAACCCCCTGCTGTCACTCCGACAATGTTTGCCGGCATACCTTCTGTCCCGACTAGCTCGCAACAGCTAGAAGGAGTCCACCAAGGGACTATTTCGACAGTGTGGTCTGTTCCAGTTTGTTCATCCAGAATAATATCCGGCAACTCTTATGTTGAAACTCACCAGATTGATCCATTTGGAGGTCAATTTGGGCAATCCAGTCCCCAAGGAAAAACAATCCCCTTGAGCTCCGAATTGCTACCGTATGGGGGGCAGTATGCCCTTTCATTACCCCCTCCGGGTGGGTATCCGTACGGGAGTTCACAACAGTATTCAGGTTATACTGGAATTACATCAAGTGGTTGGGTACCTATGCTACCTCAACAACCAAGGGTTGTATATTCTATGCAACAGTGTGTACCTATGTCGAACATCCCGACCACACCGGCTATTGTGACAGTGTCGCAGGTTCAAACGTTGCCTGTTGTATGTCAACCTCAGATTTCTCAGGTTGTAATGCAACAGCCCCTTGACCCCGGGTCACAACCACAATCGCCAACTGGTGGGGCGACACAGGTCCAAACGGGTACAATTACCCCACACCTTGGTCCAACAGTTAGTATAGCACAACAGAACATGGCTTCACAACCGTGGCTGGTGCAATACCAACAACCACAATTCCAACAAGCGTACCAAGGTTCTGAGCAACAAATATTTGTGAACAGTGGACAACCGTATATTCAAAACGGTCAAAACCAACCGCTTTACAGTGGTCAAGTCCACCAACCGTGTCAGTCATACCAACATCAATTACATTATGCTGGTATGCAAAGACCCACTGCTCAAGCGATTCCATCGTACCCTGGGTATGCTTCACCTAACCTGAATCAACAGTTACCATTCGTGGCAAATTTAGAGTTACCCGATTTACACCGGTTAACCAACGATCCGATTGCTTACGCCCCTTGGTGGCCAGCGATTCCTCACAAACTTCCATCTGACATTCCTAAATTCAATGGAAATCCAGGTGAAGACCCATCGAATCACGTGATGACTTTTCATTTGTGGTGTTCATCAAACACCCTGAATGATGATTCGATAAGGCTTCACCTTTTCCAGAGGACGTTAACGGGTCCAGCAACAAAATGGTATATTGAATTACCTAGAGCCTCGTTCGACAATTTTAGCTCCCTAGCCACGACTTTCTTAACCCATTTTCAATTACCGATAAGGTATGAAACGGGAACAAAAATATTAACCAACTTCAAGCAGACAACTGCCACTCATATATCCGATCATATACATGAGTGGCGTCGTCGTCGTAGGATGGTGAAAACATACGTTCCCGATCAGCTGTTAGCTGAATGGTTTATAAAGTCTTTACTTCCTGCTATAACAGAAGATGTGGCAAAGGGGGGAGTCGTAATGGAGGAGCAATTTATTGCTCGTGCACAATATCTAGACTTAGTCTATACTCAGTCTGGCACGCTCTACGACAAAATACCTAACGCCCCTAGACCGGAATTCTCAATTCCTCCTCCTCCTAAATCCAATAGTGACTCTCATGCCGGCGATGGCGTGATTGGCACGGAAAACACTGAATCGACAAAGGCTTTGTCTAAAAAAGGCCGTAAGAATTCAGATCAAAATGCAAAAGATGAAATTCTTGCTTCGGGAGTAAATGTCGTATCAGCAGATAAGGGCAAAGAAACCAAACAACCAGGGAGCAAGAAGAAGCAAAACAAAGGGAAGAAGAAGAAACAGGGTGAGTCATCCCCTGAAAAAACTTCTTCAAACCCTCCTAAGAAAGGGAAACCAAAAACTCCATGTTTTATATGTGATGAGGATCATTGGACACAAGATTGTCCATACAGAGCTGAGCTTAAAAGGTTCTTCAAAAGTTCACATACCTCGGCTGTGTTAACTGATCCGTTTCCCAATCAAGGTCAAAATCTGGTTGATAGTGGAAATGCTTCCCCGTCGCAAGTACTTATGTTGTCGGTTTCAAAACAGCAGAATGATGCTTTGATTTCGACAAGGAACAAAGATTACAGGAATCCGCAGCTGTCAAACGACAAAGGTAAAGATCAACCAAGTAGTCTGACAACAACTTCGACAGAAGTTGTACCGCCCATCATTCCTGAATTAACAATAAAACTGCCAAAGGGAGTAGTACACAAGTCGACATTTAATCCTCGCGCCAGAGCGGCACAACATTATAACATAGTGGAAGATTTGGCCCAATCGCCATCCGCTATGTCGACTCTTGAAGTACTACAAAATTTCCCATCCCAAAGGCAGGCTTTGTTATCGGCTATTGGTGGGGTTGATCGTAAGGATTCCAATCTTGTATCTTTTGATCACAAAGGATACGATCCTCAGTTACCAGCTCAACTAGCTTTCCTTATTCAAGTGAAAGCCCTCAACAAAACTGTTCACCGAACAATTATTGACGAGGGGGCATCTACATGTATTATGTCAATGAGTTGCTGGAAAACTTTAGGATCTCCAACCTTGTCGCGATCTTCGACGACATTAAAAGCTTTCGACGGAAGGACTTATACCCCGTATGGTATCCTTAATAACTTGAAGGTTGAACTGGGAGGAAAAACGGTAGAAATAGATGTTGAAGTCATCAATGGAAATCTTGACTACAACATCCTACTGGGAAGACCATGGATCTATGCCATGGCAGCTGTTGTATCGACTTATTTTAGGAAGATCGCATTCCCGTTTGAAGGAGGGATTACGATCGTCGACCAACAAAACTTCCTCCCTAATGGTTCACAAGTTATAGGAAGCATCCCCATGATCCATGGAAACAACCATTTGCTTCAAGACATCGGAGTAGGCCTACTGAAAGACCCCACATTAATGGGAACTTTCGCACTTCCACCTCCATTCTATATAGGAGAAGTAGCATTCGTAAGAGCCTGCAACATGATATCTTCCACGAAGATCTCAAAAGACGATGTCGAAATGGATCATGCAATGGTTTTGCCCCCAAGCCCTATAGAAATATTGTAGCAATCAATGTTTCGAGCCTGGGAGGCGAACCCAAATCAACGCTCATCAAGCGTTTGGGTAGATAGGTCTAGAGAATATGGTACCCCATTAGATCCTTGGTCGAAAGTACATGGGACTGACGAAGGAATTCTACAATCAATGTTGATTGAGGGGGCACCATGGAATGATTGCCACCATCGTTCCCTTCTTCTGGAATATGAAGAAGATACTCAACATGACCTTTATCACCCTTCAGTTTTTGAATTCCTATCAAATACTGTAAATACGGTGGATTCCGAGCGAAACTTATCCAATATTGAAGAGACTATAGCCATAAATATCTCGACTAAAACAAATGTTGTAGAGAATATTTATGTCGGCAAAGGTTGTTCCCCTTCAGAACTGGAAATATATAACGCTCTTTTTCGCGAATTCAGAGATGTCTTTGCTTGGTCATATGATGAAATGCCAGGCATTGACTCGAGTATCGTTGAACATGAAATTAAAATGTATCCTGATGTCAAACCAGTAAGACAACGAATTCGGCTGGTGCACCCCAAGAAAGCCGCTGCCATTAAGGCAGAAGTTGAAAAGCTTCTCCATGCTGGTTTCATCTACCCGGTTCCTCTAACCGATTGGGTATCGAATATTGTCCCGGTTATGAAAAAACAAGGGACGATTAGAGTGTGTGTCGACTATAGGGATGTAAACCAAGCTTGTCCAAAGGACAACTACCCTACACCCTTCATCGACCAGATAATTGATGAATGCGCCGGATGTGAAATCTTTTCATTTATGGATGGATTTTTCGGGTATAATCAAATAAATATCCGCCCACAGGACCAGTCAAAGACTGCATTCATCTGTCCGTGGGGCACATTCGCTTATCGAAAATTACCCTTTGGTTTAAAGAACGCAGGGGCGACGTTTCAGAGGGCAATGAGTTATGCCTTCCATGACATCAAGAACATCGTTCAACCTTACCTCGACGACCTTCCGGCTCATTCGCGAAAGTGGACTGATCATCCGCAGCATTTGAGAGCGATATTTCTACGTTGCCGACACTACAAGATAAGACTCAATCCGCACAAATGTGTGTTTTGCGTCGGTTCTGGTCGTTTACTTGGCTTTGTAGTCTCTAAGGATGGGATTTGTCTCGACCCTTGTAAGGTTCAGGCAATCATTAATTTGCCTCCACCTTCAAATTTGCTTCAGATTCAGAAACTCCAAGGGAAAGCAAACTTTCTGAGGAGGTTCATTCCAAATTACGCAGAACTTGCTAAAGGTTATACTCGTCTTTTGAAAAAGGATGTACCTTTTGTTTGGGATCAGGTGGCGCAAGCTTCCTTTGATGCTCTGAAAGATTCTCTAGTAAAAGCATCATTAATGTATGCCCCAGACTATCAAAGAGATTTTAACCTGTATCTGGCTGCAGCGGATACGACCATTGCGATGGTTTTAGTTCAAGAAGTCGATGGAATTGAACATCCTATATATTATTTAAGTAAAAACTTAAATGATACAGAAAGTAAATATTCTTATGTTGAAAAAATAGCGCTTGCAGCTGTTCAAGCGATTCAAAGGTTTCGACATTATGTCCTCTTCCGGAAAACTACCATTTTATCAGATTGCAACCCCATGACTTATATACTGTCGCGACAGTTGCTGGGGGGCAAATATTCAAAATGGATAGCGATCCTTCAAGAGTTTGATTTGGAATTTGTAAAATCCAAATCAAAGAAAGCCCTAGTTTTCGCAGAATTATTGTGCGATCTCCCATCGTCGTCCAACGATGAAACCTCCGAAGAATCAATCGTGGACGAGAATTTGTTTCTGATATCTACAAGCAATGAGTGGTATGGAGATATCATAATTTATCTCCAAACCCAAAAGTTCAGGCCTAACACCTCTCACTCTGAACAAGAACGTATACGATACCAAGCTAAAGACTACATGATCGTCGGTGATACGCTTTACTGTCGTGGTATCGATACAGTCCTGAGGAGGTGCCTTACCCATGAGAAGGCCGAAAAAGCCCTGAATGAGTGTCATTCAGGCGCGTGTGGGGGGCATCAATCTGGATATGCAACAGCACAAAAAATCTTATGAGCAGGATACTTCTGGCCAACCATGTTCAAAGATTGCATAATCGCAGTCAGAAGTTGCCATGCTTGTCAAATTTTTGATAGCAAAACCAGAAGACCACCCGCACCTTTACAGCCAATAGTTGCTATTGGGCCTTTCGCCAAATGGGGCATCGATTTCATGCAATGTAACCCCACCTCGACCGGGGGGCATGGGTATATTATAGTCGCCGTTGACTATTTTACCAAATGGGCCGAGGCGATGCCTACATTGGATAACACTGGTGAAACAACTGCCCTTTTCTTTTTCAATCATGTAGTCACCAGGTTCGGCGTACCACAGGCTATAGTGACAGATCATGGATCGCATTTTCGCAATCACATGATGGTTGAATTAGCTGCCAAACTAGGGCTATCTCACGACAGCTCTACCCCGTATTATCCGCAAGCCAACGGACAAGTTGAAGCAATCAACAAGGTCCTGAAGCGTATGTTGCAAAGGATGATCGGGGTTCATAAAAGAAGGTGGCACCTAATCCTGTACTCAGCCTTGTGGGCTTACCGAACATCGGTAAAGAACGCGACCGGGTTCACACCTTTCGAACTGGTGTATGGCCTGGAAGCAGTCTTGTCAATCTAGTGTGAAATTTCGTCGCTTAAACTCGCAATTGATCTCCTCCCCGGAACTTCGGAAGAAGAGGCTCGTTTCTTGGAATTAATCCAATTGGATGAAACCCGTCGTGATGCCGCTTTGGCTAACGAAACCCATAAGAAACGAGTCAAGGCGCAGTTTGACAAAAATGTCAAACCCCGTGTCTTCTCAGAAGGTGACTTGGTCTTGCTGTATGACCAAGAATCCGATAAATTGGGAGCAGGTAAATTTAATTCCTTATGGATGGGCCCCTATATTGTTAAACGAGTGTTAGCAAAAGGAGCCTACGAGTTAATGGATTATGACGGAATTCCACTGGCGCAACCCCGCAACGGGTTGTACCTCAAGCGTTACTATGCCTAAATAGTAACCTGTATGTTTTTGTTGTATTTTGTTTTCGCTAAAGTATTTGTTTTGGTTGAGTGATCCACCTCTTTACATTTATTGCAGATGTCAAACCTTCTGGAGACATGTGTTGGATATGCCGACGGAGCGAGTCGTAGTTCGCGGAACCTGTCCTCCGCAGCCTGGGCCATTTTTGATCCAAGCGGCGAGTTAGTAAGTTTCAGAGGTGTGTGTATTGGGCAATCAACGAATAACATCGCTGAGTATAGCGCGTTGATAGAACTACTCTCTGATGCCATCACCCGTGGTATACGCCGACTAATCGTCAGGCTAGACTCACAGCTCGTAATACTACAACTCAATGGTATATATTCCGTTCGCAATCCAGCTATTTATCGCATGTTCCTAAGGGTTAATATTTTGGAAAGACAATTTGATTCAATTCAATACCAGCATATTTCCAAAAACTTAAACACATTAACCGACTCATTAGCAAACTATGTGTTAGATAGACATTTGCGACATTTATAAAAAGAGACACATCATCAATGATTGTACATATGGATCATATAACTCAACCAGAATAAAACTAGAAAATCAAAATATATATAAGCTGTTTATCGTTCATACATAATGTTCTGTAACCAAGAAAAAATCGGTCATATGACCCAAAAACTCAAAAGTGCTAGGGGGCACCCTAGTCTAGTGATGCTCATGATAGCACGTCACGGCCTGTGCAATCATGCGCAAGAGACGAGTCCATCGTCTAAGCACACCAGTAGTATGCCGCTGCAACTGTAAAGGTAACTCATCAATCCTCACATTGGGAATGCCAAGAGTAAGGCTCTCAACCTGCTCCTGCACAACTGTAAGGGTCTCGGCTACGTCAAGGTCGCGGAGAATAACTCTCCCAGTAGTCTCCCCTGCTGGGGCAACAACTAGCGCTCTCGGGCGAACTGCTGGACGAACAGGACCAACATCTGCATGCACACATGAGTTTGATTAAAGTCTTGCACAAGGACATTATAAATAAGAACAGTAAACAGTAATATGGTCGAAGATTTTACCAATAGCGCGCAGTACTATCCTTGAAAAGAGAAAAGCTAGTTATGGTAAAAAATCAAAATTTGACTATATAGATCGAGCAGTTTTAGCATAAAGTTCATGCTCGTTAAAAAATAAACGCAAGATCCGAGCAGTTTTAGCGCATAGTTCATGCTCGTTAAAAAATAAACATAAGATCGAGAAAATGTTTCCACCCGCGTTTAAGCTCGTTAAAAAATGAACTATCCCGGTAAATAACCACTGTGAATGTAATATCATCAGCCATTAAAGCCTTGGTCGTGTTTGCACCGTCACCTCCACTTTTCATTTGGCCGATCGTTCACCTCCATATGATTGTTTACCCATTTTGAGGAACAACTGCGAAGAGTGATTTCACCTAGCCATCCTTGTGACACTGCCGTGATTGGAAAATTCCAACCTGTACCTGGAATCTGCTGCTAACCCTGTTTATCACTCGTTCCTCAAAAGACGAGTCTTCTTTAAGCTCTTTTCAATTGACTCGTAAAATATGAAAAGATTTCCGAGTCCTTGGCCTTCTAGCTCATTAAAGGACAGGAAGAGCTATCCCTCCTCTAGATTTTAATCTTTTTGGACCTGAGGGATTATTGCACAAAAAGATCGAGCGCTTGTTTTGTTCGGCTCGTTAAAACTATCGAAAACTCATCCCTTCTGTATTGTTTTATACTTTTTCGGACTTAAGGGATTAGATGACGAAAAAGGAATTTTGGAGTTAACTTTATGTACCTTTTCAGACTCTCTAAAAATGAAAAGGACCGAGTTATCCTTGTCGTTAGACTCGTTAAAATCATTAAATAGCGACAAACTTGTCTTTAGACAAGAACGAGTTTCACTATCGCTAGGCTCGTTAAAACATAGCGATGGGCTTGCCCGAAGGGCAGGTTATAAAACAAGCATATTTTATCCTCCTCAAGCTTGACAAAAATAAAGAGGTACTGGTCAGCAATGACTGGGGAAAAATTGGGAGAAACTAAAGAAAACTTTGATGGTAGCAAGTCGCTCTTGAACATGACACTTTTCCTCCGTACCACAATCGGGTTGGGTTGTTTCATTCACCGGTCACATCACCATGGTCTCGCCATACCATCCATATTTGGGGTAATGCTACCGATCCATCGCATCGGTGTCGCCATATGTTCAAGAGAAGTCGTTCAGAAAGAGTCAACCGTGTCCCATCCACTGCCATACATTATCCTTCATCCATTCATGACCGCCACCCTGAATCATATGTCACAGATCATTTTCACCTCCATTAAAATCATTAGCTCCGTTCCGTGTCACTGATGTGGGATTCATTAAGGCCCTCCTGTGACGGATCGCTTCTTGTCGACGTCAGCTCATTATCCAAGAAGTTGATCTAGGAACACCCCCTTCAGTACTTTGAAACTTGCATGCCACAATGGCAAGTTTCTCACTTCCAGCGATAGGTATACATCAATGACCTTCGACCGAAAGATTTTGCGTGGTGTTCGACGCCAAGTCCTTTATTCACACCACGCGAATTGTACTGCAGTACCTTGAGGGTCATTATCATTATCGGTGATTCCTCTCGCGCTTGTTAACGGTTTACATCATTGACCGGTAATCAAGCGATGTCTTTCCATGTTCGACTTCAGAACAATTCTCACATGGATCGACTTGTACTTAGAGTGAAGATCGAACGAGTTTGAAGACCCCGGATCTAGTTTCATCCATCCGGGCTGCGATATATATATTCAGGAAAGATAAAGACATTGACATGTACATCATTGCAGCAGATAATCATCCTACTCAAAGGATGATAATTTCATCAAAATTATCAGTCTATCATCAGACGATTGTCTGTTCTCTGTACAGAAAAATGAATTTATAAAGCTGAGCATGGGAATGCCCGCCTCAGCTAGATCATGAAAGTAGTATGAAAATAATGTATTGTATTGTATTGTATTACAGGTCTCCTCCCAGCATTGGATGAACTTCGGATCCTCCTGATAAAGCATTTCGCCCGATAAACAGCCTCATACTTTAGGGGGCAACTGTTATAGAAATTTTTGTGCCTTGAAGCATTGAGCATGAAATGTCCATAATATAAGGGATCCAAAGTCCCTAAACATGTTGTTCCTACCCCTAGAGGAACACGGTTAACAAACCACAGCAATTCACAAAAGTTCTCCACCTGAAACTGCTCAAAAACAAGTCAATTCAGGATCATGTCAACTGCTCCACTGACCATCTGCGCTGAATGTCAATGGCTCCACTGGCTACCTGCGCTGAATGTCAACTCCAACACTGGCTACCTGCGCTGAGCGAGATTGGACAAGTGGCAGACTCATTCCTCAAGGTGTCAGAATCCAGGAAGCTTCCAAAATGACACTTGCCTCAGGGAATTCGACTGGTGATGAGTAAGAGGTTCCAAATCTCCAAGTGGAAGCAAGAACCTCCAAGTGGACTCAAGAACTGACAGAGGGAGAGGACACTAGTCAGATATCAAGCTGACTCATCCTCTCTCCGAACATCTATATATGGATCTCTCCTCCATGAGATCTAGAGGCTGGAATTTTGTTATTGCAAAGAATTGTTGTTGGTTTGAGACTGGAATCATTGGGTGCTTAATGCTTTGAAGGGGCTAAAGATAGGAATTCCATTTGCTAGGAAGGAGATGCTGGATTGGAGCCCTCTGGGTTGTATCTCTTCCTAAACCTTGTTATTCATCAATAAATCTATCTTGGTTTCTCCTATATGCTGATGTATTTTGATGTATGAATGTATTAGTGTATTTGGTTTATTTCTAATCCTAAACTAGTTATGAATGTGAACATCTGTCTTTGTGTAGTGTTCTTCTCTTGTTTCAAGTAGTTGTTCTCTTGTCGCAAGTAGCTGTTCTCTTGTGATCTTGCAGGAAGTTGTAGCTGGATAAGCAAGAAGGCAAGTAGCTGTGAACACCCGAAGAGAAGGGAGATTGGATCGAGGGACAAACGAAAGACACCGGTAAGTCTATTGATCTCTCTTCTTTGACATTTCATAAAGGAAGAAATCAGTGTAGCTGTACTCGTTTGTTGCTAAGGCACTGTCACACCTTAGGTGGATAGGATCGTCCTGCATAGGCATTTTTCCCCACAACAGTGTGGGATTCTCCTATTTCTCCTTCCTCTTTTGATTCCTCCGTTTGCTGCTCTTCTTCTTCTTCTTCCGTGAACATGCCTTTTGGGCTTGGTCTTTTGAGAGAGGCTGGTGGAGCTTCTTCCTCATCCTCTTGGGCTGTGACTTTGAGGTTTTCCACTTCTCTGGGGGAAGTTGGGGTTGAGCTTTTCCTTGAGGATTCTGGCTTTTGGTTCTCTACCTCTGGAGTGCCTTCTGTCGGTTGGCTTAAGAGGATGAATTTTTTTTCTTGCACCTTTTTGGTAGGAGGCTTCTGGACATTACCCTGAAAGTTTCCTTTGCCAGATGGTCCACCCTGTTTCTGTCCCCTATGGTTGGCTCTGGCTCTTTTTACTTGATTCCATCCCTCTTCGTTTCCTTTCTCTGGCTCTGGATTAGTCGGACAGTTTCTAGCGAAGTGCCCATACACGTGGCATTTCCTGCATTTGAATGGCAGCTGTTCATAATCCAAGATCTGCACATGGGACCAGCTACCAACTCTAAGTTTGATTGCTTCTAGTAGACCTTCCTCTAGATCTACCTCCACACAGATCCTGCCACAATCGTACTGATCCTTGTTGCTTGCCCGATCTATGAATTTCCCTAGGGAGTTGCCAATGTGTTTCAAAGATTCCCAGTTCCAACAGTGAACCGGCAGATTTGGTAGACGAACCCATACTGGAACAGCCTTGGGGACATCTACCGCTGGGTCAAAATCCGGGGTCCATTTGTTCAGGTAGAGACCCTGAGGACCCATGAAATACGGTCCATTTCGAAAGATCAGGTCTTTGTCTTCTTTGGAGGTAAATTCAAAAAGAAAAAACCCTCTTCCTAGAAAATAAGAGGTAACAGTTTGGCTGATCAGAGGCGCCCAGTTCCTGTTCACCCATTTCTCTGTAGTTTTTGGGGAGGGCCAAAGTCCCGTGAATTGGCCAATAAGATCCCGATCTGCCAATGACAAAGCAACTTGCATGGGAGTCTCCGGAGGCAAGGAGATCTTTGGAATTTCATCTAGCTTCTTGACAAATTTGGAGGCATCGGTTCTCTTTTTCGGAGGCAGACCTGCCAGGAGGTGATTGAATGCGTCTTCAGTAGGACTGGAGGGTAGATCATGGCCCTGAGACTCCATCAGGTTTGATGCCGGCCGCCACACGGGCAGCACATCACAGGTCGCACTCCAGCCAGAAGCGGAGCTGAATGCTTAAGATCCGATCAGATCTGGATCAATAAGGCCCGCGGGATGCAGGATCGGCGAGCAGCAGGGTCTCAGGCTTTGCGCCCGCAAGGGGCGGGTCTTGAGAGGAGTCGAGGCTCGCAGCAGGCCTGATCAAGGACGCCCAGCGCTCACGCGTTCTTCCTTATGAGGTTTACTATTTTATGTTTATATAGTATGCTTCTCTTTAGTTATTTGAATTTGTGAATCAATTTGTCTTACATGCTCAGCTATATTTTTAGCCCAGAATATTTTGCCACCTTTGGGTAATTCAAAGTTCCAGTAATTTATGTTTATAATTTTTACTGTTTTATGTTTATATAGTATGTTGCTCCTTAGTTATTTGAATTTATTTTATTGTTTTATGTTTATATAGTATGCTGCTCCTTAGTTATTTGAATTTGTTTATTTACGTGTTAGTTTTACTATTTTTTTGTTATATTTTTTTTAAATAGAAATAAAAATTTTCATTATTTAAAGTGTATTTTTTAATATATAAATTAATTATTTTAAAAACTTATATTTTTGAAGATATAAATTGATTATCTTAAAAGAAATGTTCCACGTTTATTTATCTTCAATATTTAGTAGAAATTTACAATGAAGATTTACAGGTTGTCCTCATACTTTTTGTTGGCATTTCAAAAATAGTTAAATTTGTTGTTTTGATTTTGGCCACAACAGGACAACGACCACAATTCTGCAAATTTTTTAGTCCAAGCAGTGAGAGAAACCTACTTTGTGGGCAAATTTCAACAAGTGTTTAAGAAGGAGTAAGTCAATTCATATATAAATTTATTTATTTTTATGTGAGAAAAAATTGTATTTATATATGGCTTTAATACAATTTAAACCAAATAAAAAATTAGTGTTTTTTTTTCAAAAAGTGAATAGAGAAATAATAACTCAAATAAAAATTTGAATATGTCCACTTTGAACTCCAAGAAATAGTGTTGTTGAAATCACCATTATTAAATGCAAACAGAAGTTGTATTTATGCTAAAACATTCAACTTTTCTGCCTGTACAAATGATTGAAATAGATAGAAAAAATAGACAATTTATTGTAAATATTGAAAAAAAGTTTACCTAGACTTGAGAAATTATTAAATATTATAAAGAATTAATAGGTATATTATTAAATATTATAAAGAATAAATAGGTATATTCCCTGGTTAATATCATTTCTTGAATCACTGCAAGATTATTTTTTTAATATGGTTTTAGTTGATGAAATGAAATTCATATATACTAAATAATTTATTTTTATTATATAGGTATTATATATCAAAAATGTCTTCAAAAAAGGGAATCAACTTTCTATCAAAAAATTCTTTGGATGGTCTACTACATCTCAAGCTTCATTGCCCAATAAAGAAGATCATGATTTTGATCTAAATGAAGATTTAGATGTCTTGGGGCATAATGAAGAATATGATATCTTGGAGCATAATGAAGAAAGTGATGAAGAATTTCACCAGGGAGAACCTAACACCCAAAGAAAAGAAAAATGAAAGTAAGAAAGAGAGTTTCGTGATCATTGGAAAACTAAGTATAAGTGGTTGAGAGAGGCAAAGCATGAAGGAAAAACGCATAACATTTCAACATGATGGGACCAACCCTGATCACTTACAAATTATCATTTATGGGATGATTTTGTGGATTATTTTATCTGTTAATTGACTTTATGGCACGTACTGGAAAATTAAAGGTGTGAGGACAACTGTCCTGTCCTCGGTCTTGTTTCTCCCGCCTCTTACTATGCCCAAGAAACCCTAATCTCGGTCATTTCGTCATTGTTTCACTCTGCTGCTTCACGAGGTGAGGTCTTTGGTTTTGGATCAGGTTGCTTCATAAGGGTTTCGTTTTACCAGTTCTGGGCATGAATCCCCGTGAGTGTTTCTACCTGCACGCGTTGGCGATGTTTCCTGTTTTGATCTCGGTTTCGAGGTTCAGGGTCTAAAACCCCTGGTCTCGGTCTTTGGTCTCAGTCTTGCTCGGCCCTGGTTATGATTTTGGTTGTGGGTCTTTGTTATATGCTGACTTCGATTATGCTGTTGGTTTCAAAGTGCTTGCTTCTGTTTGATTATTTGCTTGGCATTTGTCGTAGGTCATGGTTGCGGGGTGGCTCGACTCTCGGCTCTCATCCGGAATTCAACCAGAGGTGAGTTTTCTTTCTATGCTTTTCGTTTCTGCTTCGTTTTCTTCTTTCACTGACTATTCTTGCTCCTTGTGAGCAGTGGCACTCTGCGGCCGTGACCTTGGTTCGCGGCTTCGTCCCTTGTTCGCACGGGCTCAGCTCCTTCAGTAAGTTTTTTTGTAAACCCTTACCTCTGCTTTCAATTCTTGTATTTATGGTTCTGCTTTGCTAGCTCTAATGGCCTGTTTGTTGGCCATGTAAGTATGCGGTTGGGCTCTCTATTCGCTAGTCTCGTGCCCTAAATCCTACGCTTGTATCGAGTAGGGTCACTCCTTGTTATTCCTTTGTCTGTCTGTCCGAGGTGTTTGTTGTTGGTGGTGTTCTATGGGTCTGTAGTTGAGGGTTTGGCTTCAACCTTACTGTGTATTTATGCTTCCGGCTATTTAACTTATGAATTGTAATTATATCAGCCCTATGGTGACCTCGCAATTGTTTTTGGCACTGTTAACTTTGTTTTCACGATTTGTCTGTATTTGGTAATTGTACCTTGGACTGTAGATATTCGATATCGATATATATATGCACAGTGATTTCTTTTGATAATTAAATAGTAAAAAGGGATTGATATGAGTTCTGTTGGTACCTGTAGCTATTTGTTTATTCCTTCGACAATGATTTACTTGATTCTTCTGCAAGCCCGCTTCGTTGTCTCGCTGAACTTGTCTGCGTGTTCATCTTACTTCTGTGTTTACTATTCACTCTCTATCATCGTTATGATATGAAAAAAATGAATTTAGTTAAATTAGGCAGAAAATACTTAAGCTGCAATATATGGATTCAGATTTCTTGTTCTTCAGAATATTTTCATGCTTCTTTCTATTCAACACTATGATGATCCTTACAGTAGCGTTTTCCTCTTTTTTTTGTAAATATCACTGTACCATTATTAAACTGCCAATAGTTACATTTAGTTATTCATTGATCACTATTCATTCTTGATTGTATTCTAAAAGTAAATTTTAGACAAAAATAAAAAGAACGTAAACAAAAACAAATTGATGCAGGAGCATCAAGGCCAAGTTTCATTTTTTCAATATGTAATAAAGGGGGGTGTGACATTTTAATTGCTTTATTAATTAATTTGTTATTTTTAAGTAAAACAGGAGATAAATTATAAAAGTGAGGATTTTTTAAAGATTCTTTTATTAATTAAAAGGATATGAGAGAAAATAGAATTAGGTAGCAAAATTAGGGAGTAGGTATTCTATGTACGGGACTTTGTTGAGTCCACACCTAAAATGTAGATTTAGTTGAGGATTAGGTGGAGAGATTTTTGGAGTGAATTAAATTCATATATATGAGTGGTTTTTGTGAGGAGAACACACTGGAATAGTTGAAGAGAGAGTGAGAGTGTGAGTAGAGCGCAGGGGTTCTACTTGGAAGCCTTCGGGCAATTGTAAAGGGCCACTGATTGGAAATCAGGCCAAGGAAGGAGATTTTATGTAAGTAGTGTATGTATTAATACAGCGTTTGATGTTCTGAAGTTTATGCCATTATTGAAGTTATGTGTTCAATATATGAAGAACTGATTCGATATGCTTGAATCCACATCGATTTGTGTGAAAACTGCAATCCATAATCATTGAATGTAAATGGTGTTAAATCTCTGCGTGAATGGTGGTATTCTAATACATTTGAGGCTGTAGTTTTATGTTGAACCAGTTCTATTGAGTATAATCGATTGCAGTAATCGCTATTGATTTAGCGCTTGAAGCCACAAGACACAATCCTGTGCAAACTGAATTCGATTTGTATGAATACGTTGATTTTAATAATCTTTGTGATGTGACTCTGCACATAAGTTGAAAGAATCGATGTTATTAATTGTAGTAGACAAAACTCTGTAGGGAAAATCGATATTGTTTAAATAATGTCGACTTTCTGAAGATTTGCAGACAACGCACAATTGAAATGTAATACCCACAACGATTGCCATAAGTTTAAATGGAAATTCGAAGCATCAATCATGAATGGCAGGTCGATGATTCAATTGTAGAAATGTGAGAAGGTTTTCAAGTCGAATTACAGCGTTGAACAAGATGGAATGCAGAAAGGGCGTAGAATTTGTTTTCTGTCTATGGAACAGTAACCGATAAATGCCGGAGGTGCAGAGTGAAGGTTTAAAAGTCGATTTGTGAAATGCCGGAGAGCAGTCGATTGAACAGAATGCGGAAAAGAGTGCTGAGCAAACTGAATCAGCTGTAGAGATGAGGTTGACTCCACAGTGAGAACGTCTAAATGTTTGAAAAGCGGAATGACAAGAAAGTCTGTCATTGGAGAACGCGAGGCAAGCCGTCCTTGTATCGATCAACATATATAAAAGCCGTGGCTGGTCTCCTGAGGCGTTGAATGGAATAGGTACTTGTATAATTAATCCAAGAACGAAGGTGAGTTTTGTGGGCATTGGAAACTTAATATTAGCTGGGAAAATATATAATTGAATGCATGTGGTGTAGCGCCAAAGAGAAAAACGGAGGAACAAGCCATTAATGAAATTGACAGATTTGGTGAGTGAAATATTGTAGTGCTAACGTTCTTATATGACCGCAGAAATGGAGCTGTATGGTCTCATGAAGGCGCAGAGAAAGTAAGTTTAAATTGTCTGATAGTGCGTTGATCAGATATAGGAAAGTGAAGTTTGGATATGCGTTGGGCAGTGCAATGTTAATGTTGGTGAACTTGATTCGATGTTGAAAGCGCCAGTCGGTGAATGACGCAGAATGGAGAAATCGATTTGGAAGTTTGATTGCTCAGAATTGTAAATCGTTGAGCGGGTAAGAAGCTGTGTAGCAAACAGTGGAATCGCCGGAATGGAATCATGATGGAATGCGCATCAAACAAAGGCGGGTTCTTGCATGAGTATGAACCGATGTCATCATAGAATGCGTGGGCCTTCACACAATTTGGTAGGTTAAAAAGGTAAAGGCGCACACATATTTGCAATCCTGAGTCCGAACCGTGGTATTAATTTGCTAGTTTAAACATGAGAATGGGTTCATAACCATAAAGTGATAGTCATCTTTGAAGATAAATTTTTAAGCTTCCGCTTGTATGATTGGGAATGGATAATGAGTTGAGATGAATTTGGAATTGCATTTTATATGCATGGTAGATTGAGATTCTGGGTATTGCAGTGTTTGATCTGCATCACAAATAGTGGGCTGAGACAGCCTTAAACTTAACATAAGGTCCTAAATGTTGTTAACTAGAATTTTAAATGAAAATTAAAAAAAAAAACTAACTGAAACTTCTTCAGTCTGCAAAGACAAATACTCCAACCTTGACCTCCCTTAGTTGGATGCTCCTGCATCAGGCTTCCGGGGTAGATTAAAATTCATGGCTCTAGTCCATGAGCTCCTCGATAGAATACCCTGCACGTTGTATCTGACTCGCGTCAAGCCACGAACTGTCCTCAGTGGGACGATTTTTCCACTTGATGAGGTACTGTAGGTACTCCTTTCTTCGAGTCCGCTTGGCCACCTGTGTATCGAGGATTCCTTCGATTTCAAGTGGCTGAGCTAAAGGAATTTGTCTCATCCACGAACTACTCTCTTCTTGGGTATCCTGCTTTGGCTGCGTCGAACTGTCCCCTTCAGGACTGGCAGTGTATGGGAATAAATCCGCCACATTAAAGATGGGTGATATTCCTATGCCTGGAGGCAATTGCAGCTCATAGGCATTTGCAGAAAACTTACGCAGAATTTTGCAAGGTCCAATTTTCTTAAATTTCAACTTATTGTATTCGCCCTTAGGGAATCTTTCTTTGCACAGATGCGCTAGAACTTGATCCCCTACATTAAATTGTACCTCCTGTTGTTTTAGATATGATTTCTGTTTGTACCTTTGACTGTTGTCCTGTAATTTTGACTTCACCTACTCATGTAGGTCATTAATTTATCTTGCAAAATCTTCCCCATCAGCACTTCTTCTTTCTAACTATCCCAAATCTCTTAAATCATGCACTCCTCGGGGATGCATTCCATACAATATTTGGAAAGGTCTACTTACCATGGTTCGATTTGGTGAATCGTTGTAAGAAAATTCCGCTTGAGCAAGTACACGATCCCACATTCGTGAATTTTCTCCAACTAGACTCCGTAGCAGGTTTCCTAAGCTCCTGTTCACCACCCTTGTCTGCCCATCGGTCTGTGGGTGATAAGCGGAGCTGAAATTTAACTTTGTATCACATCCCTATCGAAAATAATGGACATGGGTAAGCCGTGCAGTTTGACGACTTCAGTGAAAAACAAGTGTGCTACATGGGTAGCGTCACTGGTTTTCCTGCAAGGGATGAAGTGTGCCATCTTGGAGAAACGGTCCACCACCACCATGATGGAGTCAAAACCCCGCTGTGTTTTGGGCAGACCCAGGACAAAGTCCAGACTAACTGAGTCCCATGGTCTGTTTGGAATAGGCAAGGGTGTATACAACCCTGTGTTCTGACTGTGCCCTTTGCCAACTGACATATCTTACACCTGGTCACATATCGTTGCACATCTCTTCGCATCTTCGACTAGTAATAGAAATGATTGAGTTGATCCAAGGTCTTATCAATGCCGAAATGTCCAGCTAGACCTCCACTATGCTTTTCCCAGATGATGCTCTCCCTCATCGAACATTCTAGAACACACAATTGTCCTCCCTTGAATAGCAGCTCCTCCTGTAAGTTATAGTCCAGCCATGGACTATTGTTCCTCAACAAGGGATTTTGGCAGGCTTCATAAGCCTCCTTGAAATCTACATCTATTTGATACAAGTCCTTCAGGTGTTCAAAACCCAACACTTGTATCGTGCTCTCTTGCAAGAGTAAAACTCTTCTACTTAGTGCATCTGCTACCTTGTTGGCTTGACCACTGATATGCTTCAATACAAATGTAAAACTCTGCAAGTACTCAACCCATTTTGTGTGTTTATGATTCAACTTATGCTGCTGCATAACATACTGTAACACAAAATTATTAGAAAACAAGAAAAACTCATTACCCAACAAATAATGTCTCCATTGCTTCAATGGACGATGACATAAAACTCCTTGTCATAAGACATGTATTTTTGCCTGCTTTCATTTAATTTTTCACTGAAATAAGCTACCGGTTTGTCTTCCTGGTTGAGTACGGCTCCAATGGCTGTACCACTGGCATCACAACGAACTTGGAAAAGTTTGTTAAAATCAGGCAACCTCAAAATTGGCCTTTCAGTGATCTTCTTCTTCAATATCTAGAAACTCTTCTCTGCAGCTTCAGTCCAATGGAAAGGCTGACTTGCCTTTTTGATGGTATCCAACATGGGTGTGCAGATTCCACTAAAATTCTTTATGAACTTGCGATAGAAACTTGCCAACTCGTGAAAACTCTGAACTTTGAACAGACTCTTAGGGGATGGCCAGCTGATTATAGCTGCAACTTTTTCTGGGTCCATTTTTAGCTCATTTTCTACAATCACAAAACCCAAATAGACTAACTCCTTCTGAAAGAAAGAACACTTTTTTCAATTTTATCAGCAACTTATTTTGTTGTAACTTCTCCAGAACATATCTAACGTGTCAAAAATGTTCTTCCTTGGTCTTGCTGAAAATCAATATATCGTCAAGATACACAATCACGAGTTTCCCAATGAACTCCTTCAACATCTCGTTCATCAGGCGCATGACAGTGCTAGGGGCATTACTCAACCCAAATGGCATCACCAACCATTCATACAGACCTTCATTGGTTTTGAAAGATTTTTTCCATTCGTCCCCTTCTCTTATTCTAATCTGGTGGTATCCACTCTTCATATCTATCTTCGAAAAATATGCTGCTCCACTCAAGCAGTCCATCATGTCATCCATTCGTGGCAATGGAAACCTGTACCTGATAGTAATTTTATTTATTGCTATCGAATCTGTACACATCCGGCACTCGCCTCCTTTCTTGGGAGCTAAAACTGTCGGAACTGTATAGGGACTTAAACTTTCCCGTATTAATCCTTTGTCCAAAAATTCCTTTACCTGCTTCCTGATCTCTTCGTTGTCCTTAGGACTCATTCAGTAAGCAACTTTGTTTGGTAAAATAACTCCAGGGATGAAATCTATGTGATGATTGATACTTCGCTTTGGTGGTAACTTATCCAGTAAATCATCCACCACAATGTCACTGAATTCTTGAAACAAATCCTGGATTTCTTCAGGTAAGTCATAAATTTCAATGTGCAACAACACTGCTCTCGGTCTCCTTACAATGACATACTTTATCTCATTATCTTCAATCTATTTTAAAAATTCTTTTCCCCCCATCAGCAGCACTTTTGTCCCACTAGTTTCTGCTGTTTCTTCTTCCTTGATGGGTACTAGTGTATGCTTAATTCCATCCTTGACAAATTTGTAACAATTTGTTTTTCCATCATGAACAACTTTTCGGTCATACTGCCAGGGTCTACCTAGCAGAATATGACACACGTCCATGGGCATGATATCACAAATCACTTTGTCCCTATACTTGCCAATATGGAATTCCACCTCACACTGCTCATCAACTAGCAGTTGGTGACCTTTTTGTAACCAAGACACCTTATAGGGAGTTGGGTGCTTCAACCTTTTCAAACCCAATTTCTCCACCATCTCTGTTGCAACTAGATTATCAGTGCTCCCACTGTCTATAATCAGTTTGCAGCATTTTCCATGTGACTTGCACACAGTCTGGAATAATGCCTTTCTCTGGGTTTGTTCAGCTGTCTCCTTTGCTGGTTTCAGCAGTACCTTATTCAAGACTAAGGCCTCTCCTGTCTCCGGTACATTCTCTACCTCTTGGGGTGGTGCCTTCGCTTCCTCTGTTTGAGCAACATATGCTCCTCTTTGTCCAGCTTGTTCACCTTCAGGACACTCAAAGGACCTGTGCCCCCACTTGTGGCACTTGTAACACTGGTAGGCACCCCCTCTGCCTCTGCCATTACCCCTTCCTCTCTGGTATAGCCTTCCTCCCCTAGTGCTACCTTCCTTTTCTGATGTCCCCAAGGTATTTGAACTGTTGCCTTCTTCATTGTTGTTGGCAATCCTTCATCTGCCAAAGGATTGTCCTTTCGCTCTGCCAGATCCACGTCCTCTTCTGGCATTCTGCTTCATTACAATCTTTTCTTTTGCCTTTAAGGCACTCTGGTATGCTTCCTCTATGGTTTTTGGAGAAAGAATACTTATCTCGTCTAATATCTCCAACCTTGGTCCATTCACAAACCTTGTTGTTTTTTCTAGGGTGTCTTCAACGTAACCTGCTCTCAGATTCACTCGATAAAATTTTTCGGTACTTTCTTTCACCCTCATTCCTCTATGCTTCAAATTCTGCACCTGCTGATACAGAGCAATCTGGTAATCTTTGGGCACAAACTTACGCTTTATTTTGGCGACCATTCTGGCATAGTTTTTAATGGGTAACTTATTTAATCTTCTCCTCTCTACTTGGACACTGTCCCACCATAAGGCCGCATGTCCTTTCAACTTGGTGGCAGCAAATTTAACTTTCCTATCTTCGCTGATCTCCTCACATTCAAAGTATTTGTCTAACTCATTGATCCAATTCAACAACACTTCTGTGGACAAATTACCATCATAGTTTGAAATATCAGGCTTTGGCTTACTGCTAGCCAATAAAACTGACCTTAATAATCTGATTTCAGGTCCTTCCTCATCTGATCCATCTGTCGCAACTGCAGCTTCTTCCTCACTATCATCTCCCCATTCTAGATCCCTTCTCCTTCCCGCTTCTACTGTTGCCAAATGGGCATTCAGGATCCTAATCTCTTCTCTCAATCCTTCATCTACTACCCTTCGAATAGCTCTGCCACAACGTCTTCTTCTGACTTCCATTTTGTAAAAAAAACAAATTAACTCTAACTTCCTCTGATACCAAAATTGATGGGACCAGCCCTGATCACTTATGGCTTATCATTTATGGGATGATTTCATGGATGATTTTATCTGTTAATTGACTTTATGGCACGTACTGGAAAATTAAAGGTGTGAGGACAATTGTCCTGTCCTTGGTCTTGTTTCTCCCGCCTCTTACTATGCCCAAGAAACCCTAATCTCAGTCATTTCGTCGTTGTTTCACTCTGCTACTCCGCAAGGTGAGGTCTCTGGTTCTGGTTCAGGTTGCTTCACAAGGGTTTCGTTTTACTAGTTCTGGGCATGAATCCCCGTGAGGGTTTCTACCTGCACGCGTTGGCGATGTTTCCTGTTCTGAGCTCGGTTTCGAGGTTTTGGGTCTGGAACCCCTGGTCTCGATCTCTGGTCTCCGTCTTGCTCGACCCTGGTTATGATTTTGGTTGTGGGTCTTTGTTATATGCTGAATTCGATTATGCTGTTGGTTTCAAAGTGCTTGCTTCATTGTTTGATTATTTGCTTGGCATTTGTTGTAGGTCATGGTTGCGGGGTGGCTCGGCTCTCGGCTCTCATCCGGCATTCAACCAAAGGTGAGTTTTCTTTCTATGCTTTTCGTTTCTACCTCGTTTTCTTCTGTCACTGACTGTTCTTGCTCCTTGTGAGCAGTGGGCACTCTGCGGCCGTGACCTTGGTCCGCGGCTTCCTCCCTTGTTCGCACGGGCTCGGCTCCTTCGGTAAGTTTTTCCGTAAACCCTTACCTCTGCTTTCAATTCTTGTATTTATGGTTCTGCTTTGCTAGCTCTAATGGCCTGTTTGTTGGTCATGCAGGTATGCAACTGGGCTCTCTGTTTGCTGGTCTCATGCCCTGACTCCTACACTTATACGAGTAGGGTCGCTCCTTGTTATTCCTCTGTCTGTCTGTCCGAGGTGTTTGCTATTGGTGGTGTTCTATGGGTCTGTAGTTGAGGGTTTGGCTTCGGCCTTATTGTGTCTTCGGCCTCACTGTGTATTTATGCTTCCAGCTATTTAACTTATGAATTGTAATTATATTGGTCCTATGGTGACCTCGCGGTTGTTTTTGGCACTGTTAACTCTGTTTTCATGGCTTGTCTGTATTTGGTAATTGTATCTTGGACTGTAGATATTCGATATCGATATATATATATATATATATATATATATATATATATATATATATATATATATATATATATATATATATATATATATATATACACAGTGATTTCTTTTGATAATTAAATAGTAAAAAGGGATTGATATGAGTTTTGTTGGTACCTGTAGCTATTTGTTTATTCCTTCGACAATGATTTACTTGATTCTTCTGCAAGCCCGCTCCGTTGTCTTGTTGAACTTGTCCGTGTGTTCTTCTTACTTCTGTGTTTACTATTCACTCTCTGTCATCGTTATGATATGAAAAAAATGAATTTAGTTAAATTAGGCAGAAAATACTTAAGCTGCAATATATGGATTTAGATTTCTTGTTCTTCAGAATATTTTCATGCTTCTTTCTATTCAACACTATGATGATCCTTACAGTAGCGTTTTCCTCTTTTTTTTGTAAAGATCATTGTACAGTTATTAAACTGCCAGTAGTTACATTTAGTTATTCATTAACAAATGTTCATTCTTGATTGTATTCTAGAAGTAAATTTTAGACAAAAATAAAAAGAATGTAAACAAAAACAAATAGTGGGCTGAGACAGCCTTAAACTTAACATAAGGTCCTAAATGCTGTTAACTAGAATTTTAAATGAAAATTAAAAAAAAAAACTAACTGAAACTTCTTCTGTCTGCAAAGACAAATACTCTAGCCTTGACCTCCCTTAGCTGGATGCTCTTGCATCACATCAACCTGGAAAAATTGCAGAAAAGTTTGATCAACAGATCTCAAAAGAAAGTGTAGCAATGAGACTTGAGTCGAATGGTACAACAAAGAATGGAAAATTTTCAACAATTATGAGTACAATTTGAAATTAGATGAAACTTGTACAAATAAATATTAAAAGTCATATGATGGGCAGTTTAAAAATAAAAGCGTCATAAAAAAATTCCTTGACAGGTAGAGGCACCCGTCAAATTTAACCCCTGGGTGCTTTACAGGAGGAGGGCGTAAAAACAATAGAGAAAAAAAAATGGAAAGGACCATAAATATCATATATGATTTAATTTAGTTGTTGGTGTAAATATTAAATTAATTTAATATTTTGTTTTTCAATTACATTTCAAAAAGTGATTGGTTTAAACATTAAATTAATTTAATATTTTATTTTTCAATTACATTCCAAAAACCACTTAAATATAAAACAATAGAATACTTTAATGTGTAAATTTTGTGATTTTTTTTCTTTTCTAAAATACATAGTAGTAAAAATGCTTGAATCAAATTTTTAATGATAAAAATAGATTAACACCATTAAAAAAATCTATGAAACACCTAAAATCTTAAAACTAAACAACAATCACTTGAATTTACAAAAAAAAAATCTACCATATTTTATCAAAATTAATTATGCCAAAATTTCAATAGTTTTTTGAGAAAATTTAAAACTTTATTAGACTCTAGCTTCAAAAAATAAAAATAAAAAGTCAATCCTAAATTGTCAAATGCACAGATATCAAAACCACGTAAACCCTAAGTGGGAATGTTAATTTTAGCAATTTATGGGATTCACCGAACAAAGTGTCAATTCCTTTGTTGCCGATTTCTTTGCCTTCGAAGTTGGGTCGTTTCCGCACCGCCTCTAGGCTTTCCAAAGTAAGTTATCCATTATTTTACCTTTTGCACGCTTTTTTAGAAGACCAAGCTTATAGCTTCTATGGAATGTATGGTTATAGAAATAGATATTTTATTTAGTTTAACCGTGGATTCTAACTAATAGACATTAACCGTGCATGCTAAAGTAATAGACATTTTATTTTGTTTTCGCGGCAGATTATAACTGCAACATCTTGATTTCTATATAGAAATCCTTCATGATTGACTTTGGTAATTTATTGGAAGCAATTGTTTTACTCTCTAAGTTCGGATAAAATTTTGGCAATTAGGCTAAGCATGTAGTTTTACATCAAATTTTGGCAATTTATGCTAAGCATGTGGTTTTATATCAAGAATGAGTAGAAAATTTCTTGGGATTAATGGAAAGTACTATAGTACTAATATTTTATATCAATTTGTTGGAAATAGCAATAAGAAATGATAAAAATAGAATCCAAAAATTTTAGTTTAATTTGTCCTTGAATTAAATTAAGAACTAAAATCGAATTCTGTTTTCATAGCAACTTGTAAATAGTTAATTAGATTAATTAACTTAATTAGCTTAAGTCTAATTAACTTAATTAATTTAGGAATTTCGAGTTTGAAGTCTTTCTAAAGTCATGTATATGTTCTCCCTAAGTTTTAGGGGTCCAGTATGAATTTAATTGTGAGTTGTAATTAGATAACTAAGTTTACTAAGTTTAGTTAAAATAGTTCCAAATTGTTTGTGGAACTAATAGAGAGTTAACATGCACTTGGTGCACTAATGCCTTCACTAGTGCTACTCCAGTTAACTAAAGATTCCCTTATCAGAAACTCATGCATGTCGATTATGAGAAAGACCTAATTGAGACTAGAGTGTAGGGACAATGTATTATCAATTGTATGATTTACTGAGTTGTATAGATCATGCATGCAATCAGGAAGTCAACCTAATTTTGTATTGCATAGTTAAGGATGAGGAATTTCCCCTTAAATACAGGCTAATTCTCTTAGGAATTGTGCAAAGAATTAGAAGCTTGGAAATTTGGCTAAGTTGACGCAGGAGCATCTAGCTGACAGGGATCATCGTGGCTGGAGGTCATTTGGTCTCAGTGAGGATAGAGGAGACAATTTAGGAAAAACATTTTAGTTTATTTTTAGTTTTAATTTCTTAGTGAAGCAGCATTTAGGAAAGTGAAAGGTTAATTTAAAACTGTCTTAATTAATTATTCTATCAATTTGTTTCCGTATGTTAATTTTACATTTTACAGCAGAGTCAAGATAACAGTTACAGAAACTATGTAACTAACAAATGTAACTGATAGTAGTTAAGTTGAACTGTTTCTAAACCATACAAAATACAACAAAATGTAATGTAACAGGTTCAATTGGAGAGGGGAAAAAAACATAATAGAAATCTCTGCAAGCACATGCACTTAAATCTACGTTGCAGTCATTTAAATAGTCCTTCTATATCATTGAAATTTATTACCGTATGCAAGCAAACCATTTCTTTTACAGAACATGAGTATTTTCAAATTTGTATGAGATTAACAGGCCCGTAGGCAACAAATCTTATAGGCATATTAACAGGAGAAACAACAAGAATACAAAAGGCGTGAAACCCTTGAAGCATCAAGGCAAATGACACAGAGGAGCATCATAATAGCCAGGAGGCACAGGTGACATAACAACGCACATAAACAGGTACTTATCAAATAAATGAGTTGAACATTTGATACCAAAATGAAATAGTCTGTCTCTATTAATCAGTACACAGTGATATAAATTAAAAACACAGTCCAAGACAAGTCTATACCAGCAACCGGGTTGAGAAACCCCGACTACAACCTACAACCAACATAATGGAGGAACGACTGTGCTAAGACCGAGAACATAGTTTAGAAAAAGGGGAAAAGTAAGTCGACCACCCGCAGAGCCTAACCCTAAGCAGACTACCATCAAACCGACAACTAAATGCTCAAAACGGAACAGACAGAACTGTAAAGGAGCGACCCTACCGGGTTTCCAAACGTGCCCAACAGTGGAGAGCAGGTTCCTGGAGCCGACTCCACCTGCAATCACCCAACAAAGACAGAGGTTAAACATTATAGTGAAACAAACGGGAAAACGAATTGACAAGGGTTTCAGGTTAGGAAGCAGACTTACCCACAGTGAAGACGGCGTGCCGAGACCGTGTTCCGAGCCAAGTTGCAGCCATCGAGGGTTCCCTGCTCACGAGGAGTGGCAACCTTAGTAACAGAGGGAGAAGGAGAAATTGAAAATAGCTCAGAGTGAGGGCTTACCTTACTCATTGGAGACCAGAGCCGAAGCCACGAACCCCCGAGACCGCAAGAACACACAGTGAACCAGCACAGAGAATCGGCAGAGGAGACCCTCAGTCACCACAACGAACAACAGTGCAAATGAGCCAAAAGACTAGGGTTTGCTGAGTTTACCCAAAGGCGGGATCGTGCCTACGGAGGCGGGGACACTTGTCCACCCAAGACTAACGCGGGTACAATACATTTAAATCACCACAAAATATCCATAGCATCATTTAAGTCATCAACATATTTTCCATAAACCGAATCATCACAATCACCAACGCAATCAACTTTTAATCATACATTGAACCATTATCACATCAATCATAACACATATATTGCGAATTAATATAAGAATAAGGTTAACGAGGGGTTGGACCCATCAAGTGGTATCAGAGCTGGAAATTGAATTTGACAGAAATGGAGGTTGGAAGGCGAGGTCATGGAAGAGGTATACGCAGAGTAGCAGATGAAGGACTGAGGGAAGAAATCTGGATCCTAAACGCCCGATTGGCGGCGGTAGAAGCAGGGAGAAGAAGGGATCCTGATGGAGGAGATGAGAGTGATGAAGAAGCTGTAGCAACAACAGATGGATCAGATGAAGACAGACCTGAGATCAGGTTATTGAAGTCAGTTTTGTTGGCTAATAGTAAGCCAAAAACAGAGATTTCAAATTATGATGGAAGTTTATCAGCAGAGGTACTGCTGGATTGGCTCAGTGAGCTAAATAAGTATTTCGAGTATGAGGAAGTCAGTGAAGATAGGAGGGTAAAATTCACTGCCACCATATTAAAAGGGCATGCAGCCTTATGGTGGGATAGTGTACATGCAGAAAGAAGGAGGTTGAACAAACAACCTATCAAGAAATGGAGCAGAATGGAGGCTAAGTTGAAGGGAAAACTTTTTCCCAAGGATTATCAGATTGCTATGTACAGGCAGGTACAGAATCTGAAACAGAAAGGCATGACTGTGAAAGAGTACACAAAAGAATTCTATCGGGTGAACCTGAGGGCAGGTTACATGGAGGACACCCCGGAGAAAACAACGAGATTCGTGAATGGCTTGAGACTGGACATCTTGGATGAGATAAGCATTCTTTCACCCAGGACTATAGATGAGGCTTATCAAAGCACCTTGAAGGCAGAAGAGAAGATAAATAGGAAATAGAATGCCAGGAGAGGAGGAGGATCTGGCAGAGGAAGAGGACGAGTTTTTGGCAGAGGTAAAGCTGTCAACCCCAATGATGAAGGAAGTAGCTCAAAAACTTCAGGGACAGTGGAGAAGGACAGTAACACGAGAGGGGGAAGGCCATACCAGCGTGGAAGAGGTAGTGGCCGAGGCAGAGGAGCTGCCGTACAATGTTACAGATGCCATAAGTGGGGGCACAAGTCCTATGAATGTCCTGAAGGAGAGCAGGCTGGGACAAGGGGGACATACATTGCACAGACGGATGAAGCAGAGGCACCACCCCAGGAGGTAGAAAACGTGCCAGAGACAGGTGAGGCCTTAATTTTGAATAAGGTACTGCTGAAACCAGTGAAGGAGACAACTGACCCAACTCAGAGAAAGGCATTATTCCAGACAGTTTGCAAGTCACACAGAAAATGCTGCAAGCTGATTATCGACAGTGGGAGCACGGATAATCTAGTCACCACAGAGATGGTGGAGAAGTTGGGCTTGAAGAGGATGAAGCACCCCACACCTTACAAGGTTTCATGGTTACAGAAAGGGCATCAAGAGTGGTTACCACCAAATCCGGATCAGGGAAGGGGATGAATGGAAAACAACATTCAAGACTAATGAAGGGATGTATGAGTCGCTGGTAATGCCACTCGGTTTGAGTAATGCCCCTAGTACCTTTATGCGACTGATGAACGAAATGATGAAAGAGTTCATTGGAAATTTTGTGATAGTGTATCTTGATGATAAATTTATTTTCAGCAAGACTAAGGAGGAACATTTTCGACATGTTCGAAATGTGTTGGAGAAATTGTAGCAGAATAAGCTGCTGATAAATCTAAAAAAATGTACTTTTTTTCAAAGAGAACTGGTTTATCTGGGTTTTGTGATTGTAGAAAACAAGTTGAAGATGGACCCAGAAAAAGTTGCAGCTATTATTAGCTGGCCATCCCCAAGGAGCCTATTTGAGGTTCATAGTTTTCATGGGTTGGCAAGTTTTTATCATAAATTTATTAGAGATTTTAGTGGAATCTGCGCACCTATGTTGGATACTATTAAGAAGGCGAGTCAGCCTTTCAGTTGGACTGAAGTAGCAGAGAGGAGCTTCTAGTTATTGAAGAAAAAAATCACTGAGAGGCCAATCCTAAGATTGCCTGATTTTAATAAGCTCTTCCAAGTCTGTTGTGATGCAAGCGGTACGACCATTGGAGTTGTACTTAGCTAGGAAGAAAAACTTGTTGCATTTTTCAGTGAGAAGTTGAATGAGAGCAGGCAGAAGTACTCATCTTATGACAAAGAATTCTATGCTGTCATCCAAGCACTGAAGCATTGGAGACGCTATCTGTTGGGAAGTGAGTTTGTTTTATTTTCTGATAATTCTGCACTGCAATATGTGATGCAACAGCATATGATGAATCACAAACATGCTAAGTGGGTCGAGTATTTGTAGAGCTTCACATTTGTGTTGAAGCACATTAGTGGACAGGCCAACAAGGTGGCAGATGCGTTGAGCAGAAGAGCTTTGCTCTTGCAGGAGAGCACGATACAAGTGCTGGGGTTTGATCATTTGAAAGACTTGTATTAGACGGACAAGGATTTCAAAGAGGCATATGAGGCCTGTCAGAATCCTTTGTTGAGGAACAATAGTCCATAGTTGGACTATAATATACATGAAAAATTGTTGTTTAAGGGAGGACAACTATGCATTCCCGACTGTTCGATGAGAGAGAACATCATCCGGGAAAAGCATAGTGGAGGTCTAGCCGGACATTTCGGCATAGACAAGACTTTAGATCAACTTGGGCATTTTTATTACTGGCCAAGAATGCGAAGGGATGTGCAGCGATATGTGACTAGGTGTAAAGTGTGCCAATTGGCGAAAGGACACAGCCAAAATGCAGGACTCTACACGCCACTGCCTATTCCAAGTAGATCGTGGGACTCAATCAGCTTGGATTTTGTCTTGGGTCTACCAAGGACGCAGCGAGGTTTCGACTCGGTGATGGTGGTAGTAGACCGTTTTTCGAAAATGGCGCATTTCATTCCTTGTCAAAAAACCAGTGATGCCACTCACGTAGCACACTTGTTTTTCACGGAAATCGTCAGGTTGCACGACCTACCTAGGTCCATTATTTTTGATAGGGATGTGAACTTTACAGGGCACTTTTGGTGCACCCTATGGAAGAAATTGGACACACAGTTAAATTTTAGCTCCACATACCACCCACAAATTGATGGGCAAATGGAAGTGGTAAACAGGAGTTTGGGAAACTTGCTACGGAGCTTGATTGGAGAAAACTCATGGATGTGGGATCACGTACTTGCTCAGGCGGAATTTGCTTATAATGATTCACCAAACCGCAGCACAGGATACAGTCCTTTCCAGATTTTATATGGCATGCATCCTCGTAGAGTGCATGAACTACGGGATCTAGGAAAGTTGGAAAGGAGGAGTGCTGATGGGGAAGATTTCGCCAAGGCAATGAATGACTTACACCAGCAGGTGAAGTCGAAATTATAGGACAACAGTGAGAGATATAAACAACAAGCATATTTGAAGCGGCGGGAAGTACAATTCAATGTAGGGAATGAAGTCCTTGCAAGCATATTTTAGTTTTAATTTCTTAGTGAAGCAGCATTTAGGAAAGTGAAAGGTTAATTTAAAGTTGTCTTAATTAATTATCTTGTCAATTTGTTTCCGTATGTTAATTTTACATTTTACAGCAGATTCAAGATAACAGTTATAGAAACTATGTAACTAACAAATGTAACTGATAGCAATTAAGTTGAATTGTTTCTAAACCATACAAAAGAAAGCAAAATGTAATGTAACAGGTTCGATTGGAGAGGGAAAAAAAACATAATATAAATCTCTGCAAGCACATGCACTTAAATCTACGTTGCAGTCATTTAAATAGTCCTTCTATATAATTGAAATTTATTACGGTATGCTAGCAAACCATTTCTTTTATAGAACATGAGTATTTTCAAATTTTTATGAGATTAACAGGCTCGTAGGAAACAAATCTTTTAGGCATATTAATAGGAGAAACAACAGGTATACGAAAGGTGTGAAACCCCTAAAGCATCAAGGCAAATGACACATAGGAGCATCATAATAGCGAGCAGGCGCAGACAACATAACAACGCACGCAAACAGGTACTTATCAAATAACCGAGTTGAAAATTTGATACCAAAATGAAATAGTCTGTCTCTATTAATCAGTACATAGTGATATAAATTAAAAACACAGTCCAAGACAAGTCTATACTAGCAACAGGGTTGAGAAACTGTTATAGACAATTTTGTGCCTTGCAGCATCAGGCATGAATTGTCAATAATCCAAGGGATCCAAAGTCCCTAAACATGATGTTCCTACCCCTAGAGGAACAAGGTCAGCAAACCAACAGCTCTCAGATCAGTTCTCCACCTGAAAACACTCAAAAACAAGCAATCCTGAAATCAAAGCAGGTGCTCCACTAGGCTTCTGCGCTGAAACTCAACTCCTCCATGGTGTACCTGCGTTGCAAAGCAGGTAGAACAAAGGCCACCTGCGCTGAGCGAGATGGGACAAGTGGCACACTGAGTCATTACTCTGGAATCTTCCAAAAATGACACTTGGATCAAGGATTTCGCCTTGTGATGAGTCAGAGGCTCTGTTTCTCCAAGTGGAAGCAAGGTTCTCCAAGTGGACTCAAGAACTGAAGATCAACTGAAGAGAGAGAGGACATAAGGCAGCTACACATCAGTTGCAAGCTTACTCATCCTTTCTCAATTCATCTATATATTGAGCTCTCTCCTATGAGCTCAAGAGGCTGGAATTTTGTGCAAAGTAATGATATGCTGTTGGTTTCACTATAGAACTATTGGGTGATTGCTTGAAGGAGGTGAAGAGGAGAAATTCTTTCTGCTGGGAGGTGTTGCTGGATTGGGGCCTTCAATGGTTGTAACACTCTCAGAACTTTATTTCTTCCATTAATAAAAGCTATTGAGGTTCTTCTATATGCACTTGTTTCAATGATGTATTGTGATAATTGTATATTTGATTTATGCTAATCCTTGAATCAGTTATGGTTGCATGCTTTTTGTAGTTTCCTTCTTTGTTATTTTGCAGGATCTCATTGTAGCTGGGCCAGCAAAAGAGCAAGGAGCTGGGAGCAAGCAGCAAAGAGAAGAGTTTGGATTCGACATTAAGCGCAAGGCAACGGTTAGTGCATTTCTTCATTCTCTCTTGCTTTCATAAAGAAGTAAACCTTAAGTAGTTTTCTTTACAGTTGTTGCTGAGGTACTATCACCCTTAGAGTGGGATAGGGTCATCTGAATCGGATACTTTTCCCTACAACAAACTGGCGACTCCGCTGGGGATCGTATCTGTTTGATTGTTTGTAGTATTTTGCTATTCATTTCCTGAACAAAAAAGTACCAAATCGAAAAGCTTTTGACTATATCAAAAGCGAAGTAGAGGGCAGCTACTCTAGCTCATTTCTGAGCAGGTTCATGATTTGAAGAGCTGATCTACAAGGATCCTTATAAGCTCTTAGTGATAGCTTTTCATCTTCCTTGTCATCCCTTAGTGTGTACTTGACTGATAGCTTCTGATTTGAGCAAAAACTGTGAATTTTTGAGAAAATTGTGACCCGGAAACTGAGAAAACGCAACTTTCGTTTTCCAAAGTAGGTAGTACACAGGCTACCTGCTTTGCAACGCAGGTCCCGAAGGGACTACCTGCGCTGAGAGCCAGACTGGCTGTGCAGCACCTGCATTGGCCCAATTTTGCCTTATGCATTTGGGGTTTCCTCCCTTTTTCTTGCCTGTTTTCACTATAGATTTTGCAGCCAATTACCAGTGTTGTACCTGTTCTGAAACCAACCTTACTTGCCATCATTCCGCCTCTGTTATATAGCGAAATTGTACTTGTTCTTTTGTATTTCTTACATCATTTACAATTTCCCATAACGAAAGTGAATTAGTCTTGCTTTGGCCTCTTAGATCTGAACCTGTGTTAGGCATTTTGCTGGTCTAAAGAGTTAGCTTGTTTGCTGTCCATAGCTGATTAGTTTTTTTACTTTCGTCATTATGGTTTGATTTCATGTATTTCCAGTGATTAAACAAGTAAATCTTAAGGTGTCTTTTGATTTTGGACAAGCTTGTTTGTTTTCGCTTTAAATCGAAATCAAAGTTATATAACAACTTTCTTTTTGTAATACATCAACATTAAGAAAGGGAAAAGAAAATACATGCATTGTGCATTTTGCATTTGACTGTTTGCATGCTGATTTAGGAAATTTTTCATTAGTGTGTGCTCTATGATCTGTGTGAAAAGATTTGCCTTTCTTCTCCTCAGTAGTTAAGATTTTCAAAGTTGAAAGATTGAAAAGTTTGCTTCTCATCTTAGACTGCATTCAGGAATTTGTTACATACATCTCGTGGTGATCCTTAAAGGCAAACTGCTAAGCAAGATCAACATTAAAATAAATCCAATTTACTTAACAACGCTTTGAAACATAACGCAAACACATAGAGGTCTAGGTAGAGACGTGTTCCGGCGTCGTTAAACGTAGTGACCGTCGATCTCTACGAAGGTGGGTGATTCCTCCTGAGAGTCGGTGGCACTAATACGGACTTGTGCTCCCACGTACCGTCGCGTATATATTGGGAGACCCCTATTGGAACAAAGCCTTTATCCATAGGAAGCCGTGTCGGCCGCCCTACTGATCGCGATGCAGTGAACACAGCATTCACGAAGATCGACCACCCGTACCGTAAAACGTATTCTGTGGTTTCGCGAAAAGTTTGGCACACCCTCTGCCTAGAATTCCAAAGTAGTTTCTTTTGGCCTTTTTCAAACTCTATAACTGAAAAAGTCCATCCGAGCATTTGTCACTTCAGGCTCGTTAAAACATCGAAGGAGACTAGAGTCATCTTTAGCTTTTTCTCGACTCTTAAAACATGAAAAAGCAAAGTTGTGTCTGAAGCGTCGTTAATAAAATTTATTTTAATCGGAACATAATCACCTGTTATTCCCACGTTGATCTTTCAGTTGAAAAGTATGGAGCCCACCAACCAAGGAAGTCACCTTGGTGGAAGTCCCAATCCCTTCTCCTCTTGGGGAGATGTTGGTGCGCCTCATATGGCCACATTGTCACTTCCAGGATTGACAATTGGCCTACCTGTATGGCTCTTTTCAACTAATGTAGTTCAGATCACCACTAATCCTGAGCAGTCGAATCAACAGTCAGACCAGTCTAGAGCTACCCACCAGCCTTCCACTTCTTACAATTCTTCCTCTAATCCTTCATCTTCGCAAGGTAGAGCCGGCAAAAGTCAGCCTCCCATGGTGAAGAAGGAAAAGAAGAAGAGAGAAAAGAAGCAGAAGGGGCCTATGGCGAAGGCGACTGGGGGCAAGCAAAAGACATCTGACAAAAATCCACACACTACACCGACCGGGCCTAAATCGCCATGTGTCATTTGCAAAGGGACCCACTTCCACCGTGACTGTCCTTGTATTCCCCGGATACTAAGGGACTGGTCCCCCAGGTTGCACAATCCGGTAGCATCAACCTCTGATAGACATGTTGATTGCATTCCGTCAACTAGCGAGAGTGAAGGACAAAGAGGGAGACCAAGATCACCCTGCAGACTGTGTGAAGGCGATCACGCCATCCACCATTGTCCATTCTTAGATGAGGCGAAGAGATTTTTGGAAGATCGTCCGGTTTCACCGTTACGACTTCCTCCTGGATACCAAAAACTCGTGCCAAGTCCCTCGATAGTTGAAAATCCAGCTGGCCCGATCAAGTGGTCAGCTGAAGTGTCGGTCATTGAGAATGAAACTACTGAATCCAGACCAGACGAAAGTCTAAAGGTCGAAACGGCAGTTGACCCGGTTCTTCCTTCAGAGGTTTCATCCTCAAATGACACCGTCGTTGAAGATTCATCTTCAAATGACACCCTCACTGAAGAGAACAAGGATGAAACCATCCAGATTCTTTTCATCAACACAGACTCTGATGAGCATCAGGGCAATGCGCCCATTCCTTTATCGCAGGAAGGAACATCGTCAGGGTCGTATCCGGCCGTGTATTCGGTCCCACCACCAAGCAACTTGGTTGTGTCCTTTGATTGGAACCAACTAGGCAGACCCCGGTTACCAGCCAATATACCATTCAGAATCATTGTCCAAATCTATAGAATGGTGATGGCTGGAACTATCATTGATGAAGGGGCATCTGTGAGTATCCTTTCCTCTATTGCTTGGAAAGCACTGGGTTCCCCGGCGCTTTTACCTGAGATGAGAAATCAATCAGGTTTTGATAAAGGAACCAGTCGCCCGTTAGGGATTCTCCCCAATGTTCCCGTTACATTGAAGGGGAAGACAGTTCATATGAACGTCATGGTCGTCCAGGGACCCTTGGTGTATAACTTACTCCTTGGACGAGACTATATATATTGCATGGAGGCGATAATGTCCTCACTCTTCAGAGTTATGTGTTTTCCGCACGAAGGAAGAATGGTCAAGCTCGTAGACCAACTTTCATTTCCAGGATCACGCATCGCAAATAGTCAAATACCATCCCTTAACGGTTTATTCACTCAAGGAATGCCTCCACCCCCGGTTCTACTTCCCGATGAATGCGAGTGATTCGGAAGAAAGAACTGGGACCCAGGGGGCATGCACCCTGGCCTACCTTGGGCAGAGAAAACCTTGGGTATAAAGTTAATTTCCGTAGAAGAATATGACTAGTCCGTACCCCGTCCGGCATGGAAGAGAGGGTTGTTCTAGGATAAAGTTCTTTTGTCAAAGTTATGTGAGTGAGATAATCAGCTTCTCGCTCCCCTTGTCTAGGTAAGTAGGATGCCGAGGGAGGAGATCCATTTGTGGCGGCAAGTAGCCACCATCTTTGAAGGCAAGCCTCACCCATTAAAACATATGTTTTGAAGGATAAGTAGGGGCAGCCTCCAAAGAAAGAGATGAAATTGCTGCAACAAGTGGTCACCATCTTTAGTAACCTAGTAATAGACATCGCCGGAAAAAAGAGTTTAGTTTGCGGCAGCGAACAAAACCATTTTTCGGATAATAAGTAAGAGGCAAACCTCCCTCCGTAACGCCAATGTTTTATCTGTTGCGATCTTGCAAAAATCGAAAAGTGAACTGATGGGAAGACAAGTACCGTCGGCACCGAAAAATAACGAGAAGACAAGTATCGTTAAAAATATAGCAAGACGACAAGTAGAAAAACAGAGGTGGGACAGAGGAGGGGTAGCCTTGAAATTATACTTTATACCTGGGGGCATGCGAACCTTTTGGAGTGCAAGCACGGGACGACTATTTATTTTTTAAATTTTTAGGTCCTCCCTTTAAACCTATAGGTCTAACCCGTTAAACTCGTAGGATTAGCCGTTTCCAGCTTGCATAAAGAAAGGATGTGGGGCAAAAGTTAAAACTTGCCAAATTGGAGTAACTAGTGAGGTATAGCTCCTTAAATATGACTACCTCACCTGAGGCGTTCCTTGTATTAAGACTGGTATAATCGAGCAGTTTTAGCACACAGTTCATGCTCGTTAAAAAATAAACGCAAGATCCGAGCAGTTTTAGCACATAGTTCATGCTCGTTAAAAAATAAACATAAGTTGTGAGCAATCTTCCCCTAGAGTTCAAGCTCACCCAGAAAAAATGAACCGGTAAATAACCTTGGTAAATGTAACCTTTGACAGCCATATTAAAGCCCTGGGTCGTGTTCTTGCAGTCTCACCTCCATCCGTTCATTTGGCCAATCGTTCATCTCCATATGTTTGTTTACCCATTTTGAGGAACAGCTGCGAAGAGTGATTTCACTTAGCCATCCTTGTGACACTGCCGTGATTGGAATATTCCAACCTGTACCTGGAATATGCTGCTATCCCTGTTTATCACTCGTTCCTCAAAAGACGAGTCTTCTTTGAGCTCTTTTCTTCTGACTCGTAAAATATGAAAAGTTTGCCGAGTTTTGGCCTTCCAGCTCGTTAAACGACCGGAAGAGCTATCCCTCCTCTAGATTTTAATCTTTTTGGACTTGAGGGATTATTGCACAAAAAGATCGAGCGCTTGTTTTGTTCGGCTCATTAAAGCAATCGAAAATTCATCCCTTCTGTATTGTTTTATACTTTTTCGGACTTAAGGGATTAGATGACGAAAAAGGAATTCTGGAGTTGACTTTATGTACCTTTTCAGACTCTCTAAAAATGAAAAGGACCGAGTTATCCTTGTCGTTAGACTCGTTAAATTCATTAAATAGCGACAAACTTGTCTTTAGATGAGAACGAGTTTCCCTATCGCTAGGCTCATTAAAACATAGCGATGGGCTTGCCCGAAGGGCAGGTTATAGAACAAGCATATGTTATCCTCCTCAAGCTTGACAAAAATAAAGAGGTACTGGTCAGCAATGACTGGGGAAAAAATTGGGATAACCTCACAGCTTTAATGGTAGCAAGTCGCTCTTGAACATGACACTTTGTCCTCCGTATCACATCGGGTTGGGTTGTTTCATTCACCGGTCTCATCACCATGGACCTCGCCACACCATCCACATTTGGGGTAATGCTACCGATCCATCACATCAGTGTCGTTATATGTTCAAGAGATGTTGTTCTGCAAAGAGTCAACCGTGTCCCATCCACTGCCATACATTGTCCTTCATCCATTTCATGACCGCCACCCTAAATCATACATCACAGTTTGTTCTCACCTCATCACAATCACTAGCTCCGTTCCGTGTCACTGATGTGGGATTCATTAAGGCCCTCCTTTGACGGATCGCTCCTTGTCGACATCAGCTCATTATCCAAGGAGTTGATCTAGGAACAACCCCTTCATTACTTTGAAACTTGCATGCCTCAATGGCAAGTTTCTCACTTCCGGCGACAGGTATACATCAATGACCTTCGACCAGAAGATTTTGCATGGTGGTCGACCCCAAGTCCTTTATTCCCACCATGTGAATTGTATTGCCGTACCTTGAGGGTCATCATCCTTATCGGTGATTCCTCTCGCGCTTGTTAACGGTTTACATCATTGACTGGTAATCAAGCGATGTCTTTCCATGTTCGACTTCAAGAAATTCTCACATGGATCGACTTGTACATCGAGTGAAGATCAGAAGAGATTGAAGACCCCGGATCTAGTTTCATCCATCCGGGCTGCGATATATATTCAGGATATAAAGACATTTGATGTGTACATCATTGCAGCAGATGATCATCCTTCTCAAAGGATGATAATTTCAGCAGAGAATTATCAGTCTACCATCAGACGATCGTCTGTTCTATGTACCAAAATGAATTTATAAAGCTGAGCATGGGAATGCCCGCCTCAGCTAGATCATGAAAAAGTATGAAAAATAATGTATTGTATTGTATCTTATTACAGGACACTTCTCGGCAGATTGAATGAACTTCGGATCCTCCTAATAAAGCATTTCACCCGATAAATGACCTCATACTTTAGGGGGCATCTGTTATAGACAATTTTGTGCCTTGCAGCATCAGGCATGAATTGTCAATAATCCAAGGGATCCAAAGTCCCTAAACATGATGTTCCTACCCCTAGAGGAACAAGGTCAGCAAACCAACAGCTCTCAGATCAGTTCTCCACCTGAAAACACTCAAAAACAAGCAATCCTGAAATCAAAGCAGGTGCTCCACTAGGCTTCTGCGCTGAAACTCAACTCCTCCATGGTGTACCTGCGTTGCAAAGCAGGTAGAACAAAGGCCACCTGTGCTGAGCGAGATGGGACAAGTGGCACACTGAGTCATTACTCTGGAATCTTCCAAAAATGACACTTGGATCAAGGATTTCGCCTTGTGATGAGTCAGAGGCTCTGTTTCTCCAAGTGGAAGCAAGGTTCTCCAAGTGGACTCAAGAACTGAAGATCAACTGAAGAGAGAGAGGACACAAGGCAGCTACACATCAGTTGCAAGCTTACTCATCCTTTCTCAATTCATCTATATATTGAGCTCTCTCCTATGAGCTCAAGAGGCTGGAATTTTGTGCAAAGTAATGATATGCTGTTGGTTTCACTATAGAACTATTGGGTGATTGCTTGAAGGAGGTGAAGAGGAGAAATTCTTTCTGCTGGGAGGTGTTGCTGGATTGGGGCCTTCAATGGTTGTAACACTCTCAGAACTTTATTTCTTCCATTAATAAAAGCTATTGAGGTTCTTCTATATGCACTTGTTTCAATGATGTATTGTGATAATTGTATATTTGATTTATGCTAATCCTTGAATCAGTTATGGTTGCATGCTTTTTGTAGTTTCCTTCTTTGTTATTTTGCAGGATCTCATTGTAGCTGGGCCAGCAAAAGAGCAAGGAGCTGGGAGCAAGCAGCAAAGAGAAGAGTTTGGATTCGACATTAAGCGCAAGGCAACGGTTAGTGCATTTCTTCATTCTCTCTTGCTTTCATAAAGAAGTAAACCTTAAGTAGTTTTCTTTACAGTTGTTGCTGAGGTACTATCACCCTTAGAGTGGGATAGGGTCATCCGAATCGGATACTTTTCCCTACAACAGAAACCCCGACTACAACCTACAACCAACGTAATGGAGCAACGACTGTGCTAAGACCGAGAAAATAGTTTAGAAACAGGGGAAAAGTAAGTTGGCCACCCGCAGAGCCTAACCCTAAGCAGACTACCATCAAATCGACAACTAAATGCTCAAAACGAAATAGACAGAACTGTAAAGGAGCGACCCTACTGGGTTTCCAAATGTGCCCAGCAGTGGAGAGCAGGTTCCTGGAGCTGACTCCACCTACAATCACCCAACAAAGACATAGGTTAAACATTATAGTGAAACAAATGGGAAAACGAATTGACAAGGGTTTCAGGTTAGGAAGCAGACTTACCCATAGTGAAGATGACGTGCCGAGACCGTGTTCCGAACCAAGTTGTAGCCATCGAGGGTTCCTTGCTCACGAGGAGCGGCAACCTTGGTAATAGAGGGAGAAGGAAAAATTAAAAATAGCTCAGAGTGAGGGCTTACCTTACTCATTGGAGACCAGAGCTGAAGCCATGAACCCCCAAGACCGTAAGAACACACAGTGAACCAGCATAGAGAACCAACGGAGGAGACCCTTAGTCACCACAATGAACAACAGTGTAAATGAGCCAAAAGACTAGGGTTTTCTGAGTTTACCCAAAGGCAGGATCGTGACTACTGAGGTGGGGACACTTGTCCACCCAAGACTAACGCAAGTACAATACATTTAAATCGCCACAAAATATACATAGCATCATTTAAGTCATCAACATATTTTCCATAAACCGAATCATCACAATCACCAATGCAATCAACTTTTAATCATACATTGAACCATTATCACATCAATCATAACACATATATTGCGAATTAATATAAGAATAAGGTTAATGAGGGGCTGGACCCATCATAAGTATTTTCCAAAGGAAGTCATGAGGTAGAGGATACGAAATACTTGTGTAAGTTGAGCAAAGCATATTGTATTCATCTGAATTCTTTGACCAAGGGCACAAGGAAATAAGGGCTTGGAGAGTAGCAAAAGAGGCCAAGGTTTGGCTTGAGCTTGCTTGTGAGCTGGAAGATTGATCATATTGAGTGCTGAGATTGTTCTTGTGAGAACAAGCATTGTATTATCATCTTGGATTTCTGATTAATGCAATATAGATAGCATGGGTTTTGAGTTGTGGCTTTCCTCGGGAAAACTTATTGTGTTATATGCCATTGATTTATCTTCTTCTTGTTCATATTGTTTTCATCGATCTATTTACTTCCGTTGGTTGATAGTAGAAGTAGATTCTTGTCTTGTGTTTTAGTAAATTGCATAAGCTTGTGAATCTACCGGATTTTATACGTGGTATCGGAGCTAAGAATAATATACTAGAGGAGATTTCTAAGTGTTGTGTTGAGGGTTACAAGTGAAATTCGAATTTGCAATACATACTTCAGGATCTAAAGATGGTGTTCTACGGTTTGTGGCTCGAGTATGCCTTAGATGGAAGCTCAAATTATATAGCTTGGAAGGACAGAATGGAGGCCGTGTTGGAAGACAGTGACTTGAAGGAATTCATTGATCAGGACATTCCTAAGCCACTAGCATCAGACACTCAGAATCCAGCGAAATGGAAGAAGTCCATATCCTGAGCATATTGTTCTATGTAGCTTTCATCTAGTACAGAATTATGCTTAAGTATGGTAGATGCATTTATAATGGGTCTAGATAACATGTCTGCAACCTTATTATGTATGCCCTTGTTATATCTGATGACTAAGTGAAACTATTCTAGAAATCCCATCCATCTGTAATGTCTTGATTGCTGCAACTTAGTTTGGGAGTGTAGATATTGAAGTGGCTGATGATCAGTATGTATTACTGTCTCTTTTCCCATTAAATAATGTTTCCACTTTTTCACACTTTGAACTAATGCATACAATTCTTTATCATATGTAGGATAGTTAACTACTGCAGGATTAAAAGTCTCAGAATGATAACATATGGGTTTACCATGCTGTGTCAACACTACTCCCATGGCATAGTCACTGGCATCAGTTTGGATCTCAAATGGTCTTTGTAGATATGGTAGTGCTAGTACAGGTGTTGTACTTATTTTCTCTTTCAAGGTGTCGAAGGCTTTTTGATGTTTGCCTCCCCACTAAAACACCTTATTCAATCCTGTTAAAGCATGTAAGGGAGATGCAATCGAGGAGAAGTTAGAAATGAACTTCCTCCAATATTGTGTTGCTCTTAGGAAGCTTTTCACTTCTGTAGCAGACCTGGGTTTATGCTAGTTAACAATGACTGCCACTTTAGAGGGATCTATTTTCAGTTCACCTCCTCCTACTATATGACCCAAGTAGTTTAGAGATGTTTTGCCAAATTCACATTTAAGAGTTTAACATAAAGTTTTTTTCTTTTCAAAACATCTAATGTCTGCTTAACATGCTTTAAATGTTCTTCCCACGTTTTACTAAAAATCAGAATGTCATCCAGATACACAATAACAAAATCATCAAGAAAAGGTGTAAGTACATCATTCATTAATCTCATGAAAGTAGCAGGAGCATTAGTTAAGCCAAAAGGCATAACCAGCCATTCATACAATCCCTTCTTTGGTTTGAAAGCAGTCTTCCATGCATCTTTCTCTACAACTCTGACCTGATGGTATCCATTGTGCAAATCCAGCTTGTTGAAATAAACAACTTCTTTTAATTGATCTAGAAGATCATCTATGCGAGGAAGGGGATAACGATTTTTGTTTGTTATCTTATTCAGTGCTCGGTAATCAATGCACATTCTCCAAGCTCCATCTTTCTTTCTCACCAAAACGATTGGTGACCCACATGGTGATGTTCTAGGCCTGATGAATCCCTTCTCGAGCAACTCCTACACTTGCTTCTTGATTTCAACATTCTCTAAAGAAGACAACTTGTACATCCCAATGTTAGGAAATGGAACATATTACTGCAAAATAATATCATGTAATATTCCCTTTTTGGGTGGCAGACGTTTAGATTCTTGAAACAAGACATCATACTTTGAAACAACCTTTTCTATATCAGCTTGTTGTTCAGCATTACAACCCTCAAATACATTGGTTTTATCAGGTTTCTTTTCCTTTACAACCATCAGTAAGAATTGTTTGCATGAATTTATCATTCTTTTCATCTTTCCTGAGTTTATGTGAGTATAATTATTCTTGAGCTTATGAGATCTTACAAAGTATTCGATTCCATCTTTAACAAGTAGATAATTGTTCTCATCTCTATAGAAAATAACCTTTTTATCATACAAGTAAGGACTTCCTAAAACAATTCCACATATATCCAAAGGAATTATGTCTAACTCAACCTCATCTACAAATGCTGACCCAAAAGAAAACTTGAGTTTGCATTGTCTAGTCACTTGTAGTTGTGCTTTATCATTCAACCATCCTAATGGGTATGGTTTCTTGTGAGGTGTAGTTGCTAATCCCAATTTCTTTACAATTGCTTCAGAAATCAAATTTACTTGTGAGCCACTATTAAAAAAAGTATCAATCTTTTGATTTTTGAAAATAACTTGAATATGGAAAAGCTCATGTCTTTTTCTCTCATTTTCTTCATCAATAATAGATTGAGCAGAATAACTAGTAGATGCTTCAGAATTCTTACCTTTTATACCTGTGTCTGCTATAGTTGTTTCATCTCCTGAGTCTGACCCCAAATCTCTTTGAATAGCTGCAGTTGTCTTCTTCTTCTTGCCCTTGGACTTCTTAGGTCTCAGCTTTGGATGCAAAATCCAACAATGCTCATCATCATGCCTCTCCTTTTTACAGTGAGTGCATGAAGCTTTGGCTTTCTGTGCAGTGTTAGCCTTCCTTTCTTTCCACTTCTGTTTCTTTTCTCCTTGCTCTTGCTTATAGTGGGTTGGGATGGTTCCCCAACTTCTGGATTGCCATTCTTTCCTCTAGCTTCTAGATGAGTAGCTTCTATAGATACCTCATCTATAATAGTGGGATTAAACATGAGGATGGTATGCCTCATGTAGCTGTGTAGACCACCAATTTACTTCAAAAGAGTCTATGGTGAGTCTAATGAGATACCCGAAATCAATGCTCTCTTCCTGAATTCTTGAGTATACCCTTGCACATTTTGCCCCTTCAACTGTCGAAGAGTCTGCCAACTCATCATGGCTTGTTGCATGTAGGCCAATGGATAGAACTGCTTTTTGATTGCAGCAACAAATTCACTCCAGAAAGAGATGGTCTTGCCATGTCTTTTCATATCATCTTGGGTTTTGCCTTCCCACCAAACCAAGGCAGTGCCACCTAGGCGTAGGCTTGCCAGCTGAATCTTACTCTTGTCTGAGTTTATGTTCTGTACCATGCAATACACATCATTTTGTCTAATCCAATTGTCCAAATTTTCAGCATTTAGCTCTCTATCATATATGGGAAAATAAAATTTAACATCTAACTTAATCAAAGATGCTTTCTTATTATGCACAGGGCTATTAGGAGGTGCGAGAAAGTGTTCCTCTTTCCCCTTTCCTTTGGAGTTGTCATGGAAGTGAGACTCATCTTCTTTTTTCTCTTGCTTAGAGCCTGATGCATCTTCCACCTTTTGCTTTCTAAAGTCTCTGTACATTCTTCAACCATAGACTTTATAGCTAGGAAACTCTCTATGAATTGAGGGTCTGGCCCTACAGAACCTTCTTCTGACATTGTCTTTCGAGGATAGACTCTCCCAATTTTATGATTAGTTTCCACCAACTCTCCTTCTCCTAATTTGATTTTTGATCTTGTGAGCATTGAAAACTAAACAAACACAAGCTTGTGTAACCTTACAGCCTAGAGCTTTGATACCACTTGATCTAATATTCACCCTATGAGTGACATCAATTAAAGATTTATTAAACTAAGGTATTATAGACTCATGTGCTGGTGTGTGTTCAGTGTTATTGAAACAACGAATTGATCAGATTGCCAATACACAGATAATAAAATGGAAAGACAATAGAGAAATACAGTAAGCAACACAAAGACACAAACAAGTTAAATAAGGAGTTCACCCTATTCTCGAGGGCTACGTCTCCTGTCCAGCTTCCAATGGTGGCCTTGTTTTATTGTGTCTTTAAGCAGAGAAATTAAAATACATGGACTCAATGTGAGTTCTCCTGAAGCAAGTTTTGCTTGGCAGTGTGGTTTCTTAGATTCCCCAAGCCACTGGAGTACACAGACTTTTCTTCTTCCTACCAGCTCTATGACCTTCTGGTCTGCAGTGGAAAGAGCCAAATGTGATGCTCAGTCCAGACAGATTCCTCTGTGGGATGGCTTGAATCTTCAAGCTCTCTTGTGTTCGATGCCGCCTTTGGTCAGCTCGGCCCTCTGTCTCTTCTTCTTTGCTTTACTGTTCTCTGTGTTCATTCCTCCTCTCAGGGTTCATTGTTACACTTCGTCTCTTGAATTTTGTCTCTCTCAACTCTACACATTGACCGATTCGATTGTCTCCGTTCATGGCTTTAGCCATTCGAATCCTATGCTAGTTCGGTTCCTCTTCTGCTTGTTGATTCACCTTTTGCAGCTATGCTTGGAGTTCCATGTGTTCGACGTCATCATGATCGCTCAGGGAGTGGCCACTTGTTCTCCTCTAAATGGTGCCAGCATGCTTCATCGGTTCATTTCTTCAGTTACATCGTGGATGCGTTCTTGCTCCACCATGGCGGTTGTCGAGCCGTAAAAAGGGTCTTTTTCACCTCTAATTACCTCACATTAATTTGTCAATCTAGGAACTATTTATTATCTCAAAGAGTGTACTCAGTTTGAGGCGGTCATTTGTCAGAGTAATGCTAGTAGTATAGCTCAAGAAAATACAAAAGTAAACGGATGCTTGAAACAAGATCTACTTACAGCAAAATACTTCAAAAACTAAATCATGCACTCCGAAAACTAAGCAATTATCAGTCAAGGGTCTAGTAACAATAACTCATCCCTTTTGAAACTGATGTAACTAAAGATAATCAAGGAATAGATCATCAATCCGGGGACTAGACAACAAATTCCAACGCCCACTACAGTTTCAGATCATTCTGCACACCAAAGCAACAATAACGCAGATAACAGGAAATGGAACAACAACTAAGAAATGGAACAACAACTAGAAAATGTAACAACAACTAAGTCTGATGAACAACAACACCTTAATCTACAAGAACAAGTGCAACAATCTTATCCTACAAAAATAAGATGGCAATCTTTACTTAAAGGATACATCAGACAACAAATAGAAGTGGAACGATAACCAATTACCAATGAAATATAGAACAACACTTAGAGCCAATTGTGAATATACAGTACCGAAATAAATAACACACACAACACACGGAGATATTAAGAGAAACAGTAATTTGCGTCTAATACCACAAATATTGATCTCAGTTAGAAAGGATAACGATCGCAATTCATAATGGAACAACAATGTCAATTGAATAGCAATCGTAATGAAGTATAAACCATAGACGAATACAGTAATACCAACTTAAGAATATTACAGCTCGGTTACTCTGCAATTGAATAGCAATAGCATTCTGTAAAGAATAGTAATGTTACATTAATGACTTAAAGGAATAACAATACGTTATAAGGTCAGAATGAACAACACGACTTTCCGGTTGTAGAGAACGATATTGTAAATATAACAGAGCTGTGATATAAAATAACAAAACACACCAGATTACCCATCAAAGCTGATAACGAAAACCACACATGAAATAAAGATAATGATATAGGAGCAAGTGTTCCACCAGGGCCGGGCCCTTAGCCTCTAGGGACACACCGCTTGAAATTATTCTAGGATCAAAGATGGAACATCTACCAGATTTATATTAAAGCATTAAAACAGAGTTACAGTGGATCACTTCTCAACGAGAGTCGATGATTAAAGTTTCAAATACAGAGAAAAGTTACATAAAAATTAACAGTCTCGTCCTCGGGCTAGCAGTGCTGCCCCTACTTATAATAGCTGAAGCGGAGATATCAAGGTTGCAAAAATAGTTAAAGCAACGATCCCTCACGATCAAAGGATCTTGAGGGATTCGCCAAGCTGTTAATCCTCAGTTATCCGGTCATTTTCTTGCGCCGAGTCAATATCTCCTTTTCCTTTCCTTGGCTGAGATGTTTTAATTTAGATCGTCTTGTTTGCATATGGTTCCCTGCCAAAGGGACAACGGTTAGCTTGGCCCTGTCTTTTTCTTTGGAGCGACAATCTTTAGTTTTTCCCTTTTCCTGCATAAGAAATGGAAATTATTAGCGTTTTCATGTTGCATATAAATCTTTAGATTTGTCATGATTTCCCATTTTCTACCTAGTTCATGATGCAAAGATTTTACGAGTTCTAAAGAAAAGATGACTAAATAGTCAATAAAAACATACCTTCTTTAGTACTCCACACACCCCCCTGCTTACCCTTTTTCATGACCTCATGAAAACATTGTAGTTTACATGTAAGGCAGTGAGAGAGTAGGCTGGAGATGGGATCTCATGTGGTGGTCTACAGCCATGATGCCTAACTAGGTGTTCAAAAAGATGGTCTATCTGACCCTCAGGCATTTCATACAGGGCTTGGTATCCAGGTGCAGGGTGCCAAATAATCGGACTTCGAAACCTATATCCTAACCAAGATGGGCCTGCCCTCAAGATAATTTCGCCATAGAGGTTCAAATGATCAGCGACTAACTTAAAGTTCTCGTAATTAAATGGTTCCCTGAGTTGGATGTTCGGATTAGAGGTCTGATATCAAAATTTAGTAGCTGCAATGGCAAGGTCCTTAATGGTAAAGAAGTATTCTATCCCTTGCCGATTGATTGCTGTATGAATGGGTCCTAACGCGTCAATCACACCCGGAGTCCTCATGAGGCTCCTGTGTTTGTTCCATAACTGTAATGGATCTCTAGGCTCAGCTCTTACCCATAAATCTAATCCGTTTTCTTGTCTTTGGAAGGCATTATAGGCTTTAAGCCATTTGATTTGATTAACTCCAAACAAAATAAATGCCTGCAGTTGGATATCCCCAACGAAAGGGCCGGGGTTCTGCTCTGTCTCTTGATCTAACACAAGGTTATGCAGATAGAATTCACACAGGAGTCTTTGAACCTTTACTCCATAGTGCTTACAACAATTTATAAAATCATCAATGGTATTAATTTGTATAGGGGCTCCTGCTTTGACGGCCTTAATTTTCAATTGCAAATATCGTTCCATTAAAAACAAGGCATAATTCTTGGCAGGGGCTCTACATGCTAGGACGTCAGTGTATAAAGAGCATAAGGTATCCATTTGTCTGATAACTACATCTAATCTATGAGTTACCTTTGCGACTTTTTCTTATTCTTTTCGCCATCCTTCAAAGGCCTGGCTTTCAGATAAATTGACATTCCTTAGCTGTTGTTGTAATTCTTCATACTTTTCTCGAGAAATCGTTTGTTCCATGAGTTTTTCTACTGCTTGCGGAATTTGCATCAAACCCTCTTGTAGGGTTACTGTCCTCGGATTGTTGTCCCACGTAGTAGTGGCCAGTGGAAGGTTTAATTGAATCTTCTTATTGCGTCACCTTGTGTTTATAATCTATATCCCTTTAGAGGACTGTGCCTCTGTCTGAACTTCCTTGTCACAAGCCAGTATATCATCTGTTTGCACTTCAACATGAGCAACAATGAAATGCTATTCCTTTGCTTTTGAATGGTAGTATGCACTTTAACAAGAGTTTGAACAACAGACTATTCTTCAACATCGGTTTGAACAACAGACTGTTCTTCGACAGGGTTTTGAACAGCAGGCCGTACAGGGGTCCTCCAAACCTTTTTCTTGGGGGGTCTTACTGGAGTGGTTGCGTGTCTTCCCCCTGAAGTTTTTTTTTCTCTCTTTCTCATTCTCAAAACTTTGATTTGCTGTCGAAGTCGAGCTATCACATTTAGTAATCTTTTCTGTTCTTTTCGTAATCGTTTAATTTCTTCTGCTTCCTTAGAAGGAACAACTATTTGTTTACTCGGGCCTAGACTATCATCTTGGCCAATTCCTTGGTTTTCCTCTTGGGGTGCTCCTTTGTTGTTCTGTTCAAGTTTCTTAGGAGTAAAAACCCTAGCTGGCTCTGTTATTTCCTGGGTAACTTCTTTGTCCACGCCTTCTTCATCATGAAAAGAATGATTCTCTTCGTTGTCTTCCTCGTTGCGCAATTCTTCGGGTGCATTTTTGTCCTGAGCAGAATGCTCTTTTGGTTCTTCCTCAATCTTTTGGTTCTTCCTCAATCTCGAGGCCTAACAGGCTGAGAGGCTGGCCATATTCGCCCATATTGGCCAGAATTTTGGCAAATTTTTCCTCTTGCAATGGATTTTGCAATGGGCTCTCTTCACGTTGCTCTGTCTCTGCCTCCACCTGCTCGGGCTGCTCGGTCTCTTCCTTTGTTTCTCCTTCCTCATTTCCTCCCACTTCTTTCTCATTCTATTCTCCTTCCAATTATGGGGGTTTCTCATCCCCTGAGTCATCTATCTCTACAGGTTGGCTGGTACTCCCTTGGGGATTTTCCAACCTCCCTCTAATCCGTGCTAATATACTTGATTTTCTCCGTTTTGATGGTCTATTTGGTGTACTGGCAGTATGTTTGTGTTTTGGGGCTGGCGGAGTCGGTGTCCCATCTATCATAGCAATTAGTTCTTCCTAGTTGCTCTGCTGCTGAGCAAGACTGTGGCTAACTATCATTCGTATCAGTCCATGGTGACTTACTACCGATTCTACATGTTCTGACTTTTTCATGCTTCGGGCAACATCATGAAGTAATGAATTTAAAAATACAGGTAGGTTCACAAAGCATTTCTCTTTGAATACATCTAAGAGTTTAAGGTGTCGTGGTCTTACCATGTCTTTCTTGCCTTCACAGGTGATGTAGCTCTGGATGATCCTCACCAATTCTGCCCATGGCTCTCCTAATGCTGCTGGTAGGACTCCCTTTCCTCTGACTATCAGGTTCTGGCCTTCATCCTAGAAGATCTTCATGATCTTTTGCAATCTCTCCTTCTTTAGAGTCCACACAGGTCCAGTGGCTGGTAGTCCTGAGACCTCTGCAATTACGTCATCGGTAACTGCTATGTGTTTTCCCCTTACTATGGAGTGGTATTCTTGCAAGTTCTGCAAGAATTCTATTGCCACGGTCTCGTTGGATTCCTGTAAATGATTAAGATAGACTAACCATCCTGCCCTTGCCAGGATTTCCCATGCAGCGTCAGAAACTGTCAATACCTGTGGTTCTCTTCGAATTGACCTTCCTCCCATGCTTTAGCTCACTGTAAAAATGTAGAGACGACAATGGAACAACAGGTTGTTCAAACTGTTAGAAACACAGAGAAAATAGCAAAATCGCAAGGCTCATTCAAATCTTACTAATTGTTGCAGACTATGATATGGAAATATCTTAGGAACAACAAGGCATGCAAATTGAAAAATAAGATACTGTTAAGCCTTGCTATTCCCGAGTAAGAGTTTTCCAAATAATAGCCTGACACGTATGTCAGCAAATTATGAAGTCAGCCCCCCCGCAATGTGATAGGCCATCCTCGGCCGTCAAATGAAGGAGCGGCGGGCCGATCTGTTCTGGTACAGGGTCATAAAGGAACAACGTATGCCACGATGCCATGTTTACAAAAGGAGCAGGTTACCGAAATCGAGGTGTATAATAGGATCGCTTAATAAATAAGAAAATGCGGTTACATGATGCGAGGCTGGGAGGATAGGACAGCTGACGTGCACAATGAGTGTAATGCGATCATTGTCTACTTTTCCCGTCATGATTGGTTATGATGGATTTTCATGTGTTTAATGGTTCGGGGAAGTGATATGCATAATCTTATTTGACAGATTACAAAGGTATAAGACAAAGAAGGGTATTAATGATTACTATTGGTGTATAAGAAATGTGACTTCAATACCATTAACAGAGCTCTGCTGCCGACAGGTGTCCATAACCTTGGCAGAGTTGTTTGTTTCACCCATGGAACCATGATCATTTGTGTATGCCTAGGAAGTATTGTTCAGTGTCAAAATGGAGGTCATTATGCTGGCTTGGTAACTAGTTAAATCATAATGCCATTCACCAGGAAGAAGTGAAAGGTGGGCAGGCCGGCTCGTGATGAGACCTCCTATTCCAAGGACTCTTTTTGTTTTTTTGATGTGCTTCTTGGACCATATCCCTGGTGTGGTGGCCATAGTGGGAATGCCACTTCATTTTCTTCCTTATGATCATGGTAGGCTGGCTCTTGATGAGACCCCCTATCCTGCATTTGAAATTCAAAACATTCTTCTTTTTCTCTTTTTTTATAAAATGCTTTCCTATTTATACACAAAGGGTGGTTTGGCCCTCCTTAAGAGTAGGAATGGTGGAAGAAGTCTTAACATCTCAATAGAAAAATATAAACCCTTTGTTCTTATTCCTTAATAATGATCCAAGAAGATTATGGGAATTTAAAAAGAACCAGCATGATAAAGATGACCAATCATGTCAGTATTAGTAGGGTAATGACAACAAAAGTGATGAATAATTGTGTCCTTTCTTTGTTCCTCTTTATCAATTCACAACAATTTCTTGTAAAAGTAGCGATTTTATATAATTTGCTGATTTCAGTATGCTCTAGCTTTGTATCCATTGCATGAGTGTATAGCTGTGCTCCAAAAGACCTGAAACAAGAGGAACAACAGGTATCTTTAGGCATAGGTAAAAGGAATACGAGAATGTTGTCATTTAAAAAAAAGGAAGGACAAAGGAATACAAGTGCTGTTCCTTTGAAAAAGGAACAACAAAACCGAAAGTGTCGTTCCTTTGAAAAAAGGAACAACAGAAACTGAACATTTCATTCCTTTAGAAAAGGAACAGTAGAAAACCAAAAGTGCCGTTCGTTTGGAAAAGGAACAGCAGAATCGCAAGTGCTAAAAGTGTCGTTCCTTTGGAAAAGGAATAGCAAAAATGCAAATGTCGTTCCTTTGGAAAAGGAACAACAAAAATAAAAAAGTGTTGTTCCTTTGGAAAAGAAACAACAAAAAACTCAAATGTCGTTCCTTTGGAAAATGAATAGAAAAAATCAAAAGTGTTGTTCGTTTGGAAAAGGAACAACAGAAAACTCAAATGTCGTTCCTTTGGAAAAAGAACAACAGAAAAATCAAATGTCATTCTTTTGGAAAAGGAACAACAGAAACGCAAGTGCTAAAAGTGTTTTTCCTTTGGAAAAGGAACAACAAAAACGCAAATGCCGTTCCTTTGGAAAATGAACAGCAAAAATAAAAAAAAGTGTTGTTCCTTTGGAAAAGGAACAACAAAAAACTCAAATGCCGTTCCTTTGGAAAATGAACAACAAAAATCAAAAGTGTTGTTCCTTTGGAAAAGGAACAACAAAAAACTCAAATGTCGTTCCTTTGGAAAAGGAACAACGAAAATCAAAAGCGTTGTTCCTTTGGACAAGGAACAACAGAAAACTCAAATGTCGTTCCTTTGGAAAAGGAACAACAAAAATGAAAATGAAAAAGGAACGACTTAAACAAAAGGTGTTGTTCTTTTGAAAAAGGAACAACAAACAAAATTTTTGTCCCTTTGGAAAAGGAACAGTAGCAATGACAAAAGTGCATAAAAAATGACAGTGTTGTTTCTTCTGAAAAGAAGCAGCAGAAAAAAAAATGCAAATACAAAAATATATAAAGAAACTGATTTAACGAAACAAAGAAATTATGTACAAAGTGTAAAAACAGGTGAATCACTTAATGAATCACAGGTGAGGAAGATTTCTCTTCCTCGTGTAGAATTTGCATATCGGAGTCCTTGCATAGTTGCTGGCAGAAGGATTCCCGAGTAAGTGGTTTGCTGTATAATCGAACTCGGTGGCCATTTACTTTAAAGGTATGTCCAGATCCATCAATAGTGACTAGAGTAAGGGTGCCATTATCATGTACCTTCTGGATCTCATATGGTCCCAGCCAGCGAGTCTTAAGTTTCCCGAGAAAATCCTGAAACCTGGAATCATATAAGAGCACCCAGTCTCCTTCGCGGAAGAATTTGTTTTTAATGAGAGCGTCATGCCATTTAGCTCGCTGTTGTTGGATTAATGCAGTATGTTGAAGGGCAGAGAGCCTGATTTCATCTAGCTCATTGATCTACTATAATCTATTAATCTGTGCCTCGTTTAGATCTAGGCCTACTTCTTGTGTTGTTCGCCGTGTTTGGATTTCGAATTCTATGGGAAAATAGGTTGATTTCCAAACACCAATTGGTATGGTGAATAGCCGGTAGTGCTTCTGCATGTTGTTTTGTAGGCCCACAAGGCTTCTGGTAGTCTTGCAGCCCAATTGCGTCTATGTGATGCAATGGTTTTTGTCAAGATTGCTTCTATTATTTTGTTGCTGCTTTCTACTTGACCGTTTGCTTGTGGGTGGTATGGAGTAGTAATTTTATGCTGGATATGATAGTTCTTAAGTGTTGCAGCAATCTTGTTACTAGCAAACTGTGGTCCACCATCTGTAATTATGTCTCTTGGGAGCCCATATCGCACAAATATATGAAACAGGAACTGTATGACAGAATCCTCTGTAGCTCTCGGTAATGCTTCTGCTTCAACCCATTTGGTGACATATTCTGTTGCCACTAGAATATATGTTTTCTGATTCGAGGATGGGTTAATTGGACCAAAAAAATCAAATTCCCATCGCTCGAATGGTTCAATAACCAGTTGTGGGTTCAGGGGCATTTCGTCGGACTGGCCAGGGCATCTTGCCCTTTGACAACTGTCACAAGTTTGAACAAAATGCTTTGTGTCTTTGAAGATCATAGGCCAATAATACCCTGTTTGTAGCACCTTATGTCCAGTTGTCTTATAGGAAAAGTTTCTGCCACATGTTCTGTCGTGACAAGCTTTCAAAATATCAAAAATTTCATCCTCCCGGACACATCTCCTGATGTGCATATTTTCTCCTGTATGGAACAGGTAGCCCCCAATCTAGGAAAATTGAGCACTTCGCTGGACAATCTGTTTTCGTTCATTGGGGGTCAGATGTTTTGGTAATTTACCTACTTCTAAGTAATTCGTAACATCAGCATACCAGGGTGCTTTAATAGTGACAGCAAACAACTGCTCATCTGGAAATTGATCTTCAACTGCTGTTGCGTCCACTGGTTTTGGCATTTGTGAGAGAAAGTCAGCTACAGGACTTTCTTCTCCAGGTCTGTCCTTGATTGTAATATCAAATTCCTGCAATAAAATCAACCATATAGTTATTCTACCATTTGTGATTGGTTTATTTGCTAAATATTTTATGGCAGAGTGATCTGTATACAAGATAACAGGATATCCAGTAATGTAATGCCTGAACTTATTGACAACATGTATTACAGCTAGAAATTCCTTTTCAGTAACAATATAATTCAATTCAGCAGGGGATAGGTTCTTGCTAATATAATAAATTGCATATGGTTTTTATCTTATTCCTGCCCAAGGACTGCTCCAATAGATGTATCTGAGGCATATGATGAAATTTGGAATGGCATGTCCCAATTTGGTCCTCGAAGGACTGGAGCTGTGGACACAAGCTTCTTCAGATCTTGAAAAGCACGGCCACATTTTTCTGTCCAAAGAAAGTCAAAATTACCTGTCAGTGCATATAGAGGTGCAACAATATGTGAAAAATGTTCTATAAACCTTCTATAATAACCAGAGAATCCGAGAAAACTGTGTACCTCTATTTGAGTGGTAGGAGTGGGAATTAGAAAAATATTTGAATTTTTGCTGGGCTTACTTGTATGCCAGCTGCTCAGATATAGTGGCCTAGAATAAGTCCTCCAGTCATCATCATATAGCATTTTCATGGCTTAAGCAAAGTCTGGTGGCAATGCAGCGTTGCAGGACTTTTTCCAGTGTGTCCAATGCTGGGTCAAAATCATCTCCGTATGGTGTAAAATCATCCATGTAGACTTTGAGCCCCTCATTTATTAGGTCTGAAAAAATGCTAAGGATAACTCTTTGAAATGTGGCAAGAGCATTGCATAAGCCAAAAGGTAGAACTCTGTAGGCAAATGTTCCCCAGGGACAAGTAAAAGTGGTTTTGCCTTGGTCTTCAGGGGAAATCTGAATTTGATTGTATCCACTGAAGCCATCTAAGAAATAAAAGAATTTCTTTCCTGCTAGAATGTCTAATACTTGATCAATGAATGGAAGGGGAAAGTTGATCCGGATTTAAACAAGAACGCAACAAATTACAGAGATAACCATATACACAAAGATGCAGCGGAAATAACACTTCATTTCATTAATGGAAAATACTGAAATATGCTTACAACCAGAAATGGAAATAAACCAGCTAGGGTGATGGTAGCTTATCTCTGAGAAGAGATGTGATGGCTACATGCCTCTGAACTGTGTTACAATGAGGCTCGAAGGCCTATTTATTGTTGAGAAATAATGGAAAAACCCTTAACATTCCAAAACCTAACCCTAGGAGATGAAACACCAAACTGTGGGCCCCGTTTGGGGTAAATTGGTACATCAACTTCCCGGGGTCGTAACTTTGGCATATGATCTCCGTTTGACGTGCACAATAGCTCATTAGAAAGATCTATCCCCAAAAAACGTCGTTTAGGGCCTCAAAACGGCTCCGGAAGTTCAGGACCCGAAAAACTGCTAAAAATAGTAAGTTGTGCTACAATTAAGGAAACTAAAAATGCTGAGAAAGGCAATGGTGGGGGTCCAGGTGGACTTGGCAGGTGGCCACCAATATCCACCTGGATCATTCCTCCCCCCTTAGGAAGCAATGGTCCCCATTGCGTTGAGCTCCTCCATGAGATGAGGAAACTTCTGCTGAACTTGTTCCCTGGTGAGCCACTTGCCCTGCTGAAGGAGTTGGCTTGCTTTGACAACTCGATACAGTTGGATATTCTGTTGGCGAGTGTTCTTGATCTGTGTGTCCATGATTCGATCAGTTGCAGCTTGTTCCATGCAATCTGGATTTAATTCTGTGGGTTTGAGCTGTTCTGCAATGTCGGATGTGTCTAGCAATGGTGGAAAGTATGGCCGAAGGCGGTCCACATTGAACACTGGGTGCAGGCCAAGGAATGGGGGAATGCTGAGCTCAAATGCATTGTCTCCCATAGCCTTAGTAATGGTGTAAGGACCATATCGGAGTGGTCTCAATTTTCGATAGGCTCCAGTAAGGCGTTCCTTTTGCAAATGCAACCAGACTTTGTCGCCCACCTGAAACTTGTGTGGCACCCGATGTTGATCATGTCGCTGCTTGTACTTGGCATTTGATTTCTCAAGAATGTCATGGACCTGCTGGCGAATATGTTGGATGCGCTCAATGAAGCTGGTGGCCTTATCTGTTTCGGACTGGACATGAGCTGAATTCATGTGAGTAGCTGCAAGTGGCATGGCCACATCAATGGGGCATAGTGGCTGGAATCCCAAACCCACCTGAAAAGGGCTATGGCCAGTGGAGCTGTGAAGAGCTCGGTTGTAGCTGTGCTGAACATAGGGGAGGCTCTCGTCCCATGTGCGTGGATGCTTTGAGTTATACATGCGCAGAATGTGCACAATCATCCTATTGACAACCTCTGTCTGGCCATCAGTTTGAGGATGGAAGGCTGTGGACTTCGTGAGTTTGGTGTCCAGCATTGACCAGAGACTGGACCAAAATGTGCTGAGAAACCGACTGTCCCGATCTGAGATGATAGACTGTGGGATCCCAAAGTGCACCCACACTCGTTCAAAGAAGAGTTTAGCAGTGGCTTCTGCTGTGATATTCTTCTTGCAGGCCACCATAATGGCCATCTTCGAGAACCTGTCGACGACCACAAAAACACAGTCATTTCCATGCTTAGTGGAAGGAAGGCCTGACATGTAATCCATGGAGATGGATTCCCAAGGTCGACTAGGGGTAGGCAACGGGGTATAGAGGCCTTGCTTCTTAATGGTCGGTTTGGCAATGGCACAGGCAGTACATGATCGGATGTACTTCCCAACATCCTGTCGAAGATTCGGCCAATAGAAATATTTTTGCAGTACTGCCACTGTTTTCTCGACCCCGAAATGCCCAGCAGCCCGACTGTAGTGTGCTTCCCAAATCATCTTGGCACGCTCGCTTGAAGGAACACAAAGGTGACCGAGGTGGCATAATAGGGCATCCTGGAGGTGAAAATCTGCAACATGCCGACCCTCCAAGAGTGTCTGGTATGTGTGGCCGAATTCTGGGTCGCTTTTGTAGAGAAGTGGCCAATCAGAAGTCTCGTGCCCACAAGAGTTGAGCACGGTGGTTAGCGCCATGATCGGTGGTCGACTGAGGCAATCTGCAACATTATTGGTGCTGCCCTTTTTATACTTGATATTCAAGTGAAACTGTTGCAGGTATGTAGACCACTTCTGATGGCGATCATTCTGCAATTTCCCTTGGGTCTGTATGAACTGCAGGGGTCGGTGGTCTGTGTGGATGACCGTTTCCTTCCCCAAAATGTAATGCTTCCATTGTCGGCAGGCCTGTACAATGGAATACATCTCTTTATCATAAGTGGGGTACTTCCGGACTGTGTCTGAAAGTGTTTCACTGTGATATGCCACTGGATGTCCATGTTGAGTAAGGACTGCCCCAATAGCATAGTCAGAGGCATCTGTCTCGACCTCAAATGGTTGTTGTAAATCTGGTAACGCGAGCACTGGTGCCGTGCAGAGGCGATCCTTCAACTCCCTGAATGCCTTCTGTTGAGATTCAGACCAAAAGAATTTTGCTTTCGCCCCTCCCTTGGTGACTTGACTCAAGGGCCAAGAAATATGAGAAAACCCCAACACAAACCTGCGGTAGAAGTTGGCAAGACCTAGAAAGCTGCGGAGCTCTGTTAGAGTGGTTGGAGAGGGCCAATCCCGAATGACTTGGACCTTGGCTGGATCGACATGCACCCCCTGTTCATCAATGATGTATCCCAGATACTGAACCTCGGTCATGCCAAAAGTGCATTTCTCCAAATTGGCACATAGCTTGTGTTGCCGCAGTGTTTGGAGAACCTGTCGGATGTGGTGGAGGTGCTCTTCCCAACTCTGGCTGAAGATCAGAATGTCATCCAAGTATACTACTACAAAGGAGTTGGTGAATGGCCGCAAGATGTCATCCATTAGCCTCATAAAGGTTGCAGGAGCATTCGTCAATCTGAAAGGCATGACCAACCATTCGAAGAGGCCCTCCTTGGATTTGAAGGCAGTCTTCCACACATCTGAGGGTTCGATTGGTACCTGGTGATATCCGACTTCAGATCGATCTTGCTAAATATTTCGCCCCCTTTAGTTGGTCTAGGAGGTCATCAATCCGTGGGATCGGGTACCTATTACGGACAGTGATCTTGTTTAGCGCCCGATAGTCAATACAGAGTCTCCACGTCCCATCCTTCTTCTGTACCAACACGATCGGGCTCCCACAGGGCGATGAACTCGGACGGATGTGACCTTTCTGCAGGAGCTCCTGAATCTGCCTCTTGATTTCATTGTTCTCCAGAATAGAGCGCCGATAAATTGGTCCATTGGGTAGCGGCGCACCTGGGGTCAGATCGATGGAGTGCTTGACTTGACAGTGCAGAGGAACCCTTGCCGGGGAGGTGAAGATGTCTTCGTACTCCTCCACAATCTTGTCCATCTGTAGCTGTCGTGCAGAGGGACCCCGTTTGGAGGCCGCGGCCACTGTCTTCTTCTTCCCTTGAGGGCGTATCATCAGGAAAACAAATTTTCTGGTTTTGGAAATGATCTTACTGCATTGTTTTGCAGTAATCAAAGAGATGGCGGCAGGTGGTGCTACCTCTGGTATCCTGAACAACTTATTTCCCAATGTAATAATAACAGCACGGGGCCTTGATTCATACACAGCATGTCGCTTCCACAAGTATGGTTGTCCTAGTAATACATCACAAACTTCAAGGGGAGCAATGTCACACAATACCTCATCCGTGAAGGGCTTGATGTTGTATGGAAGGCGACACTGCTGGCTCACGCGAAGATCTCGCCCTTGGTGAAGCCACCCAATGGTGTATGGTTGTGGATGTGCTGTGGTCGGTAAGCCCAACCGCTTCACGACCTCTGTCGAAATGAGGTTCTTTTGACTCCCGCTATCAACAATGAACTGTATCGGGGAGCCCTTTACCCACATCTGGGAGTGGAAGAGACGCTCCTCCTCCTCTGGATCTTCGGGTTCATTTTTCTGGATCTTTGCGGTAGCAACAGTGGCGCTGGGATCCGCATCAATGATTTGCTTCCCTTTTTCATACCCCTTATCGGGTTCTGACTCAGAGTCGGAACATGCATCTGATTCTGAAACCTTTAGCTCAGCCACCAGTGACTGCTTGGCCCGACACTCACTTGTGTTGTGAGTGGAGCTCTTATGGAACTCGCACCATTTTCCAGTGTCCTTTCTCGGCTTCGCGGCGTTGTTCTTTGCTTGCAGCTTCGGCTGGTTGTCTTGGGCTGTATCGCCTTGGCTTTGTCCTTTGTTCTGTGGTTTAGGGGCACCTTTCCCCTGCTTTGGATTCGCAGATCCAAAGTCTCGCTTCTTTTGCTTAAACTTCTGCTCGACCTTGACGACATATCGGTATGCTGCGCCGAATCCTTGATACCCAACTTTGTGCGAAGGGTATGGAAAATATTGGTGAACTCTGGCATGTCTTGGTCCCTTCCCTGCCGCAGCATGGTCCACTTTATGTATTCATCCTCATAGCTTCCGACAGGGTAGTACTGCTCCTTGATGGCATCCCGGAACGAATCCCAGGTGGGTGCAGCTGAAAATAGTGAGCCAGTACTTTCATCCTTCTGCTCGCAGTAGGTTTCCCACCAGTCCTTGACGTGGGGGGTTGCTTTGAGAAGAGCAAAAACAATCTTTTCCCAACTCGAAAATTCATGAACAGAAAAATAACCCTCTAGCAGATTTAACCATTTATCTACGGCATCGGCATCTATCTGACCCTCGAATATGGGGATTTCAAAATTAACTTGTACCTTAAAGGGTGTGGCGTTTCCAGAGGAGCTGCTGGAAGCCGATGCGCCGCTTCTGGGTAGCCGCTGAAGGATCTGGGCAAAGCTGTCCATCATCGCATTCCGTTGTCTCTCGAGGGCTTCTTCGAGCAAGATTTTGATGGGATCTCCTGCCCCCTCGTCTTTCTTCTCGTCCGCCATGGGAGGCCGTCGGGATTTGCGAGGCTGGTCTTGCAAAGGTTCAACCAGTTCAAGCCCTAACTCCTTATATCCCGACCTTGTTGGGGACATGCAAAGAAAAACAGAGAAAAAGCAAACCGCTCTGATACCACTGATCTGGATTTAAACAGGAATGCAACAAATTACAGAGATAACCATATACACAAAGATGCAGCGGAAATAATACTTCATTTCATTAATGGAAAATACTGAAATATGCTTACAACCAGAAATGGAAATAAACCAGCTAGGGCGATGGTAGCTTATCTCTGAGAAGAGATGTGATGGCTACATGCCTCTGAACTGTGTTACAATGAGGCTCGAAGGCCTATTTATTGTTGAGAAACAATGGAAAAACCCTTAACATTCCAAAACCTAACCCTAGGAGATGAAACGCCAAACTGTGGGCCCCGTTTGGGGTAAATTGGTACATCAACTTCCCGGGGTCGTAACTTTGGCATATGATCTCCGTTTGACGCGTACAATAGCTCATTAGAAAGATCTATCCGAGCACTATCATTGTTGGAACGGGCAACATCGGTCCATTCCATGGACCCCTGTTGCCCCCGGATTCCCCAAAAAACGTCGTTTAGGGCCTCAAAACGGCTCTGGAAGTTCAGGACCCGAAAAAATGCTAAAAATAGTAAGTTGTGCTACAATTAAGGAAACTGAAAATGCTGAGAAAGGCAATGGTGGGGGTCCAGGTGGACTTGGCAGGTGGCCACCAATATCCACCTGGATCAAAAGTGGTCTTTTTGTGTTGCTTTGTTTAATTCTCTATAGTCTACACAAATCCTCCACTTTCCATTCTTCTTTGGTACCACAACAAGTGGAGAGACCCATTTACTATCGGAGATAGGGTAGATGAAGTTAACATCTAAAAGTTTTTGAAGTTTAGCTTTTACAATGTCTTTTAGATGAGGATTAAGTCTCCTTTGTGGTTGGCAAACAGGTCTCGCATCCTTTTCTATGTAAATGTGGTGTGTACATAATTGGGGGTCAATTCCTTTCATATCAGGGAAGTCCCATGCAAATGCTTCTTTATGTTTCCTTAATAATTGGATGAGCTTCTTTTCTTGTTCGGAAGTGAGGTTGGCATTAATGTTTAAAGTCTTTCCTGGCTCAATTTCCACAATTTTGCTATTCAAAACAGAGGTAGTAGGTATTGTTTGATAATGCGTATCTTTAAGAAGATCCTCTTCTAATTCATTATCGAATGCTGCTTCTATCATGCGACATTGTACGTGGGATCTGGGTTTAGCTTGGCTAATGAAATTATTAATGGCATCATCTCTGTTTGGTCTTTGAAATAGAGGGCCTCTTGTATGGTTAATGGAGATCTAATATTTTCAGTGAGGTATGATACAAGATGCTTGTTAGTTTTTATTATTGTGACACTTGGCTGCACTGGGGGGTATAAAGCTAGATTCTTAATATTTGTCCCCCTAGTAATGGTCATATTACCTTGTCGGCAGCCAATATAAGCATTGGAAGTTGCGAGCCAAGGTCTGCCTAAGATAAATGGATTTCCATCAAGTCAGTTTTTGGGGTTTATTATCAGAAAATCGGCTGGATACTCCCAGGAGTCAACAGATACCATAACATCATGTAGTGTGCCCTTTGGCCTAACTACAGATCGATCAGTTAGTTCTAATAAAGTGGAGGTCGGTTCTATTGATGTAGTGCCCAGTTTTTGGCAAGTAGTGGTTCTTAAGATGTTAATTGCAGCTCCTAGATCAACTAAGGCATTTGAGAAGGTTTGACCATAGATTTGTACGGTTACTATTGGATTTCTTGGGTCTTCATATTTAACGAGTGTTTCTTTTCCTGATAATAAGTCAGATAAAGTGCCAACTACTTGGACTTTTGGGTTATTTGTTCTTGTCCTCCTTGGTTTCTTTATACATAGTTCTTTGATAGTCTTTGCATATATCAGAATGTCTTGAATGGCTTGCGGGAGCGGGATTTTTATGTAAAGGTTTCGTAATTCTCCCAGAATGTCAAAATCGGGATATTGTATAGGTCGAGGTATGATTAAGCGTTCTGGGAATGGAGGAGAGGATGTGGTTGCTGGATCACGAATTTGTTGTCTGGTCACGTCCTCTTCTTGTAATGGTTGTTCTACAGACAATTGATTTTCAACTTGAACTGTTTTATCTCCCTTTGTTTCAATGATATGCCCAGATCTTAATTGAAGGTCATCACACTCCTTTAGATTGGTTGCTATCTTTGGTGTTTTGATTATTTGAATGGACTGGACCAGTCTATTATTTGGATTGGGGTTGGGTTGGGCTAGACTGGGGGTTTTGTTGTAGGGCTGGCAGTGTAGGTTGAGGGAGCGGGATGGTTCCTACTGGCTGATTCATCGGTCTTTGCCAGTTTGTCTGCCAGGTTTGAATCTGTGAAGTAGGAGGAGTCCATTGTGGTGGAAAAACATTGTTTTGCCAATATGGTGGGGTATAGGGAAAATTTGGCCAATTGGGTTGGCTTGCTTGATTCGGCCATGGAGATGATGAAGGGAATGATTGTTGTGACCAATTCGGGAAGGGAGGTTGATTTTGCCACATTGAATTATATTGTTGAGCATGATATTGCGGAGGCTGGAAAGAAGAAGCTGGGTTTGAAAACATACCTGTTTGTCGCGGCTGCCATTGACGGTGCTGATTAAGTAGATACACCGATTCTGGCTCTTCTTCTGCTTCCTTGTATACTGCTTTCAATCCAGGAAGTGAGGGGTAGCTTTCTGTGGAGTGGTATTTTGTACAAATGGCGCAAACTTGAACTGCATCTAATGGACACTCCTTGTGGTTGTGTTTCTTTCTGCATCTGGACAGAAGATTGCCAAATTTTGTTCTGCTTCTGCTTGCTTTTGTTTGGCCTGCATAATATCAAGTTGTGTTGTCAGCGTCCCCAATATGTCAGTTTTAAAATTTTCCAATAAATTTCCAATTTCTGCACGAGTTACTCCTTCTGCTGAAATTCTATCATCTCTTACAAATCGATCATTTTTGGCTGGTTTTAGCCTTGTGTTGCCTCTCGAGCTCCTGATACATAAATCAATAATGTCAAATTTTTTTTCTTGATAAATATCTCCTTTCCCCATAATGTTTAATGTCTCAATCAATTGTTCCTTCATTCCCCTAATTAATGCTGTTTTTAATACATTATCAGGTAAAGGTAATGATGCATAAGGATATATTTGAAGATTATACTGGAATCGTTCAACATACTCTTCTAATGTTTCATTTGGTTTAGCTACCTTCTGAAATATTTCATCTTTTAACTCTCGAGACCTGCAATAGTCCCGATATTTTTTTAGAAAAGACTCTTTCATTTGATCCCAATTAATTATAACACCACCACCTCCCATAAACCATCTTAAAGCAGCTCCTTTTAATGTAGAGGGAAATAATTTCAGTTTCTGGGGATCAGTGGTATAGTCACATCCTCTACATAGCACATCGAATTCAAATAGGAATTCATCTAGATCTTCTGATGTAAGGCCATGGAATGTAGGGATATGATGGAGGGGAATTGCTTTCATAGGTGCATTAGCTGCAGTATCCACAATGGGGTTTTGCAGTGTAGAGGTTTGGGTGTTAGGATGATTCTGGGCCATTTGGTCAAATATATGCCAATAGCCTTCTAGGATATCTAGGAGGGTATTCCTAGGTTGTCGAGGGGGAATGGCTCTAATGGGGATGGCCTTGACAACACTTCCTTTATCTGGGATGATGAGAGTGCCTAATGTCTGGGGGGATTCAGGTTCTTGAATTTCGTTATAAATGATTTTTGCAACACTTCCCTTATCTGGGCTGCTTAATGGCTGAATTACCCTAAGAGGAGATTTTGGTTCTTCAGCTTCTCCTATTTCTCCTCTTCCTTCACAGAGATTGCTAAGGTTCCCTTCCTGCAATGATTTTAGGCTAGAATTTTCAATTTCTTGAAAATCTTGCTCTTCGGTTTGACTATGCACCTCAGCAAAGGCTACATATGGTGATCCTATGGTTTGAAGGGAACTAGTAGGTTGTCTAGAAGTAACTTTTCTAGGTCCTACTGAAGGCTGAGATTCTGCTTTCTTAAGGATTTCGTCTATAAAGGTCGATCGGCCAAGGGTCACCGGTCCCTTAGCTTTATTAGCCTTGGGTAGAGGTTTGGGATTCTTTTCTGGCTTTTTCTGTTTAGTCATGCACACAAATCAACTGCTAGGTTCTACCCAAACAAAACAACAACAAATCTGCAGGAAAGAGGGCCAGGGAGCAGGGCTATTACAGACTCCACACGCAGGTTCTTACCTTCCATTTTTAAAACCCAGTTCTTTTCTAATAGGTTCCTACACTACTCTGGAAAAGAAACAAATGGCTACACTCTTCCCTGGCAACGACGCCAAAATGTCAAGCCCTAAAAAAGGTCTTTTTCACCTCTAATTACCTCACATTAATTTGTCAATCCAGGAACGACTTGTTATCTCAAAGAGTGTACTCAGTTTGAGGTAGTCATTTGTTAGAGTAATGCTAGTAGTATAGCTCAAGAAAATACAAAAGCAAACAAATGCTTGAAACAAGATCTACTTATAGCAAAATACTTCAAAAACTAAATCATGCACTTGGAAAACTAAGCAATTTATCAGTCAAGGGTCCAGTAACAATAAATCACCCCTTTGGAAACTAATGTAACTAAAGGTAATCAAGGAACAGATCATCAATCTGGGGACTAGACAACGAATGCTAATGCCTACTACAGTTTCAGATCGTTCTGCACACCAAAGCAACAATAACGCAGATAACAGGAAATGGAACAACAACTAGAAAATGTAACAACAACTAAGTTTGATGAACAACAACACCTTAATCTACAGGAACAAGTGTAGCAATCTTATCCTATAGAAATCAGATGGCAATCTTTACTTAAAGGATAAATCAGACAAAAAATAGAAGTGGAACGACAACCAATTACCAATGAAATATAGAACAACACTTAGAGCCAATTGTAAATATACAGTACCGAAATAAATAACACACACAACACATGGAGATATTAAGAGAAACAGTAATCTGCATCTGATACCACAAATATTGATCTCAAGTAGAAAGGATAACGATCAGAATTCATAATGGAACAACAATGTCAATTGAACAACAATCGTAATGAAGTATAAACCATAAATGAATACAGTAATACCAACTTAAGAAGATTACAGCTCGGTTACTTTGCAATTGAACAACAATAGCATTCTGTAAAGAATAGTAATGTTACATTAATGACTTAAACGAATAGCAATATGTTATAAGGTCAGAATGAACAATACGACTTTCCAGTTGTAGAGAAGGATATTGTAAATATAACATAGCTGTGATATAAAATAACAAAACACACCAAATTACTGATCAAAGCTGATAACGAAAACCACACACGAACTAAAGATAATGATACAGGAGCAAGTGTTCCACCAGGGCCGGACCCTTAGCCTCCAGGGACACACCACTTGAAATTATTCCAAGATCAAAGATGGAACAACAACCAGATTTATATTAAAGCATTAAAACAGAGTTACAATGGATCACTTCTCAATGAGATTCGATGATCAAAGTTTCAAATACAGAGCAAAGTTACATCAAAATTAACAATCTCGTCCTCGAGCTAGCAGTGCTGCCCCTACTTATAACAGCTGAAACGAAGATATCAAGGATGCGAAAATAGTTAAAGCAACGAACCCTAAGGATCAAAGGATCCTGAGGGATTCACCAAGCTATTAATCCTCAGTTATCTGGTCGTTTTCTTATGCTGAGTCGATATCTCCTTTTCTTTTCCTTGGCTGAGATGTTTTAATTTAGATTGTCTTGTTTGCATAGGGTTCCCCGCCAAAGGGACAACGATTAGCTTGGCCCTGTCTTTTTCTTTGGAGCGGCAATCTTTAGTTTTTCCCTTTTCCTGCATAAGAAATGGAAATTATTAGTGTTTTCATGTTGCATATAAATCTTATAGATTTGTCATGATTTCCCATTATTTACCTAGTTCATGATGCAAAGATGTTACGAGTTCTAAAGAAAAGATGACAAAATAGTCAATAAAAACATAGCTTCTTCAGTACTCCACAGCAGTCAAGCGGATTCCAAATCCCTTTAAAACACTGCGTAATTCCCTGTCGATTCCACTTCCTCCATCGAGCGCAATCTTAGCTATCCGATCTGGACCCTCCAGATTTGATGCCATATGCACGTTTTGTGCGGTTGACTTGCTCAACTTATAGCGCGCGATCAACGATGATTTTCTCTCACCTCCGCTTGCCACGCGTCGATCGTTGTATGGAATCACTTCGCTTTCGTCCAAAACCTCTTACCATTTAAGGGCGCCCCAATCAAAACCACCGGTTTCCAGAGTGTGGGTCCCACCGTTTGCGTTTAGTGCTTTTTCCTTTTTCTGCCCGTGGTCCTCCGGTTCCCCCACGTAACCGAGTGCTCGGGCTTTTCCTTCGCAGCCCTTTTCGCCTAGAGATGCGCAATTAGCACTAATCGCGCATCAAAAATCACTCCCTTTTCCCATTTCGGGGCTCCCAGGGGATACTTTGGCCTCCTGCATGGTCTCCATGGGCCTTGGTTAGCACGCTTTGACCGAGGTCCTCGTCGTTCCACATTGGCTGCCATTGCCACTGGTTCACGGTGTTTTTGATCGCTGTTTTGGACTTCTTTAGAGATTTGTTCGACCTGATACAGTCAGGGTTCTTTGACAGTCTTCTATGGATCCAATTCAGATCAGTCACGAGCATGAGCACTATGCCAAGAACTGCCCATAGAAGAAAGCAAGCAAGAAGGAGTCGATAATAACGGCAACAGGTGAAGGTTTAGCTTCACAATTCGAACTTGATTTCACTCTCATTGCATGCATGGTCGACGCTGTCACGGGAGGCGTGTGGTATCTTGACAGTGGTGCCTCATTCTATATAACGGGGAATAGATATCTCTTTAGTGATTTTGAGGAGAAAGACCTCAAGAAAAGCATAGAGTTTGGAGATGACGAGAGGTATAGAGCTATCGGGATTGGTATGGTTACCTTTCATAGGGAGTTTGGCTCCCCTCTCAGGATCACAGATGTGATATATGTTCCACGACTAAAGAAGAATCTTGTTTCAGTCATGGTATTGGAAGACCGTGGCTATGATGTGGTTTTTAGTAAGGTAAAGGTTTTCCTTAGACACATCACCACAGGACAGGTGAAACAGATCGGTTCATGGGTCATGAACCTATATGCTCTTGATGTTCAAGATGCATACAAAGCCTTGAGGAGAAAGGCAAAGTTAGAGACTTGGTGGTTGAGAGGGAGAGTAAATTACCTCTCAACATGCAGACCTAGAAGAAGCAATCTCAGACAATTGTGGAACAACTACAATTGAAGAAGCCAAGAGGAGACCGAGTGGAGAGATCCACTCAAACAAAGAAGAAGAAATCTCAAACAATTGTGGAGTAGCCACAATTGGAGAAGCCGAGAGGAGACCGAATGTAGGCATCCACTCATGCAAAGACCTCCAGTAGGAGGGAATTTTGAGCCAAGTGGGCTAAGGGATCACATGCAACCATACCTCCAGGTATGAGGTGAGGCGATGTGAAGTGATAGTCCCAAGAGGGCTGAAATTGGGAAGGGTCCATTGAGAAGTTTTATTCATGGATCGTACCTTGCTATGGGAGTCCAAAGTACATAGTAGCGGGAGGAATCAATGGGATTGATGCAGTCATAGATCAAAGTGACATAGGCCAGAGCAGTCAGATACTGAAGAGCATGGAGAAGGGTTGACAACAGAGTATAAAGGAAGAGTCACTAGAAGCGCAAAGTTTTCAGTTGACAGAGGCAATACCAGTCATAAAATTTGATGATAGATGCATCATACTGATTCATGTTGGATGTTTTTTTGTTTATGGAGTTTTTCGAGTTGCTGGAGCAACAACACTAGAGATAAGTGTTGCATGCAGAACATTCCAAAGGTTTGGGATCGGGATCGAGTTGAGTTACTTTCTTGTTGAGAGGGAGTGTTAGAAATATCAACAAGAAATGATAAAATAGAATCCAAAAATTCTAGTTTAATTTGTCCTTGAATTAAACTAAGAATTAAAATCGAATTATACTCTCATAGAAACTTGTAAATAGTTGATTAAGTTTAATTAACTTAATTATCTTAGCAATTTCAAGTTGAAAGTCTTTATGAAGTCATGTATATGTTATTCGTAAATTTTAGGGGTCTGGTATGAGTTTAATTGTGAGTTGTAATTAGATAACTCAGTTTACTGAGTTAAGTTGAGTTAAATTAGTTCCAAACTATTTGTGGAACTAATAGAGATTTAACAGTCAGTTGGTGCACTAATGCATTCACTAGTGCTACGCCAATTAACTGAAGATTCCCTCATCAGAAACTCATGCATGTCGATTCTGAGAAAGGCCCAGTCGAGTCTAGAGTGCAGGGACAATGTACTATCAGTTTTATGATTTGCTGAGTTGTATAGATCATGCATGCAATCAGGAATTCAACCTAATTTTGGATTGTGCAGTTAAGGATGAGGAATTTCCCTTTAATTACAAGCTAATTCTCTCAGGAATTGTGTAAAGAATTAGAAGCTTGGAGGCTTGGAAATTTGGCTAAGTATTGGCCAAAGGAAGTCATCAGGTAGAGGATAGGAAATACTTGTGCAGGTTGAGCTCAAGGTTGACCAGAGCATATTGTATTCATTTGAATTCTTTGACCAAGGGCGCAAGGAAATAGGGGCTTGGAGAGCAACAAAAGTAGCTAAGGTTTGGCTTGAGCTTGCTTGTGAGTTGGGAGATTGATCATACTAAGTGCTGGGATTGTTCTTGTGAGAACAAGCATTGTATTATCATCTTGGATTTTAGATTAATTCAATATAGATAGTAGGGGTTTTAAGCTGTGGCTTTCCCCGAGAAAACTTATTGTCTTATGTGCCATTTATTTATCTTCTTCTTTTTTCATATTGTTTTCATCGATCTATTGGCTTCTACTGGTTGATAATAGAAGTAGATTCTTGTCCCGTGCTTTAGTAAATTGCATGATCTTGTGAATCTACAAGATTTTCTACACAACCATTTAGTCAATAAATATTTTATTTTCTGAATTCAGACTTCTATGATCCATAATGAATTAAGAAAATTCTTTCGGTAGAAATCACATAAGAGAAATTTTTGGCCGATGCGTTTCGAACCAGCCAGTGATTTATTTTTAGGAAATGCACCAACCATTTAGTCAATAAATATTTTTAAAATTTTTAAGAAATGCATTATTTTTTTTTGCATTATTATTTCATATCTTTTCTTAAAAATATATCCATCTAATTTTGAAAATTTTCCTATTAGAATAATAATATATTGAATTAATAAATCAATCTTAAATATTCTGCTCATATAGAGTTTGGTATATTAATTTTAAATTTGCTTAGTTGCAGTGTTTATTTCTTGTCACTATTCTTTGGTGGATTTTTTAAAAATGAATTTCTTGTAGACAAAAAAAGGAATACCTAAAAAGATTGGAGTATAAAGAATTTTTTGGCATTATAGAGCTAGACTAGTAACTTATTGTGCTTTTTTTGAGGATAACCACCTTCAATCTTACCTCTCAATTATGATTAAAAAATTGCATATAACAACACAAACAAATTGACGAGAATCAAAATCAAATGACCATCATCAAATTTTAACTTGATAGACAAAATGAATTTAAAATTCCAAGCCTCGTTAGACATTTCATTTCAAAATTCTATGTGTAACATACCACGTGCTATGAACAAAACGTAGGTTTTATAGTTAATAGAACGTTGGTGTCAATATTTTCTTCTCAAGACTTGAGTCTATTATTAGTCCGTGTTGTAGGCATGGTAGGGACTATAGTAATCTAAGTCAAAATTAGCCGTTGATCAAGATAGCCGTTGGAGGCTCTGCTCAGACTATTTAGCATGCAAAGCTGGATCTGTTTCTTCAACTTGTCCTGACGATGAGCCACACTGGTTGGTTCGAAACACGTCGAAAAATGTCTCTCTTTATGTGATTTACGCCGAAGTTCTACTTATAAACAAAATGGCATTGTTAATATTAGTTTAAGCTGCTTAAGTTGGTTATTATTGTGCACTGTCATTAAATGAGCATAGCTTGTCGCTTCATAGTCTTGTTTGGCCTCTTCCTGAGGCGGATCATATATTATGTGCACTTTTTCAGTCGTATATGTTCACGAGTGTAGACTAACGCTAACATTAATTTACAATATTAAATGTTATGCTATTTGGCATCAATTATTTACCTCTTAAGAAATCTTGTTGTGTTTTGGTTTGCTTGGTTTAAGAAATATATATCTTCACTAGTTACGCCACCACATGGCTTTCTGCATGTTCTCTGCAGCCCTTGACACCCATCACTACCTCTACATTTGTGTCACTACTATTGCATTACAATACATGCAATTCAGTTAATGCAAAATGAAAAACGCTCGAGGACTCTCTCCATTCACTAAGTCATAAGCACAAGCAGTTCCCCAATAGCAGGTCGGAGAAGCACCACGACATGGTTGCATGGTTGGGAATCTTTGTTGCTCCTAGAGAAATCCATTTAAAAAAGGTAGTTGCAGGCGCTAGAATCAAAGAAAATCGCATGTTGTGTTCTAGAGTTAAGGGCGTTGCTTCCCCTATAGTCAAAATCCCTTGTGTAGTAGCATTACAATCTTTATATGTTCTTCCTACCATTGTATGTGCATGTGCAGGAGTAACATCTCCATTAGTCGCAACAAATTTGTGTTCCATAGTGAAATCTCCATACCTTCCAACAAATCTATGTGTAGTTGTAGAAGCACACTTACTTTCTATAAATTTATGAGTAGGAGGGACATGAGAGTAATCCAAATGTAGCTTGTCTGAGGAAGTTTATTGCAATTTGTGGAATATCACAACTGTTCTTCCCTGGGTGAACCAACTATTGTCAAATTAGCCTTCATCTCTTGAGCTCTTCTTTGTCAGATGAGATTTGAGACACGTCTTGAATTAGGGAGGTTATCACCCACATGCTCCTGGCATCTCCAGTTTGAAACCCCCTCCGAATTGTTCTCAACGGACCCATCTTCACCCAGTTTTGGATGTGTTTTACCTAAATCTGAGCTTGGTACCCACTCAACTTCTCCATTACCTTAATTATTCACAAAATTTTTCTAGTTAATGCAACAAAATTAAATGCAGATTCATCTGGTGAAATTTGAAATATGAATCGAACCTGGGGGTGCCTAGCTCTCTCTCTCTCGAAGTAGCTTACCAAATATAAGTCTTCGACCCTGGAAGAAACTATCAGAACAATCATGAAAACATACAAGCTACCTTTTACAAATATGGAATCTAAAACCGAAGAAGCATTAGTCCCTCCCTTACGCAGTAAATAAGAAAATAAATAGTGGCAGGACCTCCCTCACTGGATTATACATATGGCAGGATAATAAGTGGTGGGAACAAATGATAGGGAGCGAGTGAATGTGTTAGCTGGAAGCTGCTAAGCTAGAAGCGGTAGAAAGAGTCATTGTTGTCGAATGAGAGGGAAGGCATCAACCCCCGCACGAAGTGAAACACAGAGAGAAGTATTAAGAAAGTCGCACGCCAATGAACAAAGTGATAATGAGTTATTACTGCCTATCGCTGAAATTTGTAAGAAGCATAACACTCTCACTCCCATTCATCGGGCTTGAATAAGTCATTCTCTTTTTCATAATCGCGAAGAAGCACTCCAACTAGCAGCATAGATTCTGGCAGTAAATCCATAATGACAACTTCCACTCTAGCATCATTAATAGGTGAAGAGACGTATGTGTCCCCCTCCAACATGGAGTCATTCATGCATTTTGGCAGAGGTAGAGGTATAATTTCTTAGGGAAAGAAGCAGGTGATGGCAGGGGTATAGTTGCCTCGGAAAGTGGACAAGTGAGTTGCATGCAATTTCAACGACTTTACCAATGAGTTTTCTATTTTTATTTTTCTTGTTTATTATTTTTATTTTATTATAATTTAATTATTATTCCCATTTCAAAAACAAATACTTTATTGATATAAAAAATAAATGTATGCTTTTCTAATTAACTTCTAGTTATTAATTAAATATGACCATATAATTTGCAATTTCCAGAATATGAACATCGATAAATTCATATAGCTGCAACGGTCTATTGAGGCTTTGAAAATCGTTGCGACAACATGGTGGATAACCACTCGGTCTGAACCTTAAGACAACTCCTTTTCCATTTAAAGTGGTGGCTCCGACTCGGGATAATGGGACCAGTTTCCTAGTGTGGGTTTTAATATGAGAGTGGGTGGTTCATGAGCATTTGCAAATAGAATAATGATAATCTAAGTGACCTATTCTATCATGCAAATCTTCTAACTAACTTATTCTAATATAAACTCGAGTATTTCTGTGTGATATACGATCTACATAGATATCTTCTTAACATGTGATAATAAAGATTAATCACGCATAAACAAAGATGATAATGTATAAGATAATTTCTTTGAATAAATAGTTAGTCAAAGGAATTTATAAAATATATTGCATATATGATGAATTATATATATGATGATCTGATATTCACCCTATGAGTGACATCAGTTAAAGATTTATTAAACTAAGGTATTACAGACTCATGTGCAAATGTGTTTTCTGTGTTATTGAAGCAACAGATTGATCAGGTTGCCAATACACAGACATTAAAATTGGAAAAGAAAGTAGAGAAATACAGTAAGCAACACAAAGACACAAACAATTTTAATAAGGAGTTCACCCTATTCTCCAGGGCTACGTCTTCGGTCCAGCTTTCAGTGCTGGCCTTGTTTTATTGTGTCTTTAATCAAAGAAATTACAATACAAGGACTTAATATGAGTTCTCCTGAAGCAGGTTTGCTTGGTAGGTTGGTTCTAGGATTCCCCAAGCCACTGGAGTACATAGACTCTTCTTCTTCCCACCACTCTGTGATCTTCTGGTCTACAGTGGAAAGAGCCAAATGTGATGCTCAGTCCAGACCGATTCCTATATGGGATGGCTTGAATCTTCAAGCTCTCTGGTGCTCGATGCTACCTTTGGTCAGCTCGGCCCTCTGTCTTCTTCTACTTTGCTTTACTGTTCTCTGTGTTCAGTCCTCCTCTTAGGGTTCACTATTACACTTCGTCTCTCGACTTCATCTCTCGACTTCTATCTCTCTATGTCTAACTTGATTGATTCAATTGCCTCTGTTCATGGATTTAGCCATTCGTCCCCTATGCCTATTCGGTTCCTCTTCTGCCTATCGATTCACCTTCTGCAGCTGTGCTTGGAGTTCCATGTTCATCGTCATCATGAACGCTCAAGGAGTGGCCACTTGTCCTCCTCTAAATGGTGCCAACATGCTTCATCGGTTCATTTCTTCAGTTACTCGGTGGATGCGTTCTTCCTCCACAGTGGCGGTCAAATGGATTCCAAATCCCTTTAAAACGTGGCTTGATTCCCTGTCGATTCCACTTCCTCCATCGGGTGCGATCTCAGTCGTCCAATCTGGGCCCTCCAGATCCAATGCCATACTCACGTTTCGTGCGGTTGACTTGCTTGACTGATAGCGCGCGATCAATGGCGGTTTTCTCCCACCTCTACCTACCACGCGTCGATCGTTGTATGGAATTGCTCCACTTTCATCCAAAACCTCTTACCATTTAAGGGTGTCCTGATCAAAATCGCCGATTTCGAGCATGCGGGTCCCACCGTTTGTGTTTAGCGCTTTTTTGTTTTTCCACCCACGGTCCTCCGGTTCCCCCACGCGACCGAGTGCTTGGGCTTTTCCTTTGTGGCCTTGTTTTCCTAGCGATGTGCGATTAGTGCTAAGCGTTAATCGCGCATCAAAAACCACTTCCTTTTCCCATTCCGAGGCTCCCAGGGGCTACATTGGCTTCCTGCGCGGTCTCCATGGGCCTTGGTCTGCGTGCTTTGACTGAGGTCCTCGTCGTTCCACGTTGGCTGCCATTGCCACTAGTTCAGGGTGTTTTTGATCATTGTTTTGGATTTCTTTAGAGATTTGTTCGACTTGATACAATCATGGTTCTTTGACAGTATTTTATGGATCTGATCAGATCATAGCCTTCCCATTGAAAAAGCTTTTGGACCACCAAAAGTTGGTTTTGAAGCATCGACTGAGGATACTGTTTCTTCACTTGTCCAATCTCAATCCACTTTGCGCTGCTCGGCCTTGAACCTTTGAGCCCAATCCTGAGGTACTCAACTTCTCCCCTGTGCGTTGTCCTCACCTTCCTATCCAACACTGTGTCCTCCTGCAACTCATTGAGGTATTCAGGTAGCAGGTCATCAATATAATGCAATTGACTTTTCTCTCCAGGGTCCTCAATCATTGAAGGTTTAAACAATATCAAGCAATTTGCATTTACGACTGAGTATATGTGCATGTAAGTTGGTAAATCAAGGTGAAAAGCATTTTCACCAATCTTCTCAAGTATCCTAAAAGGTCCATACCTGATGGGCTTTAGCTTTTTACCTTCACCTTGCATCCTGTCCTTGCTAATATACAGCTAGAATTGGTCTCCAACTTGAAAAATATGCTCCATTTGATGCTTATCATGCCCAGCCTTGTACTTGGACTGGCTCTTTTCCAGCTGTTCCTGTATTGCCTGATGGATCTTCTGGATCTGTTCAATGAACCTAGTTTCCTTGTCCACATCACTGTGTCCATCAACCATGGTATCTTTACCAAAGACAAAATCCAAAGGAGACCTTGGTGTGAAACCAAAACAGGTCTCAAAAGGATATCTCTGTGTAGAAGAGTGTTTGGCTCTGTTTTAAGCATGCTGCACATAACACAAGTGTTCATCCCAAAGCTTAGGATGTTTGCTACAATAACCTCTCAGTAGCTGGATCACTGTCCTGTTTACTACTTTTGTCTAGCCATCTGTTTGTGGATGAAAAGTTGTGCTTTTCTTCAACTTGGTGTCCATCAGTTCCCACAGACTAGACCAAAACTTCCCCACAAATCGAGTGTCTCGATCAGATACAATTCAAGTGGGTAATCCAAAATGAATCCATACATGTTCAAAGAACAATTTTGCAGTCTATTCAACTGTAATCTGTTTACTACAAGGTATCAAAATACACAATTTGCTGAACCTATCCACAACAACATATATGTAATCATGACCTTTCCTATATTTAGGCAGTTCTCCAACAAAATCCATGGAAACACTTTCCCAAGGGTGAGAAGGAACTAGCAATGGAGTGTACAAGCCTAGTTTTCTATTGCTGGGCTTTCTTTTAGCACACATGGCACACCCTCTTATATATCTAGAAACTGTCTCATTCATTTTCGGCCAATAGTAGAATCTTTGCAGCTGTGCAACTGTTTTACTTACCCCAAAGTGACCGGATATCAGAGAAGTGTGTGCTTCCCTAATTATCTTTATCCTCTCATTTTGTGGAATGCAAAGTTTCCCACAATGATATAAGAGTCGGTCTTTTATATGATAGTCCAATTCTTCTACTCTTTTGCCTTGACTCAAAGTTGCATATACATCTTTAAAGTCCATATCCTGAGCATATTGTTCTATGTAGCTTTCATCTAGTACAGAATTATGCTTAAGTATGGTAGATGCATTTATAATGGGTCTAGATAACATGTCTGCAACCTTGTTATGTATGCCCTTTTTATATCTGATGACTAAGTGAAACTATTGTAGAAAACCCATCCATCTGTAATGTCTTGATTGCTGCAACTTAGTTTGGGAGTGTAGATATTGAAGTGGTTGATGATCAGTATGTATTACTGTCTCTTTGCCCATTAAGTAACGTTTCCAATTTTTCACACTCTGAACTAATGCATACAATTCTTTATCATATGTAGGATAGTTAACTACTGCAGGATTAAAAGTCTCAGAATGATAACATATGGGTTTACCATGCTATTTCAACACTGCTCCCATGGCATAGTCATTGGCATCAGTTTGGATCTCAAATGGTCTTTGTAGATCTAGTAGTGCTAGAACAGGTGTTGTACTGATTTTCTCTTTCAAGGTGTCGAAGGCTTTCTGATCTTTGCCTCCCCACTGAAACACCTTATTCAATCTTGTTAAAGCATGTAAGGGAGCTGCAATTGAGGAGAAGTTAGAAATGAACTTCCTACAATATTGTGCTGCTCCTAGGAAGCTTCTCACTTCTGTAGCAGACCTGGGTTTAGGCCAGTTCACAATGACTGCCACTTTAGAGGGATTTATTTTCAGTTCACCTCCCCCTACTATATGACCCAAGTAGTTTAGAGATGTTTTTACAAATTCACATTTTGAGAGTTTAACATAAAGTTTTTCTCTTTTCAAAAAATCTAATGTCTACCAGACATGCTTTAAATGTTCTTCCCACATTTTACTAAAAATCAGAATGTCATCCAGATACACAATAACAAAATCATCAAGAAAAGGTCTGAGTACATCATTCATTAATCTCATGAAAGTAGCAGGAGAATTAGTTAAGCCAAAAGGCATAACTAGCCATTCATACAATCCCTGCTTTGTTTTGAAAACAGTCTTCCATGCATCTTGCTCTGCAACTCTGACCTGATGGTATCCACCGTGCAAATCCAGGTTGGTGAAATAAACAACTTCTTTCAATTGATCTAGAAGATCATCTATGCGAGGAAGGGGATAACGATTTTTGATTGTTTTCTTATTCAGTGCTCGGTAGTCAATGCACATTCTCCAAGAGTCATCTTTCTTTCTCACCAGAATGATTGGTGACCCACACGATGATGTGCTAGGCCTGATGAAGCCCTTCTTGAGCAACTCCTGCACTTGCTTCTTGATTTCAGCATTCTCTAAAGCAGACAACTTGTACATCCCAATGTTAGGCAATGGAAGATCTTGCTGCAAAATAATATCATGTACTATTCCCTTTTTGGGTGGCAGACCTTTAGGTTCCTGAAATAAGACATCATACTCTGAAACAACCTTTTCTATATCAGCTTGCTGTTCAGCATTACAGTGCTCAAATACATTGGTTTTATCAGGTTTCTTTTCCTTTACAACCATTAGTAAGAATTGTTTACATGAATTTATCATTCTTTTCATCTATCCTGAATTTATGAGAGTATAATTATTCTTGAGCTTATGAGCTCTTACAAAGTATTCGATTCTGTATTTAACAAGTAGATACTTGTTCTCAGATCTATAGAAAATAGTATTTCTATCATACAAGTAAGGACTTCCTAAAACAATTCCACATATATCCAAAGGAATTATGTCTAACTCAACCTCATCTATAAATGCTGACCCAAAAGAAAACTTGAGTTTGCACTGTCTAGTCACTTGTAGTTGTGCTTTATCATTCAACCATCCTAATGGGTATTGTTTCTTGTGAGGTGTAGTTGCTAATCCCAATTTCTCTACAATTGCTTCAGAAATCAAATTTACTTGTGAGCCACTATCAAACAAAGTATAAATCTTTTGATTTTTGGAAATAACTCGAATATGGAAAAGCTCATGTCTTTTTCTCTCATTTTCTTCATCAATAACAGATTGAGAAAAATTAATAGTAGATGCTTCAGAATTCTTACCTTTTATACTTGTGGATGCTATAGTTGTTTCATCTCCCGAGTCTGATCCCAAATCTCTCTAAACAACTGCAGCTGTCTTCTTCTTCTTTCCCTCAGATTTCTTAGGTCTCAGCTCTGGATGCAGAATCCAACAATGCTCATCATCATGCCCCTCCTTTTTACAGTGAGTGCATGAGGCTTTGGATTTATGTGCAACGTTAGCCTTCCTTGCTTTCCACTTCTGTTTTCTTTTCTCCTTGCTCTTGCTTACAGTGGGTTGGGATGGTGCCCTAACTCCTGGATTGCCATTCTTTCCTCTAGCCTCTAGATGAGTAGCTTGTACAGATACCTCATCTATACTAGTGGGATTAAACATGAGGATGGTATGCCTCATGTAGCTGTATAGACCACCAATGTACTTCAAAAGAGTCTTTGGTGAGTCTAGTGAGATACCCAACATCAATGCTCTCTTTTTGAATTCTTGAGTATACCCTTGCACACTTTTCCCTTTCAACTGTCAAAGAGTTTTCCAACTCATCATGGCTTGTTGCATGTAGGCCAATGGATAGAAGTAATTTTTTATTGCAGCAACAAATTCACTCCAGACAGAGAGGGTTGTTAGAAAATTATATATTACGGAGCAATGGAACACATAAAATATTAGAGAAATATAAACACAGAAAACGCATAAAACAAGAGAGACACAGATATACATGGTTCACCCAGTTTGGGCTACGTCCACCTCGAACAGCTAGTCCTTCCTTTCTATTATCCAGCAAAATGAAGAGACACAACCTACATCAAATCCGCTGTAATATCCTCTGTTTTCTCTCACAGTCTCACCTCTCTGTTTCTCTCTCACAGAATACAAATCTATTACACAGCCTCAAATACAATGCCCTCATACAAAGAGAGGGGTTGCCTTCTAGGGCAAAAAACCTAAACTAAACATAAGTTATACCGTCAGATCATTCTTCTAATGAACGACCCAGATTGACTAGAAATTACTATACTTTTACAAGGCAATTTTACATCTGTTTTTAGCTTCAGGGGCAGCGCCGCCAGGGGACCGCTGGCGCCCGGACCCCCCAGCCAAGGGGGATTTCCCCCCCTGGATCCCCGCAGGGGGGACAAGTCCCCCCTGCACCCCCCGACGTGGAGGGGTGTACAAACTTCCTGGGGTATACATCCGCCTGAAACAAATACCTATGAACAACCATGCTCCACACAACAATCTCCCACTTGGAGAATGATTGTAGTAACTCCATCGCTACTTCATTTGATGGACAATGACTCCTCTTTGGACCTAGATGTTTCTCATCTTCATCGTCATCCTTGAAGACCAATTGAAACTTAGCATGTTCTCAATTTCTCCCTGGTTACAACTTTTGTTAGCATGTCTGTAGGATTTTGGCTAGTGTGTATCTTTTACAGCTTCAACTCTCCATCTTCCAACACTGATCGTATGAAATGGTACTTGAGCTGTATGTGTTTAGTCCTGGAATGAAATGCTGAGTTCTTTGCAAGATGAATGACACTTTGGCTATCACTGTATAATGTGCCCATATCATGCTCCTTACCCAATTCGCCCATAAACCTTTGTAACCAAATCATTTCTTTAATAGCCTCTGTAGCAGCAACATACTCTGCTTTTGTTGTTGAAAGCGCAACAACACTTTGGATTTTTGAAACCCAACTGACAGCTGTTCCACCAACAGTAAATACATATCCTGTAGTGCTCCTCCTATTATCTCTGTCACCTGCCATATCTGCATCAACATATCCTTGTAGAGAAATGTTTGAACCACCAAAGCATAATGCTTGATTTGTGGTACCTTTCAAATATCTGAGAATCCATTTCACTACCATCCAATGTTCCTTTCCTGGATTGTTCATGTACTTGCTTACAACTCCCACTGCATGTGCAATATCAGGCCTTGTGCAGACCATTGCATACATTAAGCTTCCAACTGCTAATGCATATGGAACTTTAGACATATAATCCATGTCTTCTTGGGTCTTTGGGCACATTTCCTTACTAAGTTTGAAATGGCTAGCAAAAGGTGTAATAATTGGTTTTGCATTGTGCATATTAAATCTTTTCAACACCTTTTGTATGTACTCATTCTGAGACAATGTTAATTTGCGATTTTTCCTGTTTCTAGCGATTCTCATACCAAGGATTTGTTTTGCAGCTCCCAAATCCTTCATTGCAAATGAATTTGCCAATTTTATTCTGAGCACATTTATTTCCTGCATGTTAGACCCTTGTTCAAACATAAACTTGTCAAATTTTAGATACCACTGCCTTGGAGCCTGTTTTAAGCCATACAAGCTCTTCTTCAACCTGCACACTAGTTTCTCCTGCCCTTTCACCTCATATCCTTGTGGCTTCTGCATATATATATCTTCCTCCAAATCCCCATGGAGAAAGGTTGTCTTTACATCTGACTGCTCAAGATGCAAATCTTCAGCTGCTACTAGACTTAAAATAGTTCTGATTGAAGTCATTTTAACAACAGGAGAAAATATTTCATCAAAATCAATACCTTTATTTTGTGCAAACCCCTTCACCACAAGTCTAGCTTTGTACCTTTGTTTTCCTCCATCTTCTTCCTTCAACCTGTAAACCCATTTATTCTTCAATGTAGTTTTTCCCACAGGCAACTTGACTAAGTCCCAAGTTTGGTTATGCCTTAAGGAGTCCATCTCTTCTTCCATGGCTGCCTCCCACTTCTTCCTGCTTTCAACCTACATTGCTTCTTCATAGCATTCGGGTTCACCAGAATCAGTCAACAATAAATAATATAATGAAGGAGAGTATCATTCAGGGGGTCTACTTATCCTGGTAGATCTTCTAATACCACTTTCAGGTGTTTGGGGTGCCTGTTTTTGTTGTGGTGGTTGCTGTTGTTATGGTTGTTGATTATTATTATTTTCAGGCACCTTTAGTTTTTCAGTGATTTCGTCAAGAACTGCATATTCCTTGTTTTCTTTTTCTTGCTTCTTTTCCTACAACTGATTCTTATACAAGACCTTTTCATTGAATATTACATCTCTGCTCCTAATGATTTTGTGATTTTCATAATCATATAAGTGATAACTAAAATCATTAACACCATATCCAATAAAGGTACATTTCTTTGACTTTGCCTCAAGCTCTGTTATATTTTCTTTATCAATATGGACAAAGGCCTCACAACCAAAAGGCTTTAAAAAGGAGTAGTTTACCTTTTAACCTGTCCATGCTTCCTCTGGAACACCACCATCCAAGGAACTTGAAGGCACTATGTTTATTAGATAAACAACAGTATCTACAACATCTTCCCAAAACTGTGAAGGCAATCCTGAATGCAATCTCATGCACCTTGCACGCTCCATGATTGTTCTGTTCATCCTTTCTGACACACCATTTTCTTGTGGTGTTCTTGGAACTGTCTTCTCTCTGTGAATTCCATGCTCTGAACAATACTTATCAAACTCTTTGCTGCAATATTCACCTCCATTGTCTGATCTAAGACACTTCAATTTATTTCTTGTCTTAATCTCAACCAAAGCTTTCCATCTCTTGAAAGTATCAAATACATCAGATTTATTCTTAATACAATAAATCCAAGTTTTTCTAGTTGCATCATCAATAAAGGTAACTGTTGGGTCCCTATAATACTAGTGATTACCCCATTACTATTGTAGTTATACCCCTTATTTATATTGTTGTGCCCCTATTACCCCCATATTGTTATTTCTGTGCCCCATAGAATCCCTCTATTGTTATTTTTGTGGCTTTATATTATTATTGTTAGGTCGGCTGGATTATATTGTGACTCCTTAGACTCCTATATATAGAAAGGAGGTTTTGTCATTTGTATCATCCAAGAATTGTTCATTTATGTAATGTAAAGGAGGTTGCCCCCTCGAAGAGGCTGAATTCTAAGGCGTGGATCTCTCTTTTCTATCTTTGTGTGAGCTGGTTTCATAACATTTGGTATCAGAGCTTTGGATTCTAGGGTTTCGCTGCTCCAAACAGGTCATCGTGGCATTTTCGCTATAACCTTTTTTCTGTGACGTTTCAGAAGTCGCAAAAAAAACCCATTTGAGAAGAATTGGCGCTGAACCTTGGGTCCGAATTTCAGAGCTTTTCTCGCGATATTTTCGGAGATATGATCTGAGGAAGTTGGTCTTTTTGCAGACTCCTGAATTACATTCAAAACAGGTGACCTGGGGAAAATCGTCATAACTCTCTCTCTGAGGATCAGATTGAAATTTCGTAAAAAGGTACAGAAAGAGGACAGACTGTAGTTTCTTGTGCGTGTGTTTCAGATTCAAAGGTTGAAACAGTGACTCGTGGCACGTCGTACAAGTTCGCTCTACTGAACCAGTCTAAAAGCAAGTCACTGTGGGAGATTTCACATAACTCTTCCTTGGAGAATCCAATTTGGCTCAGACTTGTGGCATTGGAAAGAGGACGCAGAAGGCTACTACAAGTAGCAATTTCAGAATTGGATGATCCGAAATTACAGAGATACATCAGATTCAATATCAGGCTTCTATAAAGTGAAAAAAGGTGTGTAGTTTTTTTTAATTTTTGTGTAAGCTTGGTTTAACGGAATTCAAAGGGCATAGTAAAGCATTATTATCGGTAACTGATGCCCCGAGGAAAGAAAATGCAAACACCTAGTAAGGAACCTGAAAGCTCTAGCATGACTCATGAAGAAGAGGAAGAAATGCTACATGATATATCAAAATTACAAGAACAAGTGCAACAAATGTCACGCTCACAAAAGCTAACAGAAGCTAAGATAAGTGGCGTGGAATCTAAGGTAAATGGCGTGGAATCTAAGATAAAGGGAATGGAAGCTAAGATGGATGGCATGGAAGCTAAGATTGACGCTAAATTTGATGGCATGGATGATAAGATGGATGAATTGAAGAAGTTGCTACAAGAAAGGGTCACTAATGGTGAAAAGGTAGTAAAGGAAACTCATGATGAGAACAAAAGAAATGTTAATCATGATTCCATAGACTCTAATGTTGGATCGAAGACTCACCATGTTCCAAAAATCGATATGAGGAAGTTTGATGGCAAGGATCCCGCCACATGGATATTACAGATGGAGCAATTCTTCGATCTCAATAATGTGCAAAACACACAAAAGGTACGTATGGCAACTTTATATTTGGAACCAAATCAGTTTGTATGGTATCAATGGCTTTGTTCTCGTAAACAATTTATCACTTGGGCAATTTTTACGGAAGAATTGATAGCACATTATGAGGATACAAAAAGCAACACTTTTTTTAGCCAATTGATAAGTCTCAAACAAAAGGGTTCAATAATGGAGCACATTGAGGAGTTCCAAAAATTGAACATAAGGGTAAAAGATATTCCAGAGGAGCATAGGATTGATGTGTTCATAGGGTCTTTAAAGGATAATATCCAACATGATGTGCGCCTTTGGGAACCTGATTCATTAGAGAAGGCATTCAGGTTAGCAAGAAAAATGGAAAGCAAAATTATGGCAACTAGGAAGCATACCATTCACAACTATAAAGACGGAAGTGTTGTTGCCCATAGTCTTCCACAACCTACAAGGTTGACACCACAACAATTGGAAGAAAAAAGAGCAAAAGGGCTTTGTTACAATTGTGATAGCAAATACACAAAAGGTCATAAGTGTGCTGAGAAGAAATTATTCTACATAGATTGTGAAGAGGAAGAAGAAAAGGAGCAAGAAAGGTCAAAAGAAGAGGATATATTCCAGGAACAAAGCCTAGATGAAGAACAAATAAATCCGACCATATCTTGTAATGCATTGGCGGGAATTACCACTCCTCAAACCATCAAGATAGAAGGACAAATCAAGAAGAAAAAGGTAATAGTGTTGATTGATTCAGGAAGCACCCACAATTTTATTCATTGTAGGGTAGCAAAAGAATTGAATTGCTTCCTATATCCAGCACCAGAGTGTCAAGTGATGATTGCAAATGGAGGAACAATAAATTGTTCTGGAAAGTGCCATAATATCAAGCTATCCATGGGAGAATATGTATTGACTAGCCCAATGCTTTCCATTCCAATGGGAGGTGCTGATGTTGTACTAGGAGTCCAATGGCTACAATCCTTGGGTACAATAGCTTTTAATTTTCAAGAACTTTTCATGAAATTTTCTGTGGAAGGAAAGGAAGTTGAATTAAGGGGTATTGCAGGGAAACCAGGAAAGATAATCAGCTCTAATGGCATGACAAAGCTTCTAAAAAAGGAGCAAAGAGGTGTAATTGCACAATTATGTTCGCTAGATGTTTCCACATTGGAATCATCTATTTCTCCAGATCTCCAAAAAGTCCTGGACAATCATTCCAAGGTATTTGAGACTCCCAAAGGTCTCCCACCTATGCGTGATCATGATCATGCTATTCATCTGATTCCAGGAAGTGTTCCTCCAAACATCAGGCCGTACAGATATCCCTATGTCCAAAAAAGTGAAATTGAACGTATGGTTGCAGAAATGCTAGAGGCTGGTATAATTCAACCGAGTCAAAGTTCTTTCTCAGCTCCAGTAGTATTGGTGCACAAGAAGGATGGATCATGGCGCATGTGTCCGGATTATAGGGAGCTCAACAAGCTCACTATTAAAGATAAGTTCCCCATTCCTGTTATTGATGAATTACTGGATGAATTGCATGGATCAATTTACTTCACCAAGTTGGATCTTCGTTCAGGATATCATCAAATCAGAATGAAGATTGAAGACATTCCGAAAACGGCATTTAGAACTCATGAGGGTCATTATGAATTTTTGGTCATGCCTTTTGGCCTTACCAATGCACCTTCAACATTTCAAGGTTTGATGAATTCAATTTTCAAACCATTCCTTAGAAAATTTGTGTTAGTATTTTTTGATGATATACTAATCTACAGCAAGTCTTGGAAGGATCATGTTGAACATGTTGACAGGGTGCTACAACTATTGGAGGAGAAACAATTATATGCAAAAAGATCCAAATGTTTCTTTGGAGTCCAGGAGGTGGAATATTTGGGTCATATTGTATCTCATGAAGGAGTTAAGGTAGACCCTAGCAAAATTAAAGCCATTAAGGAATGGAAAATCCCCACATCCATAAAGCATCTGCGAGGATTTCTTGGGTTGACAGGGTATTATCGCAAGTTTGTTAAGAATTATGGGAGAATAGCAGCACCTCTAACAACATTATTGAAGAAAGATTCATTTTCATGGACTCCGGAAGCAACAAAGGCCTTTGAACATCTTAAAGAGGCAATGTGCCAAGCACCGGTCTTAGCTACACCGGACTTCACAAAAACCTTTATTGTGGAATGTGATGCTTCAGGAAATGGAATTGGTGCTGTTCTAATGCAAGATGAAAGACCCATTGCTTTTGAAAGTCGTCCAATCAAGGGAAAGTTTTTAAGCAAAGCTATTTATGAGAAGGAAATGTTGGCAATACTCCATGCACTTAAGAAATGGCGACCCTACCTAATGGGAAGACACTTCAAGGTAAAAACGGATCATGATAGCCTTAAATACTTTTTAGAACAAAGATTATCCTCTGAAGAGCAACAAAAGTGGGTCACAAAGATGTTGGGTTATGACTTTGAAATCATCTACAAAAAAGGGAAGCAAAATGTGGTGGCAGATGCACTCTCAAGAAAGGATGAGGATGTGGAAGCATTGTTGTGTGCCATTTCTATTATCCAACCAGATTGGATAAACGAAGCAAGGGAGGAATGGAAGAATGACGAAGAAGTGTGGGCACTTATTCGAAAGCTACAACAAGATTCCAGTACTTCTGATACATTTAGCTGGCAAAATGATTCGTTATGGTACAAAGATCGCTTATACCTCTGTAAGAATTCCCAGCTAAAACAAAAGATTCTTATGGAATTGCACACTTCTCCCTTAGGAGGGCACTCAGGATTTTTAAAAACTTACCACAGGGTTAAGAAGGAATTTTTTTGGGATGGCCTTAAATCAGATATTCAAAAGTTTGTGGCGGAATGTTTGGTTTGCCAGCAAAATAAAGTTGAAACAATTAAGACACCGGGTCTATTACAACCTTTATCCATTCCAAGCCAACGTTGGGAGGAGGTTTCAATGGATTTTATCACAGGTTTACCCAAGTCTGAGGGAAAGAGTGTCATCATGGTGGTAGTTGACAGACTTACCAAGTATGCACACTTTTGTGCATTATCACATCCATTTAAAGCCAGTACAGTTTCTACTGCATTTATGGAAACAGTTCAAAAGCTACATGGAAACCCAAAGATTATTGTAAGTGACAGAGATCCCATTTTCACTGGAAATTTTTGGACAGAATTATTTTCTTGTCTTGGTACTCAGTTAGCTCATAGCTCATCTTATCATCCTCAATCTGATGGGCAAACTGAGATAGTAAACAAATGTTTGGAAGGATATCTTCGTTGCTTTGTATCTGATAAACAGACACAATGGGTCAAATGGTTGCCTCTGGCTGAATGGTGGTATAACACTTCCTTCCATACAGCAACAAAAATGACCCCATTTATGGCACTTTATGGGTATCAACCACCATCCATCACATCATATTTAAGAGAAAATTCTAAGGTTCAGGCAGTGGAACATCACATCGAACATCAACAACAAGTCCTCCAACTCTTAAAGGATAACCTCGTGTTGGCACAAAATAGAATGAAACAACAGGCAGATCAACATCGCAGTGAAAGAAGTTTTGATGTAGGTGATTGGGTATTCCTACGGCTACAACCATATAAGCAAATGTCCCTAAAGCAAGCTAAGAAGGATAATAAATTATCACCAAAGTATTATGGTCCGTACAAGGTGTTGCAAAAGATTGGTACTATGGCATACAAATTGGAGCTTCCTGCAGCTTCTCGATTGCACCCAGTTTTCCATGTTTCATGTTTAAAGAAGGTTATAGGTGACAAGCTCCCAATTCAAACAATATTGCCAGAACTTGACGAGGAAGGAAAAATTATATTGGAACCGGAAGCAGTCACAGAAACAAGAACTCGACAGCTACGAAATCGATCAATTTCAGAGTATCTTATCAAGTGGAAGAACTTATCCGCTGAAGATTCCACATGGGAGGATGAGAATTTTATGCAGAAGTATCCAGAACTACTCAAGCGTTGAGGACAACACTTTTTTGAAGGAGAGGGGCATGTTGGGTCCCTATAATACTAGTGATTACCCCATTACTATTGTAGTTATACCCCTTATTTATATTGTTGTGCCCCTATTACCCCCATATTGTTATTTCTGTGCCCCATAGAATCCCTCTATTGTTATTTTTGTGGCTTTATATTATTATTGTTAGGTCGGCTGGATTATATTGTGACTCCCTAGACTCCTATATATAGAAAGGAGGTTTTGTCATTTGTATCATCCAAGAATTGTTCATTTATGTAATGTAAAGGAGGTTGCCCCCTCGAAGAGGCTGAATTCTAAGGCGTGGATCTCTCTTTTCTATCTTTGTGTGAGCTGGTTTCATAACATTTGGTATCAGAGCTTTGGATTCTAGGGTTTCGCTGCTCCAAACAGGTCATCGTGGCATTTTCGCTATAACTTTTTTTCTGTGACGTTTCAGAAGTCGCCAGAATCATAAGAAATACCTTGTTTGAGGCCGAGGGTTTTTCATATAGTTTCTCCAACGCCTTAATCAAACCCTCTGTCATTGTTTCCTTCGAAATGTTGAAGGCGACCGACGCTGCAAGGCACAACCGTATTGTTTTGAGTGCCTTTCTATCGAGAAGGTTCCATTCTTCATATTTCATACCCGTCGGCATCTTTGCTTTTCCACCCAATGGTAAGTATAGATCTTTCTGATACAGATAATCTTCCATCTGCATATTCCACAGTGAGAAGTTTTGGCCGTTAAATTTCTTGACCCTAAACTTACCATCTTCTGCCATTGCTCCCACTCGAACGAGGAACCCTTATTTCCTGCGAGTTTATCAGCCAAATAGACCTTCGGCTCTGATACCAGTTGTTAGAAAATTATATATTACGGAGCAATGGAACACATAAAATATTACAGAAATATAAACACAGGAAATGCATAAAACAAGAGACACAGATATACGTGGTTCACCCAGTTTGGGCTACGTCCACCCCGAACAGCCAGTCCTTCCTTTCTATTATCTAGCAAAATGAAGAGACACAACCTACAGCAAATCTGCTGTAATATCCTCTATTTTCTCTCACAGTCTCACCTCTCTATTTCTCACTCACAGAATACACATCTATTACACAGCCTCAAATACAATGCCCTCATACTAAGAGAGGGGTTGCCTTCTAGGGCAAAAAACCCTAATCTAAACATAAGTTCTACCGTCAGATCATCCGCCTAATGAACGGCCTAGATTGACTAGAAATTACTATACTTTTACAAGGAAATTTTACATCTATTTTTTGCTTCGGGGGCACTGCCCCTGAGCCCCCGCCGAGGGACCGCTGGCCCCCAGACCTCCACGGGGGGGATAAGTCCCCCCCGCACCCCCCCGCATGGAGGGGTGTACAAACTTCCTGGGGTATACATACGGCTGAAACAAAGACCTCTGAACAATCATGCTCCACACACAACAAGGGTCTTGCCATATCTTTTCATATCGGCCTGGGTTCTGCCTTCCCACCAAACCAAGGTAGTGCCTCCTAGGTGTAGGCTTGCTAGTTGAATCTTACTCTTGTCTGAGTTTATGTTCTGTACCCTACAATACACATCAATTTGTCTAATCCAATTTTCCAAATTTTCAACATTTAACTCTCCATCATATATAGGAAAATCAAATTTAACATCTAACTTAATCAAAGATGCTTTCTTATTATGCACAGGGCTATTAGGAGGTGTGAGAAAGCGTTCCTCTTTCCCCTTTCCTTTGGAGTTGTCATGGAAGTGAGACTCATCTTCTTCTTTCTCTTGCTTAGAGCCTGATGCATCTTCCACCTTTTGCTTTCTAAAGTCTCTGTACATTTCTTCAACCATAGACTTTATAGCTAGGAACTCTCTTTCTCCTAATTTGAGCTTTTATCTTGTGAGCATTCACAGCTAAACCAACACAAGCTTGTCTAACCTTACAGCCTAGAGCTCTGATACCACTTGATCTAATATTCAGCCTATGAGTGACATTAGTTAAAGACTTATTAATTTAAGGTATTACAGACTCATGTGTAGGTGTGTGTTCTGTGTTATTGAAGCAACGGATCGATCTGATTGCTAATACACATACATTAAAATGGAAAAGACAATAGAGAAATACAGTAAGCAACACAAAGATACAAACAATTTTAATAAGGAGTTCACCCTATTCTCCAGGGATACGTCTCCAGTCCAGCTTTCAGTGGTGGCCTTGTTTTATTGTGTCTTTAAGCAGAGAGATTACAATAAAAGGACTCAATATGAGTTCTCCTAAAGCAGTTTTGCTTGGCAGGGTGGTTCTTGGATTCCCCAAGCCACTGGAGTACATAGACACTTCTTCTTCCTACTAGCTCCGTGACCTTCTAGTCTACAGTGGAAAAATCCAAATGTGATGCTCAGTCCAGATAGATTCCTATATGGGATGGCTTGAATCTTCAAGCTCTCTAGTGCTTGACAGTGCCTTTGGTCAGCTCAGCCCTCTGTCTATGTCTGCTTTGCTTTACTGTTCTCTGTGTTCAGTCCTCCTCTCAGGGTTCACTGTTACACTTCATCTCTCGACTTTTGTCTCTCTGTGTCTAACTTGACTGATTTGACTGCCTTTATTAATGGCTTTAGCCATTCGTCCCCTATTCCTGTTCGGTTCCTCTTCTACCTGTCGATTCACCTTCTGTAGCTGCTCTTGGAGTTCCCTGTTCAGCGTCATCATGAATGCTCAGGGAATGGCCGCTTGTCCTCCTTTAAATGGCGCCAACATGCTTCGTCGGTTCGTTTGTTCAATTACTTCGTGGATGTGTTCTTCCTCCACCGTGGCAGTCAAACAGATTCCAAATCCCTTTAAAACACGGCTTGATTCCCTGTCGATTCTGCTTCCTCCATCGGGCACGATCTCAACCGTCCGATCTGGGCCCTCCAGATCTGACGCCATACGCATGTTTCACACGGTTGACTTGCTCGACCGATAGCGTACGATAAACGACCGTTTTCTCTCACCTCCGCTTGCCATGCATCGATCGTTGTATGGAATCTCTCTGCTTTTGTCCAAAACCTCTTACCGTTTAAGGGTGCCTCGATCAAAACCGCCGGTTTCCAGAGCGTCGATCCCGCCATTTGTGTTTAGTGCTTTTTCCTTTTTCCACCAGCGGTCCTTCAATTCCCCCACTCGACCGAGTGCTTGGGCTTTTCCTTTACGACCCTGTTCACCTAGCGATGCACGATTACTCAAAAACCACTTCCTTTTCCCATTTCGGGGCTCCCAGGGTCTACTTTGGCCTCCTGCGTGATCTCCATGGGCTTCGGTCAGCGCACTTTGACCGAGGTCCTCGTCGTTCCACATTGGCTGCCATTGCCACTGGTTCAGGGTGTTTTTGATCACTTCTTTGGATTTCTTTAGAGATTTGTTCGACCTGATACAGTCATGGTTCTTTGATAGTCTTCTATGGATCCGATTCGGATCATATGAAAATTAACAATTTCAGTGAGGCATCATACAATAGTGCAATTAACGCTTAATAGAAAGAATAAATCTCACATATAATTCATGAAAGTAAAGTGTTTTCACTGATTAAAAGAAAATAGAAACAATCATACAAGATAATAGTACCATATTTACGAAGTTCTGCTCATTTAACGAATTACATGGATCAACTCCTTTCTTCAAATAAAATTATCTCCCAAGAACACAATAGTGCATCAACAAAGGAAAGTAGTCCGATATCTAAAAGAAATGATCATGTTCCATAATTTCACCAAAGCATTCACAAACTTACAAAAGTGCATTCTTTGCAAATGTTTTTGGTAAAATTCTAGACCCTTCTCTAAATGCATGAGAAGGATATAAATACTATTATAACTAATGTGAAAAAATAGATTATACAAAAATTGAGGAGGTTTCAAACAACCTTCTTCCTAACTAGTTAACAAACTCTAAAAATAAACAGTGATCTGATGAGAAGAACTAAGATGATGACTTGTTGTCTACCAGCTTGTCCTTCAAATTGAAAATATCGGTCATTGGATTGAGTTGAGGAGGTACACCAAAATGTGTCCTCAGTTGTCCGGTGAAAATCACATTGGTGAGAGGTCGAAACATACGCTGAGTCGAATGAAGTGAACAATTGAGGGTCATGATCTGGTTGTGTGGTTTTACGAGGTATTTCCAATACGACTCCCAGTTGGTCTTGGTCAATTTTGTGATTGCCTCCCTTTGAGTCTCCGCCTTTTCCTGCCATATTTTATGCAAAGCACCCAAATCAGGCATTTCTTTTAGGCTGCCTTCCTTTAGCAGGTTGGTGACAAATAGAGTGTGGTTCACCACCTTGATTATATTCTTTGATACCCTGGCTGCCCTTGCCACTGCTAGCTCATCTTTCTTGATTCTCGTGTCCCAATTTGTGAAAAGAATGTCTTTGTGAGTCTCCTCGATTTCAGGTATATTAGCCTTCCTCCCATCTTTTGTTTCCTGCCATTCGATGAACTCTGAGATTCTGGTGTTGAGATTAATAAAATCTCTTCTCTAGTCAATCGCCTTATCTGTTACTTGATCACTATTGATTAGATAAGGAGTAATGTGTGACATCTTTTGGCAGAAATGGTCATGTTGTTTCATTAGGATGGAATTTAGTTCCAAAGCCTCTTTAACGAACTCCTTAGTAGTGTGAACATCTTTATATCTTTCCATGGCTTGCTGCAATTCCTGGAGTTGCATGTTTTTAGCCGACATATCAGCTTCATGGCTTATTTTTAGGACCTCCATGTTCTATTGTAATTGGGCGAGCTGCTCGGCGGCTTGCTTTTCCACATTTTCTTTCTTTGTTTTGAGCTGCTGCTCGAGTTTTGCAGTTATCTACTCCTTTTCTCTCAACAAAGTAGAGACTTTAGCGGCTTTGTCCATAGTGGCCGTTGCATATAATCCCATGAACTGTGACAATCTAGTCAAGTTCTTAGCTGGGTTGAAAGGAATATCCCTCCAAACTATGTCCATGCACTCGTTTCCAGGTGGGAGCTTGGGTGTTTCTACCATTTTTCTTTTTCTCTGTATTCTTACTACTGCCTTGTGGAGAGGGTTGTAGAACACATCAAGTGGAGAGATTTCAGTCACTTTCAAGATGATCTGTGATGTGGGCAGAGCAAGGATAATCTCAGTCTGCTGAGATGTTATCGCCTGCTCATCCATAGGTTTTGACTCCTCATCCATGGGTTTGGACTACTCGTCCAGTGGCTTTGACTCTGTATTCTCCTGAATATGTAGAGGATTTTGACACTCCATTGTCTCTTTGGTATCTATCGTTTTGGGAGTGTCTTGTAGTTTCTGATTAAATTGATCCCACTCCTACTCCAAACTGCTGCATTTGACCTCTGAACTGATTTATTTAGGTGGAGTGCTCAGAACCTGTTTCTCAGCTGACTTCCTTATGGACTCTGCTATATTATCTATCTCTTAGGCCTTCCCCATATCTGGTGTTTTCTCAATATTCACCTGAGAAGCTGTTCAAGAACTAGGTCCTTCACTTTTAATAGTCACACTTGGTGTGGGCTTATCTTCGATATTTAATAAGTGCAGTGTGATTACTGTGAGCCTTTCATTTCTAAATTCCTGAAATCTTTCAAAATTTTCAGGACTCAAGTTCACTTTAGCCCATCTGAATGCTTGTTCGAAGGACTTGGCTAACTATAACAGGTCTTCAAAACCATTATCCTCATGGTTGTATGAAGCCTAAGGGCTTCCATGTTTGTTGACTCTTTAATGGCATGATTAAAATTTGCTAAAGCAAAAGAACTGCACTTGACAGGAAAAGAGGGCCATATTAACTTCTTGTTTTCTTTGAGGACTTTAGTTAGGCCTTTTCCTACGGTCTGGTAAGCGATTTCCCTTGCTAACAATTTATCAGAAACATATAAAGGAAGGACATGTGGGTCAGTTGTGCTACCAAAAACCCTAATGTAGGTGAACCATTCTTCAATAAAATATTTGCCGACAGCTAGAAGGTCTGTTGCGGCTTCTTGGGAAAACCTGGGGGCTTTCTTATTGAAAATCATTTGATGCAGGGGCAAAATAACAGAATGACATATCTTATAGAAATGAGGTATATAATGGGATTCCCATATTTTCTTATGACTGAGGTGGAAGGGGTAGGGATCCTGTAAAGTCCATTTCCAACCCATGGTCGGAAATGCGGTGTAGAAACAGATGGCGTCCATAATGTAGGCACAAAAATAGAAGGGGGGAGGTTCTCTTGAGAGGAGGCTCTATTATTTCGATAATTGGTAATAATGGTGGCTAGGTTTTCAGATAGGATGGTGGCCTAATTCATGATGTGTGAGTTAACACAGGCATCAATCAGAGGAATCCATTCTATGGAAAACTTAGAATTATTGGGCAACCCATATAGTCTACATAACATAGCAGCTGCATAGTTATAAGGGTTTTCCAAAGAGGCTATAACATACATACCTGATTTGTCAAATTTGAATTTGTTGTCTAATACTCTCTAGCCCTAAATAAGCTTGAAGGGGTCTGGGTTCTTCTTTGCGAAGCTGGCCATATATGTCTTATCATATATATCCGGAGGATCAGGTATATGATACATTTTCTTCATGTCCTCTGCTCTGAATGATCCCATGAATTCATTTCTTGAATTCTTGAATTTCCTATCTTCAATGGTAAGGTCTTCGACCACCCGTCTGATCATATCCGTGTATGGGAGGATTTTAGCCCTCACTCCTATCCTATGTAGGAAAGAATAGGCAGTGTCCTTGAATTGAAGTCCCGAAGGTCTTGTTGAGTCAACTGTTTCTCTTGTAACAATAATCTTGGGACGCTTGTCCTCAAGCCTATTGTAAATGACCTCCTAAGCTATTACTCCTCCATTAGAGCTGCAGATTGTATCAGAGAATATGGGAGCCATCTTTGTAAACTCAGATTCATGCTGGGAGGAAAACTTGAATAGCTTTATTAATATCAAGAATAGCAAAGAGGATTACAACTAGTTGTTGTGAACTAGCGTCATCCTCCCAGCATGAAAGCCCTTCTTCACCTCATGAAAAGATTAGATCACCCAACACTATGATATTCCACCAAGAAACCAACAGCACTTCCTTACAAGATACAAAATTCCAGCCTCTGGATCTCTGGGATGAGGGATCCATATATAGATGATTACAAGGGGGTGAGTCAGCTTCTGGTATTTTGATTAGTGTCCTCTCTCTGATAGTTCTTGATTCCACTTGGAGATTGATGATCTCTTACTCATCCCTGGGCGAATTCAGAGAGGCAAGCGTCACAGGAGAAGTTTCTGGAAGATTCCATGACGATCCACCTTGCAAACTGTCGCTGCCATTTGTGTACTCTCGCCCATCGCACCCTACAGAAGGGCTTTCCAATATGCATCACAACCTTTTCATTGAGCAGGTGAGATGCATCGCACCCTCTACACTGGGCAGTCTGTATGGTCCAACTTTGACCAGTTCTGAGCAGTTTTCTGTGGAGAACTTCTGGGAGATGATATAATCAGCTGACCTTGTTCCTTTAGGGTGTGAAGCAACACTTTTAGGGACTTAAGAGCCCTTGGTTTATGGACATGTATGATTGGGGTTGCAGTGCCCAAAAACGTCTATAACAGTTGCCCCCTAAAGCATGATGTTGTTAATCTTTTGATGTAGGGTGAAATGCTTTATCATGAGGATCCGAATTTTTTTCAAGCTGGAAGGCGACCTGTAATGAGATACAATACAATACATTATCTTCATAATATTTTTCATGATCTAGCTGAGGCGGGCATTCCCATGCTTAGCTTTATAAATTCATTTTCATGTACATAAGACAGACAACTGTCTATGTGGCAGACTGATGATTCTGATAGATTCATCATCCTTTGATTCAGATGATCATCTGTGCAGTAATGATGTACATTTGATGTCTTTATTTTCCTGAATATATCGCAGCCCGGATGGATGAAACTAGATCCGGGGTCTTCAAACTCATCCAATCTTCACTTGGAGTACAAGTCTATCCATGTGAAAGATGTTTTGGTGTCGAACATGGAAAGACATCGCCTGATTACCAGCCAATGATGTAGGCTGTTAACAAGCGCGAGAGGAATCACCGATAATGATGATGACCCTCAAGGTACTATAGTACAATTCGCGTGGTGTGAAAAGGGACTTAGCATCGAACACTATGCAAAATCTTTCGGTCGAAGGCCCTTGATGTAAACCTGTCGCCGGAAGTGAGAAACTTGCCATTGAGGCATGCAAGTTTCAAAGTACTGAAAGGGTTGTTCCTAAGTCGACTTCTTGGATAATGAGCTGATGTTGACAAGAAGCAACCCGTCGTAGGAGGGCCTTAATGAATGCCACATCTACGACACGGAACGGAGTAAATGATTTTGGAGGTGAAAACGATCTGATGATACAGGGTTCAGGGTGGCGGTCATGAAAGAATGGAGCGTGAATGTGTTGCAGTGGATGAGACACAGGTGAATTCTCTGAGCGACTTCTCTTGAACATACAGATGAAACTGACATGGATTGGTAGAATTAACCCCAAATATGGATGGTGCGATGGACCAATGGTGATATGACCAGTGAAAGGAATAACCCAACCTGACTCGGATGTGGAGTGAAAGTATCATGTTTAAGAGCGACTTGCTACCAATAAAGTTTCTTCAAGTTTTCTTCCCAATTTTTCCCCAGTCATTGCTGACTAGTACCTCTTTATTTTTATTACGCTTGAGGAGGATAACATATGCTTGTTATATAATTTTCCCTTCGGGCAAACCTGTTGCTATGTTTTAACGAGCCTAGCGACAGTGAAACTCGTTCTTGTCTATATGGACAAGTTTGTCGCTATTTGGTTTTAACGAGTTTAACGACAATGATAACTCGGTCCTTTTCAATTTTAGAGAGTCTGAAAGGGACGTAAAGGAAACTACAATAATCCTTTTTCCTCATATAATCCCTTAAGTCCGAAAAAGTATAAAATACTACGAAAGGGATGAATTTTCGGTAATTTTAACGAGCCGAACAAAACAAGCGCTGGATGTTTTTGTGTAATAATCCCTCAGGTCCAAAAGGATTAAAATCTAGAGGAGGGATAGCACTCTCGGCAACTTTAACGAGCTGGAGAGGCCAATTGCTCGGCAATCTTTTCATATTTTACGAGTCAGGTGAAAAGAGCTTAAAGGAGACTCATCTTTTGAGGAACGAGTGATAATTTTAGGTAGCAGCTGATTCCAGGTAAGGTTTGGAATTTTCCAATCACGGCAGTGTCACAAGGATGGCTAACAGGATCACTCTTCGCAGCTGTTCCTCAAAAATGGGTAAACAATCAAATGGAGGTGAATGATCGGCTAAAACAGGGTGGAGGTGATGGTAAGAACACGACCAGGGCTCAAAATCTGATGATAATGCATTCACAATGGTTATTTACTGGAAATTGGTTCATTTTTTAATGAGCTTAAACTTTGGGGGAACATTTGCTCATTGCTAAGGTTTAATTTTTAATGAGCTTGAACTTCGCATAAAAACTGCTCGTGCCAGTCGTATAATAAGGATGTCTCATCGATAGGTTCAATTTTTAGGGAGCTTGCACCATTCGAATCTTTTCTCCAGATCCTTTCATTATGTAAGATAGGAACGACCAATCCTACGAGTTTAAAGGGTTGAGAAACTACAAACTAAGAAAATAAATGGTCGCTCTTTACTTTCAAGGCAAAAAGTTTTGCATGCCCCCAGGCATAGCAAAGTAGAGTTTCTAGGTTACCATATGAAATCTCTCGCATATGCAAGATTGCTCCATTCGTGTTGCAGACAAAACACTTCCTTGGCGATGCATACCGAAATAGACAAAGGTGAGTGGCACGGTTGCCTCCACTCACATAACTTTGACGAGGGAATCTTATTCCAATCCAATCCCATTTTCCTAAACGGACGGGTGTGTTAGACTAGTCATATATCCTCTGTGGAAACCTACCCTATACCCAAGGTTTTCCTGCCGAAACTGACCAGGGTGCATGCCCCCTGGGTTTTAGTCATGTCCTCCCAAATCACTCGCGCTCTTTAGGTAGACGGACTGGAGTTTGATGAGACATTCCTTGCATGAAAAGACCATTTAGGGATGGTATTTGACTATCATCCATGTGTGAGCCGGGGAACGAAAGCTGGTCTACGAGCTTGACCACTTGGCCTTCATGCGGAAAACACATTACTCTAAAGAGTGAGGAGACAATGACTCCCATGCTATAAATATAGTCGCGCCCAAGGAGTAGATTATAATCTAGAGGTCCTTGGACTACCATTACGTTCATGTAAATGGTTTTCCTTCTCAATGTTATGGGCACATTGGGAAGGATCCCTAACGGTCGACTGGTTCCTTTGTTGAAGCCTGTCAGATTTCTCATCTCAGGCAGAAGCGATGGTGAACCAAGCGCTTCCCAAGAAGTTGAGGAAAGGATACTCACAGAAGCCCCTTCATCTATGATGGTACTGACCATGATCATTTTGTAAGCTTGTACAATGATTCGAAATGGTACATTAGCCGGTACACGGGGTCTGCCTAGTAGATTCCAATCAAAGGAAACGACTAGGTTGCTTGGAGGTGGGACCGAATAGATGGCTGGATATGACTCTAACGAACTTCCTTCCCGCGGTAAAGGAACGGGTAGATTGCCCCCATGTTAATCGGAGTCTGTGTTTAGGAAAATAATTTGAACGGTGTCATTCTCATTCTCTTTGGTGATTGTGTCATCTGAAGATGGACCTTTGGAAGACAAGACTGGGTCGACTGCCGCCTCAACCTTTTGACTTTCATCTAGTATGGATCCAACGGGTTTATCTTCAATGACAGATGCTTCGATCGACCACAATGGCATGTTGGTCGGATTTTCAACTAGTGCCAGACTCGGTAAGAGTTTCTTATATCCAGGAGGAAGCCGGATGGTTATCCAAAACTCTTTTAGCTTCGTCTAGGAAGGGACAACGGTGGATGACGTGATTGCCTTCACACAATTTACAAGGAAATTTACATTTCCTCTTCTGTCCAAATGCTTCGCTTTCACTAGTTGATGGTGTACTTTCAACATGATCTTCAGAGGTTGATGACACCGGATTATGCAAACGAGGAGACCAATCCCTTAAGATATGAGGGATGCAAGGACAATCTCGATGATAGTGATCTCCTTTGCAAATGACACATGGAGATTTAGGTTTGGATGGTGCAGTGCGCGGATTTTCACTAGACGATGCCCGGTTACCCCTTTTCGCCTTTGGCTCCTTCTTCTTCTTCTCTTTCTTCTCCTTCCCCTTCTTCTCCTTCTTAGTTACTTGACTTTTGGCTTTACCAGCTTTATCAAGCGAAGAGGAAGGAGGAGAGGGAGAATCAGACGAAGCAGAAGGTTGGGGGGTAACTTTAGTATCATCCAGTTGCTGACTCGATTGTTTAGGAATCACGGTGTTCTGAACGACGGAGGTCTAGAAGAGCCATATTGGCAAGCCAATCGTCAATCCTGGAAGTGACTATGTGACCATATGAGGTGCACCAACATCTCCCCAAGAGGAGAAAGGACTAGGATTTCCTCCAAGGGGAAATCTTTGGTTGGTGGACTCCATTTTTCTCAACCTAAGACCAACGTGGGAATGGTGATATTATTCTGATTAAAATAAATTTTAGACACTTTGACACAACTTGTTTTTTCAATTTTTAAGAGTTGAGAAAAAACAAAAGATGACTCTAGTCGCCTTCAATTTTTAATGAGCCTGAAGTGACAAGTGCTCAGATGGACCTTTTCCTTTAAGGAGTCCGAAAAGGAATGAAAGAGACTACTCTGGAAATCTAGACAGAGGGATTACCAAACCAATAACAAAACTACAAAATACTTTTTACGGTATGACAGAATGCTGTGTTTAGTGCATTACGATAGATAGGGCAGTAGACACGAAATCCTATGGATAAAGGATATAGCCTATTGTGGTCTCCCAATATATACTCAATGGTACGTGGGAGCACAAGTCCGTACTAGCACTTGTCGTCTCAAAGAGGAGGAATCACCAAACCAATAGTGAAAGCAACAGTTACCAGGCTTTACGACGCCGGAATACATCTCTAGCCTAGACTTCTAGATGTTGTGCGTTAGGTTCCAAAGCGTTTTTATGTTCATTGAATTTATTTTACAGTTGATGTTTCTTAAGAAATTTGCCTTTCAGGTTCACCGCGTGATTTAGATATACAATTCCTAAAATGAAATCTAAGATGATAAACAATCGTTTAATCTTCTTCTTGCAATGAGAATCCTAGCTACTAAAGAAAGAGAGATGATATTCTTTCAACATAGAGCAGAGAGCACACACTAGATGCTCTATCCTAAATCAAACCAAAAAGTAGTCTAAATGCAAATGCACATGCATGTATTTGTTTTCAACTTTCTTAATGTGTGGATGACAAGAAGGATGCTAAGTACAAATCTGAATTATCTTTTCAAAGTGACAGTACTAACAAATTTCTCTTCAAAAACGAAAGGAAGATAATGACGACACTTTACTATTTTGAATTGAAAACTACTTTAGACACTTGAAAAACTACTAATTCAAATCAAATACAAGAGTAACTATATAATCGACCATCAAGAACAATAGAATTCTTTTCTTTGACTTAAACCGACACTTGCGACACTTCCAAATCAAAAGATGACAGTTCGATTATGATACTTTTTGTAAAATAGAACTGTAAATGGCGCACAACACATAAAAACATTCACAATCCCTTGTACTATGGAGGTGGAATCACGCAAAGGAAGGGAGTTTCTACAGTGGTATACTGATCACAGACAAAAAAATCCTGAATAAAGCTGAAGAGAGTGAACACAGAAACCAAAATCTAAGAGCAGAAGAGGTCTTGTCTGATCAGCGCACCTGCAACACACGGAAAGTGCATTGCAGTGCACCTACTGCACACAGGAGGTGTGATGCATCCAGATTCCCAAGAGGAAAAAGTGCAATGGTCCAGGAATGAGACTTCAACTTGGTTCTGGGTCACAGTTTGCAGCTTAGTTCAGGGATTTAGGCCGAGCTAATGATAGTCAGTAAATAGAAATCACAGTGGCTGATCTAATGAGGTTACTAGAGCCACCACTAGGGCAATTAGAATGTTTGCAAATCAATTTTTCAGTTTATAAACAAAACCTGGAGATAGACTGAAGCAACATTGATCTACTTTGCACTTGCATAGCAAATGCAGTTCGAAGGTTAGCTGGCTTAACTTCAGGCTCCGTCTGTAAGTTTATACAACAAACAAATATAGACAAGCAAACAACCTATTTGCTCCCATTGTGGTCGCCATTTTGTTATCAGGAAATTTAGTGTCCTCTTGGAGCTACTAGTCCCACTAAGACTGGTAGCTATCTTAGAAACAAACAAACTAAAACTACTTTCTCTTTCCTTTATGAGAAGTAGATAAGAGGGGAGTTAAAGACACCAACCTCAATCTTGTGCTTGGTTCCTCTCCCTTCTAACAGATCCTTGCCGCTTTTCCTTTGTCTACCCACCTTCAAAGAGCACCTATGGAATCAAAGCAACATAATACTATCGAAGAACAGAGATCTACAATCATAAACAATATAGGACCAGATATATATTGACCACACAAATGCATATAACATCAAACATACAAGAATGTGGAGGAAAACTTGAATAACTTTATTAATATCAAGAATAGCAAAGAGGATTACAACCAATTGTTCTGACCCAGCATCACCCTCCCAGCATGAAAGCCCTTCTTTACCTCATGAAAAGCTTAGATCACCCAACACTATGATATTCCACCAAGAAACCAACAACACTTCCTTACAAGATACAAAATTCCAGCCTCTGGATCTCTGGGATGAAGGGTCCATATATAGATGATTGCAGGGGGTTGAGTCAACTTCTAGGATTTTGATTAGTGTCCTCTCTCTGATAGTTCTTGAGTCCACTTGGAGATTGATGATCTCTTACTCATCCCTGGGCGAATTCAGAGAGGCAAGTGTCAGAGGAGAAGTTTCTGGAAGATTCCATGACGATCAACCTTGCAAATTGTCTCTGCCATTTGTGTACTCTCGCCCATCGCACACTACAGGAGGGATTTCCAGTATGCATCACACCCTTTTCACTGAGTAGGTGAGATGCATCGCACCCTCTGCACTGGGAAGTCTGTATGGTCCAGCTTTGACTAGTTCTAAGCAGTTTTCTGTGGAGAACTTCTAGGAGATGATATAATCAGCTGACCTTGTTCCTTTAGGGTGTGAAGAAACACTTTTAGGGACTTAGGAGCCCTTGGTTTATGGACATGTATGATTGGGATTGCAGTGCCCAAAAATGTCTATAATAGCAACGCTCTGCTTCTTTGGTTTCTGCATCACCTTCCTTAATGACATGTATTTTGTAGCTTACCTGAAATGGACAAGATATATCAGCGCAAACAATATCGGGAAATTAATATTGAAAGAATTTATGAAATGACCTTGGATCATGAGAAAGGTTTAATGAGATACTCAACATTAACTACCCATAACTTGGAAAATGATTAACTCTCCTCGGGTCGCTAAATATTTATTATCTTGTCAATTCATTCATTTTTGTATTTAAAACACAATTATTTCACATGCTTACCACTCTTATTCGCATATCGCAATCTTCAAATGGATACAATATAGCGTTGTGCTTATTATAAGGCGAAATGAGATTGTGATTGTTGCAATATCGCATTTCGCAAATCATTAATGGGCGTTGTAATGGCATAGCTTAATTACTTGCGAAGTTTGTGAAGTGCGATTTGCGAAATGACAAGGTGCTTATAATCAGGATATCACAGCGGGAGGTTTGATCGCACATCACAGATTTTTAAAGGTGTTTTATGATAGTCACATGGAAAAGTGCGATTTGCGATTTGCGATAAGGATTTCATCCTTGGGTTGTTTTGCAAGATTTTTCAAGGAAATTTCTTAGAGTTAGGTTTTATTATGCTAAAAACTAAAAATTTAAAAAGGGTCCCCATTTATATCTCTAACCTAGCTATTGTTATCCATAAATGGGGGGGTTGTTACATAGTACAACAATTGGTGATTCACTTGGGAGAACCAACTATCTCTGAGTAGTTTTCTAAAATTTCTAAAAATTTCAAAGTAATTAGAGTTATAGGAATAATAATAACATGAGTTATAAAAGTAAACAACATTTCTCTAGAATCATTATCACTTACATAATCTATTTATTCAACTACTTTACTCTTGTAATGATATGAATACAAATGTTTGCATCAGTCAATAATAAGAGTTAAAGTGATATAGCAGGTGTTTTCTACAGATTAGTTTTTGATGTTTACTCATTTATCACAGATAGAGCCTCTGTTGCCAACATGCATTCATAGCCTCGACAAGGTTATCTTTTAGCCAACAATGATTCATTATCCCATCTGAAGCAATTTTCAAATTTTGAAATGACATTCACTTGCTTTGAATCTCACTTGGACTTTGTCATTTTTTCCTTTCTAATATAATCTTTTCTTTGAGGTTTCTTAAAAGACATCATCTAGGCTTGGTAATCAAATAATGACAATGCCATTCATTGGTTGTAATTAAACTAAACAAGCTGCCTGTTGATGAGACCCCTTGTCTTCTGATCGATGAGATCATTGAGTATTACCCTATTTTGATATGCAGTATTGGTAATATTAGTTTAATTATTTCCCTATGACCATGGTAAACAAGCTCGCAATGAGACTTTTATCTTCTAAGTTTTGTATATTTTAGAATTACACTCTGAAAAAAGGAAAATTTTATCAAATGGGGTGAATCATTGGCTCTTTTGAGAGTTTTCGATGATAATGATAGAGTTTTAAGATACTGATCTGTAGAAAGTCCTTACTAGGTTAAAGATTCTTTTCTTAACTAATAACAAAACACTAATACTCTAAAAAGATAAGAGTTTGTTCATAGGATAAATGTTTTTAGCAAGATCAAGTTAAAAAAAATAAGGTTTGCATTGGTACTGAAATGTTGTAGTTATTTATTTTAATTTTTACTTACTTATAGAAGCGAAAAATTAGAAATATTATCAAAGATTTTGTTTTGAAAAGCCAAAAGTAAATCCTACTTAAACTTATTTTCCTAGGAATTTGAAAGGCGATATGATACAAAATTGGAAGAGGCTGTTTTCTAAGAAAAGTATTTTTTCTAGATTTTCCAATTAACGGGCAAAGAATTATTTTTACTTGATAAGTCTTGTAAAAGAAACGTTGATTGTCCAATTTTCTCAATAATGTGAAAAGGGCCAAGCCATATTCTTTGAAATTTGGTATGTTTACCCTTTTCTTCGTGTGCTTTGTCCCATTTCAAAACCAAATCCCCTACTTCAAAAGTTTTTTGACTGGCAGAGGTTGTATCAAAAGAGGCTTTGACTAATTGTTGATGATGGAAGTGGGTTGCTTTGGCCTTTTCTTATTCTTCTTCAAGCTTAAGAATCTGAAATTGTCTAGCTTGGAGAGAAGAAGAAGGGTTTTCATCGATGAATTGCACTAGGGCAAGAGATGGGATTGTTATGTTTGTGGGAAGAACAACTTCTTTTCCATAAACCAAAGCAAAAGGGGAAGAACCGATAGATGCCTTCTGTGTAATTCTGTCTTCCCATAGAGAAAATGTCAATGCTTTGTGCCAATTCTTATGATTTTGGTCAATAGTCCTTTTGATAATTCTGATGAGGTTTTTGTTTGTTGATTTTTCTAATCCATTACCTTGTGGATAATAGTTGGCTGAATATTTTAGTTTAAAACCTCACTTTAAAGAAAATTCTACCATTGCATTTCCAGAAAAGTAAGATGCATTGTCAAACATTAAAGTTGAGGGTAAGCCAAACCTGGTAATTATGTATTGATCAATGAAGTTTGTAATTTTTTCTGTATTGGCTATCCTTAAGGGGATAACTTATTCCGATTTTGTAAAATAATCAATAGCTATAAGGATGAACCTATGCAGTTTGGAAGAGTTAGGAACAATCTCACAAATTATGTGTAATCCCCATTGTTCAAATGGTTGTTGGATGTTTACTGGTTGCAAAGGGAATGCTAGCTTCCTTTCTCTTTCGGCTGTAGTTTGACAAGTTTTACACTTTCTTGCATATTCATGTGCATCCTTAAATATCGTTGGCCAATAATATTCTGCATGCAATATTTTGTGAGCTATGGTATTTCCTCCGAAATGTCCTCCAGCTGGTCCATCTTGTAATTCCTGCATGACCTTTTCAGCTTCAAGTTTTTCCAAGCATCTTAGTAATACTGAATCATAATTTTTCCTAAACAATACATCATCGACTAATTGATACTGATTTGATTTCAACCTTAAAGCATGCTTTGTTTTGTAATTAAGGTGCATAGGAGCATATCCATTCTTTAAGTAAAATTTCAAATCAACATATTGTGATTGTGTATCATTGAGGATTACCTCTGATATTTGCACTTCATTACCTTGATCTTCTTCTGGTGATAACTGGGAAGCTCCTATTAACATCCTGCAAAAACCTTGATCCCTAACAATTTTAGCCTTCAGATTTCCACATCATATTCTTGAAGTGCAGTAACCCAATTGGCTCTTTTCTCCCCTACTTCTCTTTGGATTAATAATTGCCTTACTGTGGGGTAGGGTACTATTATCTTTGTATGGGATTTAAGAAGAAAAGGTCTAAAATGTTTCAAGGTTTTAAAAACAGCAAATGCTTGTTTCTCGATAGCTGAATAATTTAACTCGACACCTTGCAAGTTGGAACTGAAAAAGGAGATAGGTGCTTCAATATTTTCATCATTTAGCTGTGTTAGAACTGTTGCATAAGATGTATTGGATGAAAAGGTATATAATACAAAAGGTTTGAGAAAGTCAAGAATTGTGAGTGAAGGAGCATTAATAATGGATTTTTTAATCAACTCGAATGGCTCCCTTTCATGTTTGCGCCATTTGAAAACTGTATTTTTCTGTATCATTGTTCGAAGGGGTGAGACAATCTCTAAAAAGTATGGGACAAATCTTTTTACAAAATTAATTCGGCCTAGGAATGACTGCATGGTATTTTTGTTACGTGGGAGAGGAATCTTTTTGATCTCTTGGACTCTATCGGGATCAATGTAAATTCCTTTCTTGGAGACTATAAACCCAAGGAGTTTGCCTTCTGGTAAAGAAAAACAAGATTTTTTTGGGATTAAGGAAATGCCATATTTCCTGCATCTTTCAAAAATATGCTTCAGGTCACTTAAATGATTGTTCCTATCCTTAGAAAAGACTGTGATGTCATCTAAGTAAATAACAACTGATTTATTAATCAAACCTTTAAAAAAAATATCCATAGCCTGTTGAAATGTAGCACCTGCATTAATGAGTCCAAAGGGTATCTTATAATAGGCGTATGTTCCCCACTTGGTTCTAAATGTTGTCTTTAATCTGTCATCTGGATGCACAAGAATTTAATTATATCTTGAGAATCTATCTAGAAAAGACATTAATTCAGAACAACAATTGATTGTAATATCTATTCCATGGTAGGCAAAGGAAAGTTGTCTTTTTGAGAAGCATGCAAATCCTAATATCACTGTTCTTTTTCCTTACAGGTGCCATATTCGATACCCATTTAGAGTGTCTAACAGGGAAGATTATTTTGACTTTCAGAAGCTTGTTTAATTCAGATTTGATTTGGCTTTCAAGGTTTGGGTGAATTTTGTGAAGCTTCTGTTGAACTGGTTTTTTGTTCGAAGTCATAGGTATGGTATGTTGAATTACAAAGGTATCATAGGTTTTGAGATTTGAGTAATCCCAGGCAAAGACACCTTTGTATGTTTTCAAAAACGAAATTAATGATATCCTTTCTTCTGATGATAGGTCAAGACCTAGGTTGATATTTTGAGGTTTTTTAGTTGACCCTATGTTTATTACTTCAAATCTCAAAGTAGAACTTTGAGTTTTGGAGTTGGTAACTTTCTTGAATCTATCCTTTAGATCATAGATATCTTCCATCTTAACTACAGACTTCGAGATTGGGTTTTGATTCTGACCATTTTTAATTTGGAGATCATGCTCTTGTTCGTCTATGATCTATTCCTCATAGGACCCCTCTGATGTAAGGAAATTAACTATATCTGCATTGTTATTGATTACTCTCCAATTTGTTATATTATCGAGAATAAATGGCCTAAAGATTAACTCTATTGAAAATCTGTCTAGACTGAACTCTTCTGTGGGTATAAGCTTGGATGCCACATTAGCAAGTAGGTCAGCACTTACGTTTTGCAGTCTAGGAACTGAAGAAATGTTAAAAGCATAGAAGTGAGAAGTCAGATTCTGGGCAAATGATTGAGAATGTTTAAGGTGCCTAGAGACACACTGAATTGTATTTCTTACCCGCTTCACAATTATTTCAGAATCACCATAGACTTGCATATATTTGACATTAAGGCTAATGGCTTTGTACAAACCTTAGATTAATGCTTCATATTCAACGACATTATTGGTGCATTGAAATTCAAGTCTGCATGCTAACATGGTTTTCTCTCTCCTTGATGCATCTTGCGCCTGCACCGTCTTCAGATTTGGAACCATCAAAATAGAGAGCCCAAAACAAAGAATTATTTGAAATTTTATCTACTAAATTAACACACTTGGAAGCATTTGTTTGTGAAATTTTTTCTATTTGAGACACTACGAAATTATCTAGGAAGGGAGACCTCTGAGCATTAAAGGATTCCAAAAATGACTCAGCTGAGTAATTTCCAATGATGTTATTGGTGAAGGCAACAAGTTCATTTCTTCTCTCAAGGTCAGTGACTGTATATTTCATGAACTTTTCTCGGTTTAATCTGATTTGTTTTGGTTTACCATTATGTGGCAACCACATATGAGACCAATCAATTGCGAAGTAACCATTCAACTTTTTGGACCAATCTCTACCTATGATTAAACCATATAATTCAGAGATATCAACCACTAAAATATCAGTTATTTGGGAAACTCTTGGAATATAGGAAATCCTAATTGATACTCATGCACATGACTCTTGGCATAATATTTGAAGAGGCTCCTGAATCAATAAGACAATTATGAACATTCCTGTTGAAAATTTCGTAAGTGAGCAGAAATGGAGGAATATGAGAAATAGATCTATCACCGATTAGGACTAAATCTGAAGGATCTACTTTATTGGAAGATGATGGGGGTTTTACCATATCTTAGGCAGCTTGAGTAACTACAACATATGGTAAAGGGGATGCGGGAATTGCTTTTAATTCTCTTCACAATTTTTTTTGTTGTTGCTTGAGTTTAGTGAGTTCATGCAAAAAAATTTCTTCTCTAGTCTTTTTCATATCTAAGACGATGTTGTATTCCACTATATTTGAAACTACCAATGTTTTGGAAGTATTTGGAGAATATAGTGGAATAGGTGTTGGGTTGTGTTATTCTTTCCATGACTAGCCCACATAGTGAACCGGGGGGTTAGAGGGGGGGCAGAGCCCTGGGAATTTTTTTTTGGACCCTATATTAGGTTGGGCGGACCTACCTATGGTTTTTTGCATAATTTTTGCACATGGTTTTGGATGTGATGGTTTTCTGTCCATGGTTTTGGACGCGCGGGCTTTCGGTCCATGGTATTGGATGCTTCAGCATGTATAAATATGTATTGTAACATTGAAAGGAACATAATGAAAAATCAAGCTGGTAGTCTCGGTTTTGGGATCCAGGGGAAAATCTATGTGTATATGTGTTTTATGTGTTATGCTCTCGCATTTTTTATTTTCTGTGTTATAGAATTCATATGCAGGTAATTTCTATAGGGGGTTAAAACCTACATTTGGTATCAGAGCTGTTTTGGCTTCAAGGGGATGCCTTTGTTGGTGAGGGGTTTCACTCGGACCTATGGTAGACCTCGTTCAGTGGGAGATTTGCGGGATCGATTCTAGTGGTGAAAGAAGATGGCGAGCAGTGGAAAGATAGAGATCAAGAAATTTAATGGTCAAAGTTTTGAGTTTTGGAAACTCAAGATGGAGGATCTGTTGGTGGATAAAGATCAGTGGATCGTGGTAGATCCGGGTATTAAACCAACGGGAGTGTTTGAAGAAGAATGGAAGAAGTTGGATCGGAAGGAAAAGAGCACAATACAATTGTGTGTCTCAGATTTAGTATTGCTGAATTTATTAGGGGAAGCTATGGTGATGGCTTTGTGGGACAAGTTAGGGAATTTGTACCAATCTAAGTCTTTGGTGAATAAATTGTTCCTACGGAAAAAGCTGTATAACCTGAGGATGAAAGATGGAGACTTGGTGACAGAGCATTTGAATGCGTTTAATACTGTGGTAAGTCAGTTATTGTCTGTTGATATCAAAATTTTAGATGAAGATAAGTGCATTAGTTTGTTGTGTTCTCTACTAGATTCGTGGGATAGTCTGGTTATTGCAATAGGTAGCAATGCAATTGCCTTGCAGTTTGATGAAATAGTCTCATCCTTGCTAACGGAGGAGATGAGATGGAAAAATATGGAGAGCGAGAATGGTGATGCCTTGTCTGTACGAGGACGATCCCAAAATAGAAACAAAAAGAAGTCATCGAGTGGGAGATCTAAATCTAGAGGGAGATCTAAATCTCCAGGAAAACTTGTAAAGGTGGTGTGCTGGAAATGCAGAAAGGAAGGGCACTACAAAAGGGACTGTAAATCTAAAGCTCATGACAAAGGAAAGGGATCTGATGACGCTCCTTATGCAAAGGCAAAAACCACCTCAGATGAAGGTGGGGATGTGTACTTGGCTTCTTCAAGTACACATGTAGATCACGAGGCATGGTTGATTGACTCAGGTGCATAATTTCACTTCACTCCCCATAGAGAGTGGTTCTATGAGTATGAGAAATATGATGGTGGTGATGTCTTCTTGGGGGATGACAGGAAGGCCAGAATCATTGGTCGCAAAAAAGTGAAGTTGAAGTTGCAAGGTGGAAGGGTTAGAACACTTATGGGTGTTCTACATATTCCTGCATTGGCCAGGAATCTGATTTCTGTAAGCAAGATGGATGATGTAGGTGTAAAAACAGGTTTTGGGAAGGATACCTACAAGATGGTTTGGGGAGCACTGGTATTGATGTGAAGAGTTTGGATTGGAACTCTGTACAAGCTGCAAGGTAGCACTGTTGTTGATGGGTGCAACAGTTCTGTGGTTCCTGAAAGTGGAACAAAAAATCTAGTGGTCTCTAGAGAGAAGACCATGCTGTGGCATCAAAGGCTTAAACGTATTGGAGAGTAGGGCCTTTGAATACTTCATGGTAAAGGTATGGTAGAAGGTATGAGCAATATCTCTTTGGATTTTGATTTCTGTGAAAATTGTGTATATGGGAAGCAAAATCGGGTGAGTTTCCCCTCTGGTAGTAAGAGGGAGAAATAGATATTAGAGCTTGTGCATGGTGATGGGTTTGGACCTGTGAAGGTTCCATCATTGGGTAAGTCTATTTACTATGTATCATTTATAGATGATTTCTCAAGGAATACATGGATATATTTCCTTAAGAATAAATCTGAAGTCTTTGCGAGGTTTAAAGAATTTAAGGTTCTGGTTGAAAACCAGACAGAGAAGAAGATAAAGGTGATGAGGAAAGATAACAGTGGACAGTTTTGCAATAAGGAATTTGAAGAATTTTGTAAGAAGTGTGGTATAGCACCATAGAAGACTATTCCATATACACCTCAGCAAAATGGAGTTTCAGAAAGAATGAACAAGACGTTGATGGAAAGGGCAAGAAGCATGCTTAGTGGTGTCAAGTTAGGAAAAGAATTCTAGGCAGAGGCGGTGGAGACAACATGTTTCTTGGTCAACAGATCACCTTCATCAGCATTGGAGGATAAGACTCCACAAGAGGTATGGACTGGTAAGAAACTCTCTCTTTCACATATGAGGGTATTTGGATGTGATGAATATGTACATGTTCCAAAGGAGAAATGAACCAAGTTAGATAGTAAATTTGAAAAGTGAATCTTTATTGGGTTTAAGGATGGTTTAAAGGGTTATAAGCTTTGGAACCCAGTAAAAAGGAAGGTAGTGTATAATCGAGATGTTGTGTTTAGAGAGGTAAAAAATGTTATTAAACATGAAGTCCAACCAAAGGAACTTGAGAAGATAGAGTTTGAGGTTAAGGAGGAAGAATCAGACTCTACAATAGAGGAGGAATCAGAAGATGAAGAGTCACAAACTCTGGGTGTGAGAAGATCAGTTCGAGAAAGAAGGCAGCCAAAAAGGTATAGTCCATATGCGTTCTATTTAAATTTTTCTTTATCTATTACTGACGATGATCCCAAAACTATGAAGGAAGCAATAGATTCAGAGTATGGAAAACTTTGGAAAGAGGCCATGGTTGATGAAATGGCATCTTTTCACAAAAATGAGGCTTGGGATCTGGTGGAGTTGCCGACTGGAAGGAAACCCATTGGTAGCAAGTGGGTGTTCAAGAAGAAGACAAATGTAGAAGGAAAGGTGGAGAAATACAAAGCTAGGTTGGTAGCAAAAGGTTATTCCTAGGTGCCAAGAATTGATTTTGGTGATATTTTTTCTCCTGTTGCCAAGGTAACTTATATTAGATTACTTTTATATGTTGTTGCTGCTTTTGATTTTGAGGTAGAACAGATGGATGTGAAGACATCTTTTGTTCATGGGGATCTGGATGAGGAAATCTACATGAATAAACCTGAAGGCTTTGCGGTGAAGGGTAAGAAAGAATTGGTATGCAAATTAAATAAGTCTCTGTATGGGTTAAAACAGTCACCAAGGATGTGGTATCATAAATTTGATACATTTAAACGGGGACTTGGCTTCACCAGAAGCAAAGCAGATCACTATGTGTATTTTAAATTAATTGGTGACCGTGTTATTTATCTAGTCTTGTATGTGGATGATATGTTTTGGTTGGAATGACAAAGAAATTATCCAGGATTTGAAGACTCAATTGTCCTCCAAATTCGACATGAAATATATTGGTGCTGCAAACTATATTTTGGGCATGGAAATTAAAAGAGATCGGGCAAAGAGGAAGCTTTGGTTAAACTATAGGAAGTATGTCGAGACAATATTGCAGAGGTTTAATATGCAGGATAGTAAACGGGTGAAGTTTCCTATTCTTGTAGGTGTAAAGTTATCTGCTGAACAGTGTCCCAAGACACAAGAAGAGGAAGAGGATATGTCCTGTATTCTATATTCAAGTGCAGTCGGTAGCCTAATGCATGCGATGGTCTGTAATAGACTAGACATTTCACATGCAGTGGGAGTATTGAGCAGGTTTATGTCAAAACCAGGGAAGGAGCATTGGACATGTCATGCGGAAAGAGTCGATTTTGCGGACAAAACCAACCTCCCTAGAAGCTAAGGCTTTCTAGTGACAAACAAGAAAAATAAACACTACCTTTCTCTAAACATGCATTTAGAATACAAGTAATCAGGTGATTATAACATACCTTTAGTCCAACGCTTTGTAGTAGTCTAGCCTCGCCGATCCGGATGAGCTCCTCCTTCTCTTCGAAACCTGCATTCACTAACAAGCCAAAAGATTAAATAGCACCTGATAAACTTATAAAATAACACATATCCATCATACAGACCAAGGAGCATATGAAACAAATCATGAATAACAATCTGTTGAGAAAAATGAGTTCATTTGTATTAAGTGGAAACAAACGAAACCATTAGAACCTGAGCCTTGGTGTTGTGCAAGTCCCTCCTAGGGTCCAGAAAGAGTTTTCCTTTACTTTGATCAGCTCACCCACTCCAAATAAGGCTAGGAAAGGATGGGAATCTCTCCTCTCAAGCTTTACAAGGGAGTCCTAATTCCAGCAGCATCTACCCTTAGGAATGTTCAGCTTTTAACTCCCCTCCTTCTGGCCCAATGCCTGTATTTATAGTGCTCTAGAGGAAGTTATTCAGGTCCACCATAAATGGGATAAGCCCCTCTTTGGATGGGATAGCTCCCCTCTTGATGGGATAAGTTCCTCTTTCATAGGGATACATGAACCATCTGGAGGCGTTCAATACACGTCGAACAAGCTTCTAGAATGCTCTAGAAATCACCACAAGTAACTTTTTTGGAGTGAAACTTGCACCTTTTGACCTTTACAGGAGTACACACCCAGCCCGTTACAGACATAGTGTACAAGTACGCAGGTATTGTGAACTTGAGGTGCGTACACGCAGGTAAGGCTAAGAGAAACTGCGTACCTAGAGATATATAGATTTTTAAAGACTTTCTCTCTTTCTTGGAGTTTGACATGAAGAGCAGAGGTATGAGACTTGCCAAGGAGGATAGTATGACAGTTGATGGAGCCATACTAACTGCAAATAGTCATGGTGACAAATTTTAGTGTAACAGATTGCCCCCTAAAGTGCGAAGCCTGTAGTAGATTAGGGTTTCATATCATCTAGGAAGGGTGAAGTACTTTATCATTTCAAGGATTATCTTGTGGAGAGCCCAATTGGAACCTGCAAGTATTCAACACAAAATACATATATAAGATCATATCATCGCTGAGGTAGGCATTCCCATACTCAGATTGAAAACTTTAACTAACAAACTAACTACTACTCTGATACAGGAATGATTTTGCAGTACATCATAATCATAGACTCTTGTAGACACAGTATGGACGCAGCCATCTGTTTATGATTAGTCTACTGTATAATGAATACAAAACTCCTCGCAGCCTGGATGGTAGAAACTAAATCCAGGGTCTTCATTTCTACTTCCCGAACATGTACGATTCTATCCATGCGAATAAATGAGTTGATGTCGAACATGGTAGAAACCACTTGATTATCAGTCAATGATGTAAATTGTTAACAAGTGTGAGAGAGATCACCAGTGATGTCAATGGTTCTCAAAGTACCCAGTACAATCCATGAGATGTGAATGAATGAGTTGATGTCGAACATTTCACGGAATCCTTCGATCGAAAGTCAATGATGTAAACCGTCGTCAAAGGCGAGAAACCTGACATTGATGCATGCAGATCTCAAGGTACTGACAATTTCTAGGTCATCTTTCTAGATAATGTGCTGATGTCGATAGAAAGCGACCCGTTGCAGGCAAGCCCACAACACGAAATCATAGATCAAGTTGAAGAAATGTAGCTGTAAGGACTGACTCAGGGATGGTCGAGATGGATGACGGGTATTTTGCAGATGAATGGTTTATTTGCAGTGACCTCTTGAACACATAACGACACAAGAGATGGCTTGGTGACATTTGACCCAAAGTTAATACCCGGCTGAAGACTTTCAATGTGGTTTGATCAACTGTGAGGCAAAGGATTTCCCAACCCAGGTGAATGAAAAGTGTCGTGTTCAAGAGTGGTGATAAGGCTTCTTCTGAGACAAAGGATAACAAATAGGCTCATTTTTCTCTCTTTTCCCCCACCATTTCTGGCAAGTACCTCTTTATTTTTTACAAGCTTGAGGAGGATAACATATGCTTGATTATAAGCTCATCCTTCGGATGAGTCCAACTTAGTTTTGATTCGAACCCTAAGAAGGAGTGGTCCGTTCCTGTTTGTAATCGAACAGGTCCTTTACTGTGAAATTTTAACGAGTCCAGTATAGGAGAAACTCGGCGTTTTTCAATTTTAGAGAGTCTGAAAAAAATTAAGAAGACTCCAGGTTGAACTTTTTCATAAATTTGTGTCTCCCAAGCCCGAAAAAGTATAAAATAATACTTGAGAGAACCGCTTGATCTTGCGACCAAGGAGTACTTTCATGATTAGTGTCTTTGACCTGAAAAGTAAAAAGCGATCAAGGACACGTCGTTTTATTTCCAGTATCGAATTTGAAACGACAAAAATCCGGCAATCTTTTCCTGTTTTTATGGTCAGAAAAGGGCTATAAGGGGACCGTCTTTTAATTCCGTTTTAACGAGTGTAAAAGAAACGCTCGGCAATATTTTTATGTTTTAGGAGTCAGGAAAGGGCTTAAAAGATGACTCTGATGTTTTTGTTTGTGAAAAACGACAATTTTCCCTGAAAATCCTTTATCCTGCACAAAAACCAACACATTACTCATACCTGTTTAAAGATAGATAAAAATACTTTGAAAAATACCTTTTCATGGTGGAAAATAAACAAATTTGACATTTATTTACTCAAAAAACCTATAAAAAGGGCTTTTACCATTTCATTTTTACCATTTTACTGTTGAGGAGAGAAAAAGGGCTTTTGGCAAGAAATTCCCGTGGACACTGTGGAGAATCCGACCGTCGAAATCGAACGCCGTCTCATCAGGTATTCTACAACATCCTCCCTTGCATTTCCATCCGTTTAGAATTTGTTTTTAAGCTTTAGTTTCATTTTTTGGAGGCCTTGGGGGTTTCAAGGTTCGCGTTTCGGGGTACGCAGGTGCCCCATGGGTGACCCGCGTACCCTGACATTTTCTCAGTTGGGAAAATGTCGGGCGTATGCAACTTGCCTTAAGAGAACCTGCGTACATACACCCTGTCTCTAAAGGCGGGCTGCGTACACCGCGGAATGGATTTTGAAACCTCCATTTCTCCAAAATGAACCAAAAATTTTTAAATTTATGGACTCTAACAGATGTTTTATGGTGTGCAGATTGCCCATCATGCTTGATTGGCGCGAAAGAGAACACAAAGATGTTGATTTGGCCGCGATTAATCACCAACCTTCCATTGCTACTTTGAAGGCATGCGGTCTTTACAAATACTGGGCCATACCTGGCATGAGGGCCCAGGTGCGCTTTCTAGAATGGCTGGTTGAAAGGTGGAACGTTCAGGATCAGTGTTTCTACATTGGAGGGCACCAGCTTGAGATAGAGCCCTCAGACATTTACTTTCTCACTGGTTTTCCCAAGAGGGGCGAACAATTGACTCTGTCCGGGACTAGGCCGGGTGGCCAGTCCATTGCTAGTCTCCGACTAGAGTGGTGTAATAACCAAAACCAGGATAAGGGGATAGAAATCAAAAAGATATCCCGACCTGAACTTATGGTAATTGCCTTTACAGTTACCAGACTTTGCGGGGCTGCCACTTTGCACATTGCCACTGGATCCCAGATGCGAATGGCGATTGATTGCTATCGGGGCACCATATTCAACTGGTGCGATGCTGTGTTGGCCAACTTAAAGGGCCAACTGACTAGGACCAAAAACGGACAGTTGAAGACTTTTGGTTATGGGCCTTTAGTTGTGAGTTTTGCCCTAGAGAGGGTTCCAATGCTGATCCCACAACAACTCACTATTGAGGTCAGGCCTCCCCGAGAGCCTAAGTTGATGCGATGGGTTGCGGTGATGGCCCGTCATCCTGACGAGGGCACGGAGGTTGCCGATTTAGACCGAAGTATTTTCACTGGTTAGAGAACTAGGTCTTCTCGATACAGGATTTTCCGTATACCGGAGTTGATTTTCATGGAGATCCGGACATGATTCTTCCACCGGGAGAACAGTGGGACGACACAGGTACTTCATTTTTCACAAGTTTTTAGATTATCTATTTTTTTGTTTTTATATCGTCTCAAAACTGACAGTGACAATTTTCAAAATGCAGATGTTGGCCCACATCGTCCAGCCAATCTCCGGCCTTTTGAGAGGAGAGTACCAGTTGCACCGGCACCAGCCCCATAGGATGCGGCCGTAGAGACCTTAGCTGAGTTGGAACAAGACCTAGAGCGTCTTACGACAGACATACCAGAGACGACTATAGATGATATTCCTATCAGACTTCAGAGCTATGTGGTCGCAGTCCCAGGACCTTTTAGGAGGTTCTTGTGTAGGGTAGCCCGTGCAGTGGTGTTGTATAGAGAGCACCACCAGTGATTGGACGGTCACTTTTGTAGACACATGTGACATTTTGGTTTTTGTACTTATCATTTTTGCCGATCATAAGGTGTTTTTCAACCTATGATTGAAGACGATGTATTTTTTGACACACTCCTATCTATATATATCATTATTACCGGCTTATCTTGTTAAACATGTGTGATGAAATGTTTTAAATTTACATGTATGATTATCGCAAATGTCTGTCTAACATTCGAGAAGTAATTGCATCTGCTAATATATTTAAAGACCTTGGAATATGCTGATATTCGATGTAATCAAATTCACGTTCCAAGAGACGCACTCTCAAAAATAACCTTAATAACACTGGATTCCTAATGGCATATACTCTATTAAGCTGTAATACAACAAGTTCAGAATCTAACCTTACTATCAAACTCTGAATCCCAAACGAAATAGATTCAGACAATAATTCAATCACTGCACTATATTCTGCAATGTTGTTTGTTGTTTGACCGAGGCTCACCCCATGCATAGAAACTAATTCGTCAGAGGGCGAATAGATAACCCAAGTTGTGGAAGAGATATTCCGTGTACTACAACAGGCACCATCAGCGAATCCAATGTACGTTTGGAGAGGCGTCGACATCTGCAATATCAAGAGTAAAACCAAGATTAGCCAGAATAACGACGAAAAACACACTCTCTAAGCTAAGCACACTGTCTATACTAACAAACACACCAGCTAGAAAGAAAAATCTAACCTAACTAAATCTCCATACCCATCATTTAAGCATAATATCTCTTTAGGTAAAGTCCATTTCTGGGTTTGCCCAAAGAGTCCCCGTCAAAATCTACCAGCTCATAGGCCCCTTTTGCTAGCTTTCACTTGACAATGTAGGGCCCATGCCACATGGGAACGAATTTTCCAGCACCTAATTTATCGTTAGCTTGATCATATAATAGCACTAGGTCTCCTTCCGAAAAATTTCGAGGGGTCACGTTGCGATCATACTGAGCTTTCATCCGTTTTGCGTGAGTCTCGATTGCCAATGCAGCGTCACGTCGAGTCTCATCTAATTGAGCTAAGTATAATAAATGCTTCTCCTCTTCGGAAGTAGCTGGAAGTAATTCGATAGCCATTTGAAGTGATGGGATTTCGCATTCAATGGGCAGCACAGCTTCCAAATCATAAACTAGTTGGAAAGGAGTGAACCCTGTTGATGTTTTCACTGAGGTTCGGTATGCCCAAAGCACGGAAAATAACATGTTGTGCCAATTCGACCGATGAATACTAATGATTCGTCAGATCATGATAACTAAAAATTTGTTGATGGATTCAACCAGACCGTTGGCTTGTGGATAATAAGGAGTTGAGCTATCGTGACGCAAACCAAGCTGGCCTGTAAGTTCTGTCATCATAATGTTTCGAAAATGGCGCCCATGGTCAGTGATTATCGCTTGTGGGACACCAAACCTAGCAATAATGTGATTGAATACGAAAATTGCAGCTGTCTTGCCGTCTGCCTCGAATGTAGGCATCGCCTCGGCCCACTTAGTAAAATAATCAACCGCAAGGATGATATATGCATGCCCCCCGACCGAGTGAGGGTTACATGTAATAAAATCGATACCCCATTTGGCGAAAGGACCAACGGCAATTATAGGGTGGAGAGGAGCAGGTGGTGCGCGCATCTTGCGATCAAACACTTGACAGTTGTGGCATTTCCGGATCGCAATAATACAGTCTTTAAACAAAGACGGCCAGAAGTAGCCAGCGCGCAATATCTTTTGGGCTGTGGCATACCCAGACATATGACCGCCACATGCTCCAGAGTGACAGTCATTCAAAACCCTTTCAGCTTCTTCGTGAGTTAAGCAACGGCGAAAAACCAAGTCCGCCCCACGGCGATAAAGAGTATCTCCAATAATTTTGTACTTTTGGGACTGGAATCGAATTTTCCGACGTTCCGACTTTGAAACTTCGGGCCGAAAGGATTGGGTTTGGAGATAGACGATTATATCCCCATACCACGGATCTAAAGTGCTGATGAGAAACAAAGATTCGTCCGCAATGGGTTCCTCTGCCACAGTTTCTGTGTCAGCACGCGGGAAGTCACACATCAACTCTGCAAAAACTAAAGATTTCTTAGACTTAGATTTTTCAAATTCCAAGTCGAACTCTTGCAGGATAGCGATCCATTTAGAGTACCTGCCCCCTAGCAATTGTTTAGTCAAAATATAGATCATAGGGTTGCAATCCGAAATGACTGTAGTTTTACGAAGTAGAATGTAGTGACGAAAACGTTGGACAACTTGAACGGCTGCCAAGGCCAATTTCTCCACATGTGAATATTTGAGCTCAGTGGGATTTAAGGTCCGACTAAGATAATAGATCACATGTTCCGTTCTTAATTCATCTTCTTGTACTAAGACCATTCCAATGGTGGAATGAGCGGCGGCGAGGTACAAAAAGTAATCCTGCTTGTAGTTGGGAGGATGCAACAACGGTGCATGGGTTAACGCGTGCTTGAGCGTATCAAAATATTTCTGAGTTATCTCATCCCAAGAGAATTGAGCGTTCTGTTTCAACAACTGGGTAAAACCCTTAGTAATCTCGGCATAGTTAGGAATGAATCGGCGTAAAAAGTTTGCTTTCCCCTGCAAACTTTGGAGTTGGCGAAGACTCGAAGGAGGAGGCAATTTGATGATAGCTTCTACCTTTGAGGGATCGACGCGGATGCCGGCTTTTGAAACTACAAATCCCAGCAATCGTCCCACTTCTATACAGAAGTCACATTTGTGTGGGTTCAACCGTATACGATAATGCCTACACCTCATAAAAATTGCTCGTAAATGGACAAGGTGATCAACTCAATGTAAGGAGTGAGCGGGCAAATCATCGAGATATGGTTGCACAATGTGCTTGATGTCATGAAACGCATAAGACATCGCCCTTTGAAAAGTGGCTCCGGCATTCTTAAGTCCAAAAGGTAATTTGAAGTAAGCAAATGTCCCCCATGGAAAAATGAAAGCCGTTTTTGGTTGATCGGCAGGTAGAATATTGATTTGATTGTAACCGGAAAAACCATCCATAAAGGAAACTATTTCACTGCAGGCACAATCATCAATTATTTGATCGATATAGGGTGTTGGATAGTTGTCCTTGGGACAAGCATGATTGATATCCCTATAGTCGATACATATTCTTATTGTTCCCTGTTTTTTGTTAACCGGAACAATATTCGATACCCAATCCGTTAGCGGGATCAGATAAATGAAACCTGCTTTCAACAGCTTCTCAACTTCGGCTTTAATCGCAGCCGCTTTTCGTGGGTGAACCTGACGCAAACGTTGCTGGACGGGTTTAGCGTCCGGGTAAGTCTTGATCTCATGGACAACAATGGCGGGATCAATTCCTGGCATTTCCTCGTAAGACCAGGCAAACACGTCGCGGAATTCTTGAAATAGGGCCTTGTATGTCTGAATTTCGTCATCTGAACACGAGGCACCTATATGAATGTGCTCAACAATTCCGGGCTTGACTGAAATGTCAATGGGAATAGTACGAGAGATGTTTCCCAAATTCAGCTCTGAATCAGGATGTTTCATTGGACTCTGAGCTTCTTTGACATGTTCAGCTGTAAAGATTGATGAGAAATCGTTTTCAAAACGATCATCCTCAGGTAAAAACGAAGATCTATGATGGAGATCTTCCCATGGTAAATCGTCTACACACAGGACTTCACAAAGTTGTTCGTCAGATGACACAACTTCGGGAAACGTTATTAACTCCGAGGTTGACACGAAAAGGGATTCCTCACGAACCACATTCATTTGGTCGATTTTGGTTGAACTCAGGTCGGTAAAAGACTGCACGGCCTCATAGGCAATTTCATATGGACTCAAAGGCATCGCATCACCAAATGAGTCTATCTCAGATTAAGAAGGAACGATCCAAGGATCGTCATAAACAATGGTGTCTGAAGTAATCATATGAATAGATGCAAACGAAGACACGACGTTGATTGGAGGAAAAGGAAAAGTTCCCAGTAAACCGACATCTTTAACTAATCCTACGCCAACATCCTTATAAGGGATAGTCATTTTACCGACATGCTGGATACTCTCTGAAGAGGCTGGGTCGGATGAAAAGTAAGCCAGCTGGTCTATGGTTACGATCTTGCCATTGTGTGGAAACTTTATTACTCTGAAGACCGATGAAACGACCGCTGTCATAGCGTAAGACCAACTTCGACCCAAGAGAAGGTTGTAGTCCAGAGGGGCATCAACCACCTCCACATCTAGACTAACGGTTTTTCCTTCAACCCCTATAGGAAAATCCTATAGAATGCCAAACGGATGGAACCCACGGCCATCAAAGGCCTTAAGAATTGTCGGGGATTGATTCAGTGAAGGAGAACCAAGCGATCTCCAGCACTGTATCGACATAATACACGTGGAAGCTCCCTCATCAATTACAGTCCAATGAATAGGCCTGTTTTTGACTATCACTGGGATCTGGAAAGCCATCTTATGAGGCAAACGCGGTGTACTATTTTCTAGATCAAAGATTATTAGGTTCGGGTCCTGAAAATCAACAGCTCCTATAGCCGACAAAAGTAATTTTCGCTGTGCTGGACATGATTGCAACACTTCCAAAGCCGACATTGCTGAGGGTGAAACAGCTAAATCCTCAACAATGTTGTAATTCTGGGCCGCTCTCGCATGTGGATTGAAATCAGACCTTCGAAGTACACCCTTGGCAGGCGGTTTGATTACTAAGTCAGGGTTAGGTTTCTCGATCTGTAGTGGATTGGAACCAGGAGCTGAGGTTGATGGATTTGAATGAGAAGATTCTGCTTCTTTCGATCCATCAATAGGACTTTTACTACCATAATCTTGCGATCGAGTTGCAATCCTTACATGAGACATCATCAATATGGGTTCTTCACTGGCACTCGAGGAAGAACCTATCATCTTGCTCTCCTGCTTTGGAAATGGATCTTTCAAAATAGCAGGAGTTGGGGAACCCTTGACGATTTTCACAACCTCAGCCCGATGAGGGCAATCTCTTGTAAAATGATCCTCTTCACAAATAAGACAAGGATATCGAGGTTTGCGCTTTTCGTCATTGGTTTTCGACTTTTCTGTTTTCTCCTTTGGAGTCTTGTCTGCTTTATTCTTCTTCTTACCTTTCTTCTTTCCACCGTTTTTTGATTTAGCCGTAGATGACTCTACAGCGTGAATATCAGCGGAAACTTCAGGAGAAGATTCTCCTGTCGGGGAGTCTGGTAAGGTTATAATGGGTGAAGAATTCTTTGAAGACTTCTTCTTGCTTTTAGTATTCACCGTACCAATCATGCCATCAGCAGCATGAGATCCCGAAGGAGCAGCAACGATTTGATTTGACTTTGGAAGATCTGGGATCTTTTCGTGTAACGTACCTGACTGAGTATAAACTAAGTCAAGGTACTGCGCTTGAGAAATCACTTGCTCCTCAGTAACTACGTCGGCCTTAGCTACGTCTTCAGTAATCTTCAGTAATAATGATTTAACAAACCATTCAGCTAAAATTTGGTCCGGGATAAAAACTTTCACTAATCGCCTTCGACGTCTCCATTCATGGATATGATCGGAAATATAAGTGGACGTCGACTGTTTTAATGAAGTTAGTAGCTCCGTGCCATTATCATATCTGACCGGCAACTGAAAATGAGTTAGGAACGAGGTAGCTAACTGACTAAAATTGTAAAAAGAGGCCCGTGGTAACTCAATGTACCACTTGGCCGCGAGACCAATGAGCGTACGCTGGAAAAGACGTAAGCGGATCGAATCATCCGAGATGGAATTTGAATCACACCAGAGGTGGTAAGTCATCACATGATTTGACGGATCCTCTCCAGACTTACCCTCAAACTTGGGAATGTCACTGGGCAACTTATTCGGCATTGGCGGCCAAAACGGAAGATAATTGATTGGATCGTTCGTTAGGTGCGACAAGTCTGGCAAATCCAAAGTTGCGATAAACGGTAATTGCCGATTAGGATCCCTAAAACTCTGGGTCACAAGACTAGTCCCAGGAGGAGGATATCCAGGATAACTTGGAATAGGAATCGCATTCGGGATATTGTATCCTCCTAGAAAACCAGGATTAACCAAACCGTACTGGGGTTGCTGAGGTTGTTCATAAGTGTACCCAGGATACGGTTGATACTGGTAAACTGGCTGCTGGACAGCAGGCCCGTATTGGTACTGTCCTTGGTACGGTTGGTAAACGAATTGTGGTTGACTAGTGACAACCGTACTTAAACCAGGCTGTCCTACAGGCATCTGAACTGTAGTTTGAATCATAGATCCAGACAATGGTAAAGATGTCTGAGAAGTAGTTGCAGAGACAGTAGAAATAGGAGCTGTCGATACTCCAGAAGTAAGTGTGGTGGAAGGAGCAGATGTTGTGGTAGTTGCAGCAGTCGTTTGAGATGGAGTACTAGGTGCAATGGGCGACTGAGTAACTACCGAAGGTACAGAAGTTTGAACATTAGGCTGGACTGGTTGCTGGGGTGAACCAAAAACTAAAGGTTGTCCAACTTGAGATGACAACTGTACGCTTGGCTGCAATACCTGTTGAACTTGCGATGGATCCCACACTATGTTCATTCCGGGTATTGACCCATGACAGGTTGAGGATATTGAGATCCATAACCGGATTGAGGGTAGGATTGATAATTGAAAGGTACATTTCCCGTACCTTGAACATAAGATTGACCTTGGGGTGGTTGATAACCTTGACTCGAGTATTGACCTTGAGGTAGATACCCTTGAGGTAAATACTGATACTGGGGTTGACCTTGAGCTATAAATTGATACTGAGGTTGACCTTGGGGTACATATTGAGGCTGGGGTTGACCTTGAGGAATGTATTGTACTATGGGTACATACTGTCCTTGAGGTTGCCCCCCAGACGCAATTTGTGTACCTTGAGGTTGCCCCCCAGGCGTTAATTGAGGCTGCCCCCAGGCGGTAACTGGCCACCTTGAGGTTGAGAACCGGGAACTGAACCTGACATCATGTAAATGTCTCCTACACCCAACGGTTTATTACCATTGTTTCCAGTTAATAACCCATGTTCAATGGGTTGAGGAGATGCTCCCGCAAAAGTACCAGAAAGTGACTGATACCCAGAGGGAACAGAAGGACCGCCGTACAAGAAAGATTCAGGAGATTGAGTGAACATGGACGACTGACCAGACATATTTACAGGAGTATAAATACCTCCAGGTGGATAAGGAGTACGAGGTGGAGAAAAACTTGACCCTGAGTTGTCTAAATAATTAGTTAACGAAAGATACCAAGTAGTGCTTCTAGGAGGACTGTAAAAGATGGATTCACGCTCCCTTAGATCAATAGTAGGTTGATCTTCAAGGATAGAGACGCCAAATTCTTCTTCTGGAGCAAGTTCTTCAATAGCTATCAAACCAGCAGGAAGATTTTCGGTGATGACTCTTTCTACCCTAGGTGAATCAGGAGCACTAGAAGTTGGAGTAACAGGTTCAGATATTCAGGTTCTTCGCCTATATCACTAGTAGATGAAAAACTACCAGCAAGCTCGGAAACTGCAACAGCTTCGGGATTATAACCTGTTTCTAGACCTTGGTAATCTGGATGGACTACCAACGACGACTCTCCTTCTTCAGGTGAACCTACTTTACTGCCACTAGGAGTTACAAGGACTTTCAAACCTTCGTAATGACCCGGGACGTCTTCAGGAGGTTCGCCCCGAAGTCTACGGGACTTCCTCAACAAATCGGCACGGTAACAATCTCTGTGGAGACTGCCCCGAAGTCTACGGGACTGTCTCGGTAATTCAGCCACAGTTAAAAACTTTTAACTACTGCACACGCAAACAAAGTAAAATCTCAAAGAAAACCGCCTAAAGTCTCTAAAGAACCAAACAAATTCGAATCACACGCCTAAAGAATCTAGGGCGTCAAACCATACACAAACAGTAGCCTTCCGGACCGAAAACACTAGTTGGAGATGAAACCCAACATCGCCGAATTCAGTACAGAAGTGGTGGGTGGAACAGTTACCCCGACAACCTGCTTAATGAATAGACCGGCACAAGTTCCTCCACTTTAACCATCTCGAGTGAAGTGAACCCCCCGGAAATCCAAGTGAGTCTAGCCGACGTCTGCTCCAGGTACAGTGGGATCTTCCCTCCACCGTCACCTCGGTAGAATCCTAAAGATAATGGTCACTAAGGTTACCAACAACAACAAATATACCTGGGGGAACAGTCTACGACCCGATAGCACGCAAGGGCAGAGTAACAAGCTCAATCCCCTTGCCGGCTCCTTGACAATAATCCAAGGTTTACCGACAAGTGACCCCAGGCTCCTCGACAATAATCCGAGGTTTACCGTTTGTAGTACGTGCGTATCTGGCGTCTTTCCCAATGAAGGAGGATTGATCCCCTCACTGGTTCGGACACGGTCTCGTGCTTCTCCTTTAAGAGGAGCTTTCCCAGAGTACAAATGAAACAGTTGGATTTATCCTACCACAAGATGAGCTACTTGTTTGGTTTTACTGTCTTGGAGAGTTAATTACTCTCCTACTCCAAGACACTAGCCTGATCTATATTGGTGTTTCAGAGCCCTAGTAAATAAAAAGTTACTAAGTTGATTTTACTTTAAGCGTTAATTTTTATGGCTTTTCTTTAGGACAAAAGGTAGTGGAGATGAAACTGATGGTGTGTAGACTCGACTCAAATCCACTAAAAAGATGCACTTAGGATGATTTATACTAATTTTCTTTTCAATGAATTCCCTAGCTAAGAGAGTTGGAGAATGCAAAATTGATATAAAGACAACTTTCTTGGCAATGAAAATCAAAGAAACAAACTCTTTATCTTTTCCAAAGCATACAACACATGACCACTAATTACTTCACGAAAATTCCTTTTCTTTTCAAAGACTCAAATGCTACCAAAGCAAACTTTTCTTCAAAAGAGTTTTTTTGTATTTTCCCTATATTAACAAAGCATGTAAAACTTACTTTAACAGAAATCAAAGTTAAAAAATCTATGGCAATCAAATCAACTCAATTTCACTCAAAAGCAAATCTAAGAGAAATTCACCTAAAAGTAAATCTAATGAGGCAAAAGCCTACCAAGTATGATTCCAGGATGTTTTACTCAGTCAAATGTAACTAAGGACTAGTTAATGCAGAATCAAAAAACCAGTCAAAAACAAAAATCAAAATCTTTTGTTCTTTTCTTAAGAATAAAATTCAAAGTTCAATCAACAAACTTTTTCGAGATTCAGCAAAGAGACAACACAAAGGTAGGTTTCTCACAAGGGTGGATTCTATGAAAGGTCCGACTCCTAAGAAGACTGAAAAAACCAGAGAGATCCAAGGTTTTACAACTTCTAAAGCCAAAGTCACTACAGGACCAGTGCAAAAATCAAACCCTAGGGCAAAATCTCTATGAATTTCACTAAAACTCTTGACACTGATGAAACAAGCTTAGGTGAAGATTTATGACAGATAACCAGTGGATCTGGGTAGTAAAAACAAATTAAAAACAAAATCTAAGAGGCAAAAAGAAGAAAATTGAAATTTTCTCAATTTTGACAGGGTACGCAGGCAACCTGTTTGCACAGGTGCGTGTACGCTCTGTGCACAAAGCTGCAGTGCGTACAGGTACGCACTGTGCTCAACTCAGAGGCTGCGTACTTCTAGCAAAACTAAGAAAAACTAAAATCTAATTTAACCCTAAGCTAGCCCACCCAAATACACAGTCAAACAGCCAAAAACCAGAAAACAAACGACTTTTCTCAGATCAAAGTTTCACACAAAGGAAAAATCATTCACATCAATGGATTCCCCAGTGGAGTCGCCATTTTGTCATGCGAAAAGAGTCGATTTTGCGGACAAAACCGACCTCCCTAGAAGCTAAGGCTTTCTAGTGACAAACAAGACAAATAAACACTACCTTTCTCTAAACATGCATTTAGAATACAAGTAATCAGGTGATTATAACATACCTTTAGTCCAACGCTTTGTAGTAGTCCAGCCTCGCCGATCCGGATGAGCTCCTCCTTCTCTTCGAAACCTGCATTCACTAACAAGCCAAAAGATTAAATAGCACCTGAAAAATTATAAAATAACACATATCCATCATACAGACCAAGGAGTATATGAAACAAATCATGAATAACAATCTGTTGAGAAAAATGAGTTCATTTGTATTAAGTGGAAACAAAAGAAACCATTACAACCTGAGCCTTGGTGTTGTGCAGGTCCCTCCTAGGGTCCAGCAAGAGTTTTCCTTTACTTTGATCAGCTCACCCACTTCCAAATAAGGCTAGGAAAGGATGGGAATCTCTCCTCTCAAGCTTTACAAGGGAGTCCTAATTCCAGCAGCATCTACCCTTAGGAATGTTCAGCTTTTAACCTCCCCTCCTTCTGGCCCAATGCCTGTATTTATAGTGCTCTAGAGGAAGTTATTCAGGTCCACCATCAATGGGATAAGCCCCTCTTTGGATGGGATAGCTCCCCTCTTGATGGGATAAGTTCCTCTTTCATAGGGATACATGAACCATCTGGAGGCGCTCAATACACGTCAAACAAGCTTCTAGAATGCTCTAGAAATGACCACAAGTAACTTTTTTGAGTGAAACTTGCGCCTTTTGACCTTTACAGGAGTACGCACCCAGCCCTTTACAGACAGAGCGTACAAGTACGCAGGTATTGTGAACTTGAGGTGCGTACACGCAGGTAAGGCTAAGAGAAACTGCGTACCCAGAGATATATAAATTTTTAAAGACTTTCTCTCTTTCTTGGAGTTTGACATGAAGAGCAGAGGTATGAGACTTGCCAAGGAGGATAGTATGATAGTTGATGGAGCCATACTAACTGCAAATAGTCATGGTGACAAATTTTAGTGTAACAGACAAGAGTG